>QTSX02000066.1:0-386957 GCA_014839935.2 Entomophthora muscae | reverse complement strand
ATTCAAAGCTGTAAGAAGACCAGCCATTACTTGTTGAATACAGAATTTCTTACAATCTTTATCAACCCAACTGGCTACTTCCAGGTCTACTTTCCCTTCATGGCACCAAGCTTTGATTATTCCCCAGAGCACCGCCAAAACAAAGTCTATCTGTTCCTGATCAAACTTCTTCCCTTGCCATCAAATCCTTGAAGCTGACCCTCAGCAAACTTCAGTGCTGCTTCTTGGTCAAAACAGAAATGATAAAAGTTCCCCTCCTTGACCTTGGCCTGAGTTAATACAGAGGGATCCTTCAACACCTCTTAAAATAAGGCATGCAGATGAGGCCCTTCCCCAAGTTTGACTTCCTTGGTTTCCTTTCAATCTAGAACGCTAGAAAGATCAAACCAGGTGAATCCTTCTTCCTTTTGAGCTTCTAGTTGAATCACTGGCTCCTGTACCTGCGAAGTTTGAAATTGCTTGACCAATTGTTCAGCCCTCTTCTGGCTCTTATTCTGAGCGCTCTTCCTCTTGGCCAATTTGGCAGCCTTGCTGGCTGCTGCTCTGGATCTAACTGTAACAGCTCTGGAAGCTCTTGGTAATTTAACTTGGCTATCTGACATGTGCAACCCTTGAGTATTGTGCCCTCTATTTATGCCCTTGTCCATTCTAGTGGTGGGAAATGTTGTAAATTAGACAGCATGTGTATAATGGTCAAGGCTATCAGTGGAATTAATCCTGATAGTTAAGACTAAACTGATTTGCACTCAAATCTGTCAGATCCAACAGATTTTTATTTCTAATTGTATCTTGGACATTACAATATGACAGCTGTACTGTTACATACAGATTGGATTAGGTTTGGGAACTACAAGTAGCTTCTGTAATGGGTAGCTGAAAGCTGCAGCCACTTCAGGGTAATGTGCATCCACTTTTCTCCATTGGATTGTCTGGATTATCCCAAGATGGAAAGAACACAGATGCAAGAGCCTGGTAGACACCAGAAGATCCTGTAATGTTCCTGATGGTGGTGCAGGTGTTAATAACACTCCTGCATCCATTGTGCAGCCAGTATAGTATATAAACTTCCCTTCTTTCTAAATAAAAGATATACTTTCACATATTAAATCTTGCCTTTTTACTCAACTTAGTTGTTACCTAGTATTAAAAGGTAAATACTACATAGTCATTAGACCTTTATTAATTTGTGTTTAGGCCTGCTACTGTACTCTACCACAAGCTACACTACAGACGTTAAACCACAAGACATCAACCAAGGCCCAATTCACAACACCTTCCTAGAGGCAAAACACCCCACAGCTTGGGAACACTTAACAATTGTCTCCCAGAGCAATAAAACCCTATTTAAATTAAAAAATGGCCCAGGATTTGAGAGGCACACAAGCCTCAAATCCTGGCTTCAATTTTATTATCAAATTTGGGCCTCTTAATTATTGGGAAATGGTACATTGGGAGCACCATTGTTTGATTGCGCAATCAGGCACTTGATTGCTTGCAGGTTCTATAAATAGCAGTAACACCTCAGCTTGCTGCAGCCATAGCAAGGTTCCTGTTATACCAACCAATGAGCATTCACCTCCAGGCCCAAGTACGCAAATTCCAGCCAAAATTGTAAGTCCAACTGAAAATGTTGCTGCCAGGTCTCTGGTGGCACAAAAGACCACAAAATTACCAGTAATTATAAGTAGTGAGGAGAAAAAGCCCTCCTCACTGTTGACATATTAATAAAACAAGTTTATGCCCAGAAATCATTATCTTCTTGCAGGGATGATCCATTTTTGCTAAAATTTAATTATTCTGTTTGCATCTATTTGTGAATCATATACTTAATATAAACTTGTCTATCTGTACCCCCTGACTATACTCCTGCTACCTCAGTAAATCCACCCCACGCTCTTGACTTGGAGTATTGCCACTCCCATCATCTGGATCTTCCTCCTGGTTGTGCTAAAGATACCATCCCACCTGCTATTAAGGAGATTCCTACCACTCCCCCTTACCCAACACGCCTCCTGTTCAGGACTTCAATAAGTTGGGGTTTTTCTATATCACAGTATTGGGGCTGGCCAACCAGGTTGTGCCCCATACTGGGAGCTGGCACCCCCTATCTACTGCAGTCAACTACCTGGTCAGAATCCCGCTTATTTTGTAAATGGCCTTCCAGGCCCGGCCTGCCTCCCCTGTGGGAGTCTAGTTGGACTCTGTTAAGGGCTGTGACACTTGTGGTAGGCTTTACCTGCAAAAAACCTGGCCTGAGTGATCCTCAAAACCAACAGGCTGGCTGCCCAAGACTGGATCCCTGACATTATGGCAATCTACTTTAAACCTGGTACCTTGAGCCCAAAGATGCTGTTAATTATTGGGGCATCTTGTATGCTTTTGGTTATGATAATAACTTTATTACACCTATAA
The DNA here is from genome assembly GCA_014839935.2 of Entomophthora muscae. Taxonomy (NCBI): domain Eukaryota; kingdom Fungi; phylum Entomophthoromycota; class Entomophthoromycetes; order Entomophthorales; family Entomophthoraceae; genus Entomophthora; species Entomophthora muscae. Next base: position 384,545 of record QTSX02000066.1, on the reverse strand, counting down.
GATGACCACAAACCTGACCTCTTCCATGTGGAAGAATGTGAACCCAAACAACCCCAAGAAATCCAACACTGCTGCCACAGACACTGCCAAGACTCCCTCTTCTCAAGTGCAGAATGTGATTATCAACCAATCCCTCTCAAAGGTGGACATGACTCAGATGGGGAACCTTACACTCAAAGAAGCTTGTCGCGCTATGACAGTCTTCTGCCTGCACTTCCAAGCCAACACACCATTTTACTTCAGTGACACCAAGAAGGTATTTAGGGTTGCCGCCATGTTTTCAAGAGACGCCCTAGACAGGTTTGGCAAGGCCACAGCAGAAGACGTGGAATTCTGCTTGGACTATGCCAAGTTCAAAGAAGAATTAATGGCCACTGGAGAAGATTGTGACACTAGATATTGCGCCCTGAACTCCTTGTTAGAAATTCATCAAGGTTTTTAAACCATCTAAGCTTATGTCAACAAATTCCTCAAGTTAAAAACCTGCACCCAAATTGAGGACAAACTGGCAGCCATCATATTCCAAAAGAGAGTGAAATCAGCCATGAAGGCCTGCTAAAATACCACCCCCACTCTTGGCTTAGAAGAATTGGTCTGTGAGATTCCTGTCCACCAGTCCCCAAAGTGTGTCCTGGGTCATAACTAGGGACTGGTTGGAAGGGGTTGTCATTCTCTAGTAAGGGAAAATGTATCTCAGAAATATGTATAGGGGTCAAAATGGGCTTTTATTAACTCTCAGAAGGAAGATCCCCTTAGAAACCTTCTGATATATGGCCCAGGGGGTCAGGGAAATAATATGGATTTGCCAATACTTGGAGTCCTCCAAAAATATCTTGGACTCCTTGTACTTGGTCTTAGACACCTGAACCTTAGTCTTGGACTTCTGCTACCTAGACTTGGACTCCTGCATTGTGCTTAGGGTCCAGCTCCTTATCTCAAGCTCCAGCTCCTTAATCTTGGGCTTCTGCTTCTTTATCTTGGGCTCTAGCTCTCTGTATAGCTCTAGTAACCTTGTTATTCATCTTGTATTAATCCAACCAAGCTTCTGCTTGTAATCAAAAGGCCTCCAAAAACCTTCTGGAAGAAAATTAAAAGACCCTGTAACTTTCCAGCTAGCCTCCTTCTTATAGTGTCCTTTTCCAAAATTTCTGCCTTCAGAATGGCTTTCTTCAAAAGCTTAAACCATTGTCACTCACTTTTTCCTATAATAACTTAAGCTTATCATACTTACTTTCTCAAAAGCTTAAAGTATTAATTCACTGGTTTTTTGTTTATACTTTAAGCTTTTGGCTTCCAACCAATCATTTTCATCAGTAAACCTTCCAGAAATCAACCAATGAATTCAGAGCGCAAAACTAGACCATTTCTGAAGTTCCACTGGGATCCAACTAGGAAATCAATTTCCACAGCTCAAACTGCTCAAATTGACAGCTTGTTGTGCACCAAAGTGGTAACTGGTCCATTGTTCTGGTACCATTCCACTCAATCAGCTTCCAATAAATCTACAGTCCAAACACTGTAACTTATTTCTTCTTTTCCTTTCTTTTTATTAATATGGTAATAAATTCCATCTTTATATCATATCTTTTGGCAGCATTAATTAATTATTCTACTACTTCTTTCTTATAAACATCTACATTTCTAAGAGTCCAAAAAAAGCATTCTATCTCCTGAATCCACTTATTCTAGTCCTTCTTAGCTAACTTTCAGTTCCTCAGCTAGTCCTGTACCATGATCTTCTAGTTCTTCAGCTTGTTCTTCTCTATCCATCAGCTAGTACATCAACTAATCCTGAATCATGATCTTCTAGCCCTTTAGCTAGTCATCACTATGAACCACCTTGGTTCCAAACTTCAAGATGATCCAACAGTCCCTCAACTAGTCTTCACTGTTGATCCCACACTATGAACCACCTCAGTTCTATATCTCAGTACCTGTTATGTGAACCTGTAGACCCAGGCATGAGTCTACATTGAAATGGCGTTTAACTGGGCCCTTGCAAGTGGCAACTACTTAGGTCATCCAACCATAGATCAATAAAATCTATGAAGTTGTCTTTACTCACCCAAGTGATTAAGTCTGAGATTTCAGTTGCAAAGTAATCAGCTTTACTTCTCAGAGGCCTGATCACACCAAGTTCTGCATCTGCTTTCCCAAGCAACCACCCTGGTGATACCCCTGAGCACATTCATGCTCTCCAATTGTTATGAATGACATTTCAATACTTGTATTGAAAACCTAAGAGTTGATACCAGCCCTCTGAAGGCGGATCAAGCCCCCCAGGATGGCCCAGGACCTGCCAAACTGTTAAGTCACGGACTCAAATTGTTAAATTACCCCACAACCTGCCGGCTAAATAATGAGGATTCCCTGAATGGTGGCCAGATTGCCTCCAAACCGGTGACACTTAAGGCCCATACCTACGCAGGAGACATGGGCTGCCCAAAGGAGGTTGGGAAAAGACCTACTAATAGCCCTGCCAATAAGCACCAACTGCCACCAGCCCCCAGTCCAGAAAAGGGAATGTAATTAGCCAGCTCAGGTGACATGGTGAACAACAGCGGCAAAACAAAGCATCATCACTTCTGTTCTCTAGAGCCAGCCCAACCAGGACCTGCCAAACCGCTGCCACTGAGGGCCCAGACCTACACAGAAGTTGTGGCTTGGACAAGACCCACTACTAGCCCTGCCAATAAGCACTAACTGCCGCCAGTCCCCAGTCCAGAAAGGGGAATTTAATTAGCCAGCTCAGGTGACATGGTGAACCACAGTGGCAAAATTAAGCATTGTCACTTCTGTTTACCAGAGCAAACCCAACCAGGACCTGCTGCTCTCAAGACCCTAAGCCAAGATCCATGCCCTTCCAGCAAACCGCCCATGGACCTGAAGCCCGCAAAGAAGCAAAATCACATGGTATAAGAAGGCTGGCAGTGTTGTGATGACCATATTGTCATTTTTAATAATAAAGTTTTATGGACCTTTGTTTCAAAAAATTCTACCTTATCTTGTTTTAGTGATTTTGCATCTCAACTTGGGTCAGTTAGAAGATCAGGCAACCACCCACTCCAGAGACCAAACTGCCAACTTGCCTCAGGCACTATACTGTCCCCCTGGTGCCCCCTTTGGACCTGTACATTTTACTGAATACCTGCCCAACCCCGCCTACTTGGAGTACGGCTTGGAAACCATCCACATTGTCAACCCCTTGGCAAAGAATATAGAAACCAAATATATAGGACACAAAGGAAAGAGGATTGAGGCGCCACCCTTATTGTTAAAAGACAAGTACAATTATCTGCCAGTATACTTTGTCCCCATGACTCTGCCCTTAACCCTGAGACCGGACCACCCAATGGAACCTACTGCTGCAGCAGAGATCACCTCTACCTAAATGTTTGGAGTACTCTATATTAATTTGACAGGATTGTTTGATTCCATGGTCATTAAACTCCGGACCCTGGTCCTTACTTGGGCAATCTGTATATTACATTATCAAGTTAGCACCCATTCTATGGTGGGCTTTACCCGCTGGCTTGGCCGCACCCCGTTGCAAGCTTCCCAATGCCTCTACCTATGCCTGGCTTCCTGACAACAATGCTCACTTTGGACCTCGCCAAAGCTCCCATGGAAACATAGACAAGGGCACCCTACTAGTCTGTTAGGTAGAGTGATTTCTCACAGACCTCCTGTAAGCGTATTAGGGTATGTAGAGCTCTCAAAGCTCCTTGCCTCCCTGGCAGCCCATGTTACCTGCCAGGGGTCTAACATTCTACAGCCCTGGTAGCCAAGTTGCCTACCATGCTGTCACACTTTCCTACCCTGGAAGCCCATGTTATCCGCCAGGGTCAAAACAACATCTAGCCTGAGTAGCACACACTACCCACCAGACTGGACCACTACCCACCCTAAGCAGCTAAAGTTTCCTGCTAAGCTATCTTATTCCTCACCCCTAGAAGCTACAGTTCCCTTCTGGGTGAGGACCTCTAGCCCACAGCAGCCACTAGCTCCTGCTGGGTGGGGACAAATTTGCCTCTAGTAGTCCTTTGTTACCTACTAGCCAGGCCTTACCTTCCCTAGTATTCATCATTCCCTACTAGGCTTTTACCTGTATTGTAACTGAGTCTTCCTCCTTAACTTCTAAAGTATCTTACAATGCACAGGGTGTCAGGTAGGTTCCATCATGCTGGGTATTATCTGCCCAAGCAAGAAGGCTTAAAAAGCTGGAAAACCTTTATCAAAATTGACTGAGTTAATGGATTTAAATCAAACGGTCAATTGGAAATGGGTTATGGCTGCTCCAGTCTGTCAGCTGAAACTGGTTCCTCTTTGCAAATTGACATTGATAAATTGGCGTAATTTGAGGGTCACTCAATATGAGCTTGTTAATCAGCATGGTTGTCAGAAACTAGTCACACAAGGGTTCTTTGCAACCTGGACCAGATACTTACTTGACAATGTGGAAGGAATAGGAGGTCAAGTCTCAGGTGATATTGCTTAGTCAATTTTTCTGATATATATTGAATAATTTTCACTGTTTCAACTCTAAGAGTTGAGTCCTCCTAAATTTACTCAATAAAAATCCTTTACCCCAAGTTCTAATTTCCATTTTAAAAATGCATCCTGTGATTGGGTTGTTGCAGTATATTCTGTACAATTCAATTCTTAGCCAAATCATTACAGGAAGATGGGACCCTGCCATTGACACTTTAGTGTTGCCTCTGCCCAATGTTAATTCAATGTCCACAAATCTAGAAGTTTTTCCCATCATATCTGAAGCTGAGACATTTTTAACATCTCAATGTCCTGAATTATACACTGAAGACTTATTGATTCTCTCTCAGGTTATTTATCTTGGGCTCCTTTGGTTAGGACTAATTGTTCTACTTAATCCTGGTATTACAATTGGAAATTTTATAAAAAGATATTTGAAGCCACGTTTGTGGTTAATCATTAATTCTATGTGGATTTGGGTGGTAATTCCCCATCACTTAGAAACAGCTTCATACTATCCCACAATTTCTGTCACACAGGGGGTGTTCAAGGAGTTGCTCCTTGACGTATATAACAACATAGACTAATCCAAAGGCAATATTGAACTGTGGGCACTTTCACCTAATTAGGAGTGCTACCAAATCAACCTGCTGATCCTGTACAAGTTATTTCTTGGCTTTGAACCTTACATGAAACATGCCATCCCCTTGTGGCCTGTTGGCTTTCCCCATATAGTATATTGATCACAGTATTCTATAATAAACAATACCTTATTCTTATCATTCCTGTTCTTTTTATTGGACTATTGTCTTCCCCAATTCAAATACTGAATCCTCATTGGTTCAGTTGCAACACCAAGGGTTCATAAAATTTTATTATTGAAAATGATAATAGGGTCATCCCATACTGCCAGGGTTCTTATACCAGGTGTTTTTGCTTCTTTGATTTTCACAGACTTTAGACCTGTGAAAATTCACTGGTAAGACATAGATCTTGGCTTTTGGCTTTGAGGGCAGCGGATCCTGGTTATGCTTGCTCTGGTGAACAGAAGTGACAATGCTTTGTTTTGCCGCTGTTGTTCAACATATCACCTGAGTAGGCCAATTGCATTACCCATTCTGGACTGGAAACTGATATCAGCTGGTGATCATTGGCAGAGTTAGCAGTAGGTTTTGTTGTAACCTCCTTTAGGCAAGCTACAGCTTCTGCATAGATCTGGGTCTTTGATGGCTCAAGGTTAACAGCAATCTGATGACCATTTGGGAAATCATCCTTACAAGTCTGGCAGGTCTCAGAGTAATTCAAGAACTCAGTTTTGCAACTCAGTAAGTTGGCATGTCCCTGTCCATCCTGGATGACTCAATTAGCCTTTAGAGGGTCAGGGTTTGATTCCAGGGTTTCTAATGTTGATTTTAAACCTCCAGTATTAACACTTGGAAGGTTGGAAGGTTTCTGTTTCTCTTGGTTGGGGTCATCTATCTCTGGCGGTCCAGGGTTTGACCCAATGGGTATTCTGGCGGGCTCCTGTCTACCCTGGTCAACGCAAGGCTTTTCCTGAGTGCTGGTTTTTAATTCCTGGGTTTTTAATACAAGTATTGAAATGTCATTCATGACATTAATGAAAAAAATGGGTCAACATAGCAACAAATTGCTCAAGCGCCAAACAAAACTATTCAAAATACAAACCAAAATACACGGATTCACAAAAAAATGGTGTGAGTTGACCTTTGTTGTACATATGTTTACTATGTAAATTGGTGACAAAATACACTCAAGCGCAGTGAGTTGTTGCAACCAAGTTTCTAGGCTTGCCTGCTAACGTATCTTACAATACACAGGGGGCGCTTGGTGAGTTGCCCCTTGACGTATCTAACGTTATGGATTAATCTGATGGCAATGTCAAATGGCGGGTACTTCATCCTAATTAGGAGCGTTGCCAATTTGATCTGCTGATCCCCGCACAAGTTATTCCTTGGCTCCAAACCTTACCTGGAACTTCCCACTATGCCACCTCCTTATGGCCTTGTGGTTTTCCCCATATAGTATATTAATCACAATATTCTATAATAAACAATACCTTATTCTTATTATTCTGTCCTTTTCTATTGGACTATTGTCTTCCTCGATTCCAAGTACTGAACTCTCATTGGTTCAGTTGCAACAGAGTCAAAACTTAATCCAAAAACAAAACACAATATCAACTCAATATATAAATAAAACCACTCAATTGTTGTGTGCAATGTATTGTAATCAAGAATGATACCAAGGTATCTAAAATAAGACACAAGATCTGAAACATAAATTTTAAAAATATTGTGTTGGGTGCTTAATTTGGTGTGAAATCTAGGAAAAAGGGTGGAAATTATTTTTGGGTATTCTAAAATGGGCTTTGTAAAACCAAAAAACAAATAATTAAGAAACAAAAAATCTATAATCAGGTTATTGGGTGGGAAAAATAGTAATTAAATATCCATATTCTAATAAAAGCAAAAATTAAAATTAGGAAGTAACTTAATTGAAATTCATTTAGTATTTTATTAAATTTTAAAATGGAAGGAACACAAAAACATAGTAACAATGCACCTGTTGTGCGCTGCAGTTGTGGTTGCCTCCGCAGGTAAAAAAAATCAAGTCAGTGCAACACAAGTGCCTACTCAGGAAGGAGACGGGTATTATGTGTGAGAGAGGGGGCTAAACTGACTAAGTTTGGCTCCCATCCTGGTGAGATAAACCACCAAGATGCCACCAAGTGAAGCACTGGGACAGCCGCTCTAAAGGGGGATCAAAGAAAGGACACAGGGGACAATTGAGGAAAGTAGGCGTTGAGTCCCATTAACACAAGGCCAGTAAGTAGCCAAGGTGTACAAGTATGGATGTGAGCCAGGACCTCAGGTGTTGGTGAAAGAGAGGGGGCTAAACTAACTAAGTTTGGCTTCCATTTTGGTTAGACAAACCACCAGGATGCTGCCCAGTGGAGTACTGGGACAGCTGCTATGAGAGGGGACCAAATAGAGGACACATTCAATCCCATCAGCAATAACCTGGTGAGCAACCAAGGTGTACAAGTGAGAACAGGGACTGACATCACAGGCGCTTGGAGAGGCATCAATTCATTACTCTCTAGATTGAGGGGAGAAGACACTGGTACCCCCTCAATTATGGGAGTGAGCAAGGTGTGATCAGAAGAGTACAAGTCCAAGTCATTGCAGGTCAAGCTCTTGACTAGAGCCTCCCCAGAGATAAGAAGACCGCTAGGGAGGTTCAGAAGATTAGAGGAATTATCACTCACAAGGTAAGCTAAAGAGGAGATACAAGACCATAAATCAGGAGAAGTAGTCCAAAAAAGCTGTAAAAAGGGGCCAAGGAAATACCACAAATTTTAGAACAGGGAGGATTATTTTCAGAAACTCCACAAAATTTGGAGTCTAATGTCAGATTTTTAACTCTTTTTGTAGTAGAATTTGATCCAAATAAGATATTTGTAATAAGTTTAAACAGATTTCATGCCCTTTCCCAAAGGGCAAGCTCTTTAATTTTATTTATCTATGTGTCTTTGATTAATTTATATTTCAGTATTTTCTAAATATTGAAGTTTTAAATTGAAAGTTAATATATAAGTATTTAAAGTTAATTACCTTGTTTTTTCTTTGATTCACGTTCAAATTGACATGGCTGTTATCTACTGTTTTCTCAGCTATCCAATTAGCTTATATTCTCTACTTTAAATTAGAAGAATTTTACTTTTTGCTCACCTTTTGAAACTCCTATTCACGTTGTTGCTGCTCTCCCCAGCCTCATTCTGCCTATCTAACTTTGAACTGGTATTTTGTTTTCCCCTTTTCTATTCCTGGTCTCCAACTTCTCCAGTTGCTCCTCCTCTTGGCTGCTTCCTCCTGGTCATCACACTCAAACAGAAAAGGCTTTCTCTTCTATAAATAAAGAGCTTTTGAAGAGTAGGCTTTAAGCTGAAATACTAAGTGATTTCTTCCCCTTCAACTTTTACAATTTTTTAACTTCAAATATGTAATTTTAAGAATTTTGTTTTAATTCATTTTTTTAGTTTAGTTTTTTTCTTACATCCAAATGGAACTTGTAAAACAACAAGCCTTAGGCTTGTTGTATCCATTTTTTTCCCTTAAGGAATCTTTCAATAGTTATATTATCAATTTGCCAATGGAGAATATCCCAATATCAATATTCCTTTAGTTACAAATTGTTCACTATTGAACACTTTATTCTATCTTCTTTGCTTAGGGTTTTTACACTCTATTACTCCATTTTTGACCAATATAGGTTTTTAGCGGGTTTCTGTAAGATCATCTTACAGACAGTACCTATGTTCTTATATATTTTAAATTTTAATCCCAATGCTTTGCACGCTCTAGTTTATAGCCTTGCACCATTATGGGCAAGACCTTACAACCAAGGAAGTCCAGAAAGCTTGGGGAAACTTTGCCGTTGCTCTTGGATAACTTGCATGGCAAAATAAACAAACCAGGTTTGAAACACAGCAAAAATAAGGAAAATTTGATATAAAAGTAAGTTTTTATATAGATTATTAACTTAAATTTTAGGTTTAAACAGTATACTCAAAAGAAAAAGTACTCAAGACCACAACTATAATTAAAACCTCTCCTAGGGGTTTCAAAGAAGATGCTGGGTTCAAAAAGGAACAAAAAATGTAAAGTTTAATAGGGAAATGACTAACACTTTATTTTAGACTATAAGGAAATCCAAAGAAGAGATTCCAAATTTAATAAAATAAAAATTGAATGACAACAAGTTCCAGCCTTAATGTAACTAGAGAATGAACAAGCAGGGGACTGGAAGTCCCCTTGCTATGTTTAAGAGAATGGGTTGCATATTGAATTCATCACATGATCACTAGGCCTGTTCTAATTGGCTAGAGGAGAAATTTTGCTGGCCAAAGCCAGGGAGACTGGAGGGCTTAATGCTCATTTTTAGGCCATTGTCTGATTAGCTGGAGTTGATTTTGAACATTTGTGATTCATTTGACTTTGTGGACGTCAATGTGGCATAGTTGATTGGCTATTTCTAATTGTTTTCAAAAGCAGTCAACACCATGTCAATAGATAGTCAAAATTAACCAGTGTTTCTTCCCAAGAGGAGAAACAAGGGCCTTAAGATCTGCAGGGTAAGCTAATACAAATATTTTGTCTACAGTGTGTGCCAAATTGCCTAAAGACTTAAGTGGCTTGGCTGGCAATTGGGAGCTTTTCTTAGTGCAATAAGGAAAAATAGTGCAATCCAAAGTCAAAGGGGACAGTGAATTTACAAGGAGAGTTCAACAGTGAGGTTGCATTGACACAATCAGTTCAAGGAGCACAATGTGCAAGAGTGCAAATCATAAACCCTTTGGTCCCCAAGCTGACCTGGAAGCCCACCAAGATCACCATCATCAATACAGTTATAAACAAGGAGGTAGAACTTACTTCATATGTGCTTGACCCTGTCTACTGCCAGGAGTTGGTCCCGTCAGCCATGATGGAGAAGGTTAAGCCTGTGCTTAATACTAGCTACAAGCCTTACATCAGCAGTGTCAACCAAGAAAATATTGAGGAGCCCAAGTTTTACCAAACTGCGATGGGCAGCAGATGCTAAAAAATGTTACTGTGTTCTATAAGAAGGTGTCCATGCCTTGTGTACCTGGCCCTGAGAAGGATCCCAATTCAACTGAACCCATCAAGGCCACCCAGAAGCACATTCCCAACATCAATCACATCATTCTTATCAGGCTTATGCAGGAATCTGTGTACTACAAGACGGCCACAGCCCTTGTTGGGGTGGATCCCAAGTACTCCAGCAAGGTATTCAACAAGTTCATCAATAGTGGCCAAGTTCTTGGAACAGAGAAATCCTTGCACATATCCACCATGCTCACCAAGGAGCACAAACAAGCAATCTGCTAGTGATTATATCTGAGACTGCCATCTTGAACTGGAAAATATATAGTAAATTAAAACCTGTTGAGATAAACATACATTAGTCAGTTTAGAAAGCATAGGTTCAGTCACAAAACAAATTTCAACTGGAAGCAGTTAAAGGTCAAATTACTCAATAAATCTTCTAATTATCTATAGCCAGAAAAATAGTCAATCACACAAAAAAATAAAGTCAAATTCCAAATTTAAAAAATGAGACATTAAACACATGGAACTCAAATTCAAAACAAACCCAATCCAGTCACATCATGAAGCAATCTACATCAAATGTGATAACAAGTTTGTGGCAAATATGATACAAACAGAGAACGCATGAGGTTCAGTCACAAAAGTAATGATCTCAAACACAAAACAACTCATTTTTTTTGAAAATGTTGATTATTTTTGGGACTCAAATCAGAATTAGTGGATTTCAGGAGTGAATCCACCAAAATTTATTTGGGGAACTACAGCATTATTTTCAATGTATGTGCATCTAAATTTGGACATTTATGTCTGAGAGAATGTCTCAAAAAGGTGAACACACTTAAATAAAATCAATTTTTAAGAAATACTTTACTTTTCTGTTTTTAGTAGAATTTCTATTGCTTTTTGTTAGTATGAGTTTTTCAAGTAAAGATAACTTTGAAGTTGTTGAGGAGCTGTACCAGGAGCTACTCCAAGCTCAGGCTGTCACATAGATTCCATAATGCCAGGAATAATTTGTTCAAGTAGGAAATCTCAAAAAGCTAGAAAACTGCTGACAAAATTTACTGATTTGATTGATTTAAATCAAACAGTTGATTGAAAATGGGTTACAGCCTCTCCAGTTTGCCAGTTGTATTTGATTACCCCTTGCAAGCTGACGCTGATAAATCAACATAATATGAGAGTCACCCAATATGATCTTATTTATCAGCACAGTCATCAGAAGTTAGTCACACAAGGGCTCTTTGCAAACTGGACTAGGTACTCACTTGACAATGCAGAAAGAATAGTAGCCAAGGATCTAGGTGGTATTGATTAGTCAAATTTTGATATATACTGAATAATTTTCACTGTCCAACTCTTAAGAGTTGAGTCCTCCCAAATTTTTACTCAATAAAATCAAATATCCACTAGTCTAACTTTATTTTCAAATGCATCCTGTAGTTGGCCTGCTGTGCTAAATTCCCTAAAATTTAATTCTTAGCCAAATCATTACAGGAAGATGGGGCCCCATTGTTGGCACTTTGTTGTTGCCTCTTCTCAATGTTAATCTAATGCCCACAAATCAAGGGATTTTCCACGTATCTAAAGCTGAGACATTTGTAAATTCCTAATGTAATGAATTATACACCAAAGACTCATTGATTCTCTCTCAGGTTATTTATCTTGGGCTCCTTTGGTTAGTGTTAATCATTTTGCTTAACCTTAGTGTATAATTTGGAAAGTTTACAAAGCAGTATCTGAAACTCTGTTGGTGGTTAATCATCAACTCTATGTGGATTTGGGTGGTGTTTCCTCAACACCTGGGATGCTCCTTACTATATGACAATTTCTGTCACATTACTCAACTCTTCTATGTCTGAGTTTTCAGAAGCAGTTTGTCCTGAAATCATGTTTCTTTTCTCCTGTTCTTTTGAAATAACTGTATTTATCATGCTCATCTGTATCAGCTCTTTTTTGAGCTTTTAGTTTGGGCTGTTCTTTAATTTGTGGTTTCCCTCTTTGGTGGCGGTGGTCAAGACTGGTTCATCTGTTTCCTGGTTCTACCCTGTCATGCTGTTTTGGGACCTGTATTATTATCCTGTTCCACCTACCAACAAACGTTTTTGTGAAGTTGTGTCAGCCTTGTCATCCTATTCTGGCTTCACCCTCAGTCACAAATCCCAAGTTTATCACGTAATGACAAAGGTTTTGGTGGATGCACACAAATGGTTGTTGTCTGCAGTGGAGCACAATCCACATGTTTTAACTGAAAGTGCATCTTTTTAACCTCTGTTAAATACTGCAAGTGTATCTCTTAAGGAGCTCAAAATCTATTGTAAGTTATACACTTTTCATCAGGGTACTAGTCCACTGGCAATATTCCTTCCCTAATTTCTTGCTTATTGTTGCACAATTGATGTTCCTGAGGTCAATAATCTTTCTAAGTTGTGGTTAAAAGTTGACCAAACTTCCCAGGGCTTGGAAGTTTGGGATTTCACGTTAACCACAACTGAGGCCCTGGTAAGCCAAATACTTTCTCTGGTCTCAAATCTTTCTGCTTCCAATCAAGGTACATTGGCAATTGAAGCCAAACCTGCTGCCTGTTCCTGGTTTTCTGGTGCACGTCCTGCGGTAGCTTTGCCTAGCCAAAGCAGAGAGCATTCCCCTGTGGTCTTCCCAGACTCATCTAGAAATCTTGAAAAATCCTTCAGCTGTGGAGGAAGCAGTGGTTCCAGTACCTCCCAAGAGTTTGTTGGCTATGCTTCAGCATGTACTTGCAGCTAAGTTGTTGGTTGTGGAATCCAACTAGTTGCCTCTGGTCCCTATTGATTGTGATTGTCCTGTCTTCCCTGAAGCTGTCCAATAAATGATTGAGCAATATTTTCAGGAGAATTCTGCCTCCTTAGACACAGTTTGCGCTACTGAAGAGAAACAAGGTCTCACTGAGGTTGCTACATTTTCAGCAAATAAATCTACTTCTGATTACTTCTTGTTTTATGGTAGCATAGATAAAAATCAAAATATCTTCCAACATGCAATTCTGTTGGATGCTGGTGCTAGTGAAAATTTCATGAGTGTAGAGACCGCAGACCTGTTGCAGCTGAAGTACCATCCAGGAATGCTGGTCAGAGTTGGGAATTGCCAAATGTTTCCTTTGTTCCAGTTAAAGAAGCCTGTGACATGTGTGGTCGCAGGTCAGTCCTTTACTGCAAGATTCTCCATATACACAACCCACATGTACCCTATTTTTTTAGGGGTAGGTTGGTGGAGGAACCATAATGTATCAACTCTCTTGACAGAAAACAAGTTGTAGGTAGATTATTATTTTGGTATTACAGTTCATATTCCTCTGCTGGGTATGTTGAAGTTGAAGCAGTCTTCTCAGTCAATACAGTCAATCCCAGTTTCAACGCCTGTGAATTCAGACTTGCCATCATGCCTTCAACCCTGGTCTGCGGCTTTTGACGTCAATAGGGGCAAATACTTTCCCAAGCACACCAAGTTTAATTTTGACTTCAAGGTTACCGTTGATATTATCTGTATTGTGTATCCTATCTATCCTTTGACTTTAAAGGATGATGTATGTTTGGAGGAGTGGACTTGTGACATGTTGACAAAAAGATACATATTTAAGAAGGCTTTGTTGATTTGTTCTCCCTTGTTGTTTGTCCAAAAGTCAAATGGGTCACTAAGACATTGTGTGAATTATGGGAACTTGAACAATATTACCATCCCAGATCTGTATCCTTTGCCTCTTGAAGCACAAATTTCTTGTTGTGTTGAGAAGACAAAGGTGTTCTCAAAGCTTGATCTGTTAAATGTGTTCAATAAGATTAGGATTGCGGAGGGGATGAAGTGGTTAAAAGCATTCATAACAAAGAAGGGCATCTTTCAGTTCTGTATTATGCCCTTTGGGTTGAAAAATACTGCTCTTGTTTCCAGCGGTTGATTAATTTGGTCTTATAAGACCTCCTGGGTGTGTGCTATTTCTTATATGGACAACATCTTGGTGTTTTCTCTAGTTGATGAGTCTCATAAGGCTCATCTCTCAGCAGTGGTGGAACGTATTTTGCAAGCCATTTGATCATCAAGCAAAGTAAGTGTGAATTCTTTAAACTAAAGTTACCTTTCTGGGTAATATTATCTTTGAGGATGATCACACTATTGCCCCCAATAAGGATGCAGCAGTTTACCAGAATTCTACTCTGGTGACAATATCCCAACTTTGTAGCTTCCTTGGTACCTGCACTTTCTTGAAAAAATTCACGCCTCATTTATCAGAGGTGGCAGCTCCTTTGTATTTGGCTAGTGGGAAAACAACTCTAGTTTGTACGCCTGAGTGTGCAGATGCATTATTAGCAGTCAAGTCTCTCCTGTTGTCTTCTCCTGTACCTCAGCATGTGGATCCAAAGCTTCTTTTTGTGATATCCACAGACATAATAAATATGCTGTGGCTAGAGTGTTGTTATAAACTGCCAGTGACGGTGTGGAAAGACTGGTGGGGTACTTATCTCAGAAAATGGAGGCTTGTGAACACAGTTATATGATTTACAACAAGGAATTGTTGGCACTTGTGGAGTTGTTAAAGCATTAGCATCACTATCTCATATCAGCACACCATCTCTTCATTGTAAGAACCAATCATAAGGCTATCCTATACTACCACCAATACAGGGGTTTGTTGGGTTGTCAATCCAGATGGCATGGTGACCTGACAAAATACAAGTTTTTTATGAGTTTATCAAAGGAATCAACAACCACTTGGCTGATGCCTTGAGCAGAAATCCTTTCCATCTCCCTGATAATGACATGGAAGCTGTGGTGCTATTAAACTACAAGTAGGAGGTAGTTGGTTGGTAGATGGACTAAACAATTGGCAAGAGGGTGATAAGTAAGACTTATCAGTCAGTTAGTATAAATTGATACAGTAAAGATCAGAAACCAGGCAGGTACTTGGTGATATCAATGTATTGGGACCAACAGGAACAACAAAGGGTTTAGAGAAAGTGGCAGTAGCAACTACTCAAAAGCAACTCCTCAATTTTTGACTTAAGTTAGTCAAACTAGTTGGCAATTGAGTCAATATGAAGAAGACTAGCCTTTGTGTTCCCTATAATAATACACTTAAGGAAAATAATTGATTGTGTGGATTTAAAAGAGGGGCTTAAACTTATATTTTTATTATAAGAAGAATTTGACCTTATATACTAAACTTACTTGATGAATCAAGATAAGTTGGTTATTGCATGGGGAAAGGAAGGGGGGAAATGAAGGCTGAACAGCAGGTGATTAGCACAGCAATCAAGGGGAGGTGATAACGGGAAAAGTCAGCATTCAAACTTTCTGAATATCAACTGTCTGCATGTTGATTGTCAAAATTAATTTTATTACCCAGGTTGACACATTAGAAAAGTCTAGATAAAGTTTCCTATCATGTAGCCTACTAGAAGTTGACACTTTTTTAACAAGCAAAAACCTGTTTCCTGATTATTTTACTTAATTAAAAATTAAGCTCCAAAATACTTTTTAGGGTAATATGATCATGTAGAATCCAAAAATAAAATAAAAATTAATGCAAAGCTATCTAAAAATATAATAAAACCCCAATTCAAAAATAATTTACTATGAAAGTAACTGTTTTCACTATATTTTTTATTTACCATATAAAAAGTTTATAAATTATATTTCAAAAAACGCTTGATAAAAATAAAATATATTAAATAAAGAAACTAAAGGTAAACACTTATTTTAAGAATATTTGATATAATAGCAACCCAAACTTAGATATACTTTAGTGCTAAAACACCTATTTAAGCTAGATAACCCAGGCTCTAGCATAAAAATCTTTTATGAAAACCATGAATTTGTTCTACCATTTTAATTTAAATTACCTTGTTAGATAATATTACTGGTTTTTTAGATTAAAACTATATAATAAAGTATCATACAGAGCCAAACATGTTTATTATAAACTAACTTGGAAGTTTGTTGCAAGAAAATACAGTGGCAATCTTGCTTATCTGCTCCCCAAGCTCAGATAGCTTGTACTTATTCTTGACATCTGTCTTTATCTGCTCTATATAAATTCTAGCCTTGTACTGTTTTCTCCTCTTTGGAGCTCTTACTTCTATATCCCAAAGGGAGGAGACAGTCTTCCCCTGTTCAGCCTTAATGTGCTCAAAAAAGGTGTTGTATCTGGGATTCCCCCCAAAGGATCCTTTAAATATTTATGCCAGTTTTCCAGGCCCAATGTTGTCTTCATTTCATCCTTGAGAACAGCCTGATAGTAATCCCAGCTTGCTTTTGCTGCTGGCTTGCTCCTGCAGCTGACCACCTTGCATCCACCTATTATGGCTCATAGTAGTAAAAGAAGGGCTGAAACTCAGCTTCATGGCTCAAGGAATAAGGGTCATTACATAGAAGTTCAAATCCTTGGCCAACATGCTCAGGCTTAATAAATTCAAGAGCAACAAACTTATGGATAAGAAACTTGCATTTTCAAGTTGTATTTTGTTGTGTGAGAGAGCTGAGGAGGGTCTTGCCCTTAAGGCGTCTATTGATAGACTGTCAGTAATGAAAGAAACACCCTTTTATCTTGCCACTGAAGGTTTTTACAAAGGCATTGTATTGGGCTGTCTCATAATCCATGATAATTATTTTTGGGCCAAGGGCTCTATTGCGTTCCTTCTCTTCAACAGCTAGGGTGACCTCATCTTTATCAGCATCATCAGGATTGGCCCTTATTAACAGACCAGGATTCTTTTCAGTCTCATTGGGAATAGTTTTAAAGCCCTCCTGTAGAATCTTGAATGCTCTTAGGTATATCTCCTCTAAGGCTCCAGGAAGAATAAAATAGCCAAAGGGGAGGACTTTATCATCAAGCTGAGTATGTACTACCCACAGCTGATAGAATAAATTAGGACATGTTACAAATGTTCCATCACAGAGCCAAGTCTCAGTGGCACAAAGTTTCTCTAGATTCTTATAGGTGAAATAGCATATAATTGCTTCTTTTATACCAGGTTCATTGTTGTGAAGAAGGAACAGTTTATTGTCTTAGGTCATCTGTAACTCAGGAGTAATGACCAGGTCTTTTATTTGGGACGTGTTTTCCAATTAAGTTTAGCTCTTGGCATCTATTGCAGATATACTCAACAAGTTGTTCATGGCCAGGGACAATTTTAAGGATTTCTTTACTCAAGTGCTTGTGGCTTTTACTGCCAATTGAGTTGCTAAAATGTCTTTTGATACTGGGACCATTTGGAATAGATACTATTTGAGCAGCTTCTCAATCAAAGTGGTGGGAGGCATGCAGGTATGTTCCCCCTTTTCCAAGGTAACTTGTTCCAACCTCGGGTGTTTAGGCATGCTGGGCAGCTTCTGTCTTCATATGTGTAATGTTTGCTCTTGCTTCCTTGCTTTTGATTATTACAGTTAAACACATATCCATCACTGACCATTCTTGGGTAACCTTTGACTGACATCAATGAAAATTTTTTTTGGGAATCTCTTTGGGATCCTGAAGGAGCCCTTAACATTGCAAATATTGTGGGCTTTTAGTGCATCCCATGGCCCAGGAGGGGCGTTTTGAAAACCAGGAAAGTACTCATGTTGCTCATCATTTTTTATGTTCACCAGGAGAGGGTTCAGAGGAGAGCTCAGGAGAGGACTTGAAGCTTGCCTTTCTTTTCTTCTTGTTGATTGGATCTTTATCTTTCTCAGACTCATACCAGTTATGGAAGGTAAAACCATCATCAGAGTCCTTCTCAGAAGCTGAAGGTGTGGGGGGTTTCTTTTTTGTTCATCTTTTTAAGCTGTTTCTTAAGTACTTTTTTAGAAGAAGAAGCCTTAGTCTTTTTAGTGTCCTTGGCAGTTTTTTCATTGGGCTTTTTCTTATTAAGCTGGGGTTTCTTTGATTTATACTATAAATAAAAAGGGGTTTGATAAATAACTATGAGTAAAGTATATAAAAATTAAAGTTAAAGATGAAAATATATCAAGTTGTAGATAATTATTATATAGATTATGCAAAAAAACCTTCAATATTATTAATATATGCAGTATTGAGGCTTTTCATTAAGAAAAAGTTGAATAAAACTACATTTAAATGTTTAGTGTTGACATTTTAAGTGTTGACATGTATTAAAATTTTGATTCTAGAAAGTTGGCCTAAAATATTGTCTTAATTATGACAGTCAACTTGTAGACAGCATTATTAAGGTAAATTACTATGTAAAAAAACATATAACTCTTAATTAAATTAAGATTAGGTTTGAAATCTAGACTGAAATTATGTTATTTGGTGTTTGGGCTATAATAAAGTTATATTCATATAACTTTTAAAAACTAATTTCTACATGTTGAAATAAGTAGTTTTATTATTACTATATGAAGTTTTGGGGTCCTAAGCTTACCATTCTGTAAGTTGAAATTATTAAGCTGTGTCTTTTTCTTATTAAACCAGTGAAGGTGACAACTTTGCCAAAGTTGGTCTTCTTTTATAGTGGAGCTGCTATTAAATCTTGCTTAAATTATGTCATTGTGTTGGCTAAACTTATTCCCCTTGTCCCACTTTTGCTTTTGTGTTGGGTTTCCTTTGTGTTGACTTAAAATGACACTATATAAATCCTAGTTTTAACTTATCCAATCTAGCTTAATCAAATGTTTAAGGGTTAACTGGAACATGTCCTATGGTTTCAAAGCTATTATAAACCACTAATATAATATAAAACAAAGCTTGAAATTTTTACCCACTATATGTCAAAAAACTATGAAAAAGGACCAAATATAAATATAAATAACTTATTATAAGTGAAGATATTCCAGATTATGTGGATTTTTATTAAGAAATATTATAAAATGTTATTTTATGTCAACATTGTGGAGATTCATTGTTGAAGTCAGGCTTAAATTTAAAGTATCATAATTTTTTATTCTCAATAGTGATTTACTTCTTATTTTGTAATGATAATTAAGCCTATTATTAGTTGGTGTAAACATTGGCTTTGTTTTATTGTTGATTATCAATTCCAACTATGAAATGCAATATAAAAAATTAGTTTATTTAGAACACAGCTAGTAGGATTTGGCCTAAGTGCCAAATTGAAGTCAACTGTCTGCATGTTGACACTTTGTTGACATGCAGACAGTTTTAATGCCAACTGTTCCCGTGATAACAGCCCCAACAACAAAAGGGGGTGACAGAGGGCTTCAGGCTGGGGTAGTTGGTTGATACCTGTAGTTGTTTAACTAATTAGTTGATAAATTAACTCCTAAATTGGTATAACTTCCAATCCAAAAGCTAGTTGGTTGACTCAGGCAATCTGGAATGTCTTTGACCCAAGAGACAATCAGGAACTCCTTGTATTCCAGATGTTACCAGACAACAGATCAGGATTGATCAACCGGCTGGTGAATGGTTTCACCACAGACACCAAGTTTAACACACATACCTTGATTCCAATGGGGCTGTGGCTCCCTTTGTGTTGACTCCTCCTGCTACTCTTGCCATCATGTCCTTGACTGAGGGTGCAGAATTAACTTGTATTCTAAAGTTAAGTTTTTGCAGCCCTTGTCTAAGGCAACTACCAGAATTAACTCATTCTGCAAGTCAACTTACTGAATGTTGACAATTTGTTGATATTCAGTAAGTCAACATTATTTTAGTATTTATCTGCTGGAAATGGGCATTTATAAACCTAAGCTAATTTTTCATAGTAAATTATTAAGTCAGAATTGCAAAATTAAAAAGGAATAGGCATAATGTCAACACCATTTAAACAAAGGCTTATTTTTAAGCCAAAAAACCAATATAATTTACTATGAAAATGTAAGTTTCTTTGTACTTTTACATTAAGGTTGACTCCAGTAAGAGTTAATCTGGATGTCAACCCCAAATAAGAATCCATAAATTTCTTAATAAAATACACAATATTCTAAAAATAACTACTTTTTATATTTTATACTACTATTTTTTATTCATAATATATATTAATACACATTGAACAAAGACATATGCCAAATTTCATAGTGTTCTTTGTATTATTTAGATATTTACTGTTATTTTAAACTCACTGGATATAGCTTATTTCCGGAAGTCCACTTAAGCCAAAATGCATATGTTAAAACTAGCATTTATATATGCATTTATAATGTTGACTTTGTGTCAAATTGACACGTCACCTAAATTGCAACAAAAGGGGTTTGGCTAAGCAAACAAAGTGACAAAATTAAGCAAGATTTAATAGAGAGTTACTATAAAGGAGCACTGACTGCCTGAATGTTGACACCTTCACTGGTTTATTAGTAAAACACTGCTGCTTAACAAAAAGCATACATACAATGGTATGATAATTCAGGCCAAAGTACCAGGGCTGTACTTTAGACTTCCCTCTACAATCCCTATTATATTAGTTTTTATAAGTTACATATGCAAATCTTTAATTTTTTAAATTTAAAAATGATCAATTTTGGCCTTAAAAAACCAACTCTGGAAAATATTAACTAAGCTTTATACTGTAAATTTAGAACCTGAACGTAAAAATACGGGATTGTCAAATCCTTGGTCCAAATTTTGAATAACTTTTGTGGGCAAATCAGCTGAGTGAAAAATAAAATATTTAATAAATTAACCATTTGATTCAACCTTTTTTGATTTATTTAAATTGGCAAATTTTGAATCTCTTGAGCAGATAACTCAACTTCAAAAGACAAAACCCAGCAAACAAATGTGGGATACATAAATCAGAAACACAGGGTTCTAATGCACAATTTTAGATTTCTTTTCTTTCAAACAAATCATAGACATCATAAAAAACCAAGAAATATGAAATTGCGGGATTGTCAAATCCAAGAACCAAGTTTCAAATCATAATTGCAAGGAATTTGAAATAAATATAATTTATGGGTGTCTCAAAAAGGATGCCAAAGGATCTAGAGTGAATTTGTGCTGATTCTTTTAGGAATCATAGCCATTCTCAAAAATCACCCTATTCTAATTTAGGACAACTAAAATTTAGATCATAATATTCACAAAATTAACATATATAACAATAAAATTGACTAAAATATACATTCCTCTTCTTGAGTTTAAAATTTTAATAAATATTTATTATGTCTTCTTTCAAAAACAACCAAGTCAACAAGCTGTTCCCTGGCCTTGACAAAATTATGCAGGGCTACACTGGGTCTCTTAACGGTGAAGCCTCTGTCTATGGCCTCTCCCAACCTGCAGGCCCCTCCGCAAGCCCCACCCAGGAGTCTGTTCTTTCTCCTGCAACTTCCATCATGGCCCTGTTTGCCCACCATGCACAGGCAGCTGCCAACCCAAATCCCTTATCAGCAATGGCATCCAGAACCAGCCATTTTAGCCATGGGGTCACCCAGAAAGCCCAAGACCCCAAAACAGCCAATCAGATGGCATTGACCAGTTCCCAAGATAGACACATACCTCCCCCAGCCAATCAGCCTGCAAGACACAGAAGAAAACTGATCACTCCAGAGATTGTTCTAGAAATGGTTGAAAAACAAGGGAAACTTATGTCCCTTGGGGAAATTGCGGCTGCAATGGGGTTTGCAAAGTCCACTGTAGCTGCAACCCTGAGAGCCCACACCAACTGTGGCCCCCCTACCAAGAAGACCCCAACTGGCGCCTGTACTTCAACCAAAGGTGACACAGCCCATCTCCTTATGATGGCCATCATGGATTGTGTCATACAAATGCCCCTGGTCCAGGTACATCTCCAGTTGGGACTCCACAGCATCTTCACCAAAAAAAGAACAGTGAATTCATGGATGCACAGAGTCGTGGTTGCTGCTAGAATCTTGTTCAATCAAGTTCTCAGTGGTCCCATTTTGGTGGATACCAACCCCTACAATTCAACCATTATTAATTTTATCAAAGGAAGGGCAATGAGGGCCTGTAATGACATAATATTCCTGTCATATGCTAAGATCTTGGCCAGTATCCAAGACTTTGGAGAGAAGCGCATCCAATCTGACGTGTACAAGCGCGGCCCAATATTGTATTGGTTTGTTGGGGTTTTATTGGCAGTTTCCCCATTGGGCATCAATTATTACTTGACAATATCAAACACCGCAGATGGGTATGCCTATCAGACGGAGCTCAAGGCCATGTTGGAGGAGTGGGCCACACAAAACACCGTGCACACAGTTGTACTGAGTGCAGAGGTGGAGCAGCAGGAATGGGCAACCCAAGAAATCAGGGCTGCAGGGCATACCTGCTGGTCCTACCCCATCAACTGCGCCAACATGCATCTTGCAGATGTATGTCTCTAAAATTTCAGTTCCGCCCTCAGGCGCTTAAAGCCTACCACCTACAACAAACTATGCACCCAAATTGATAAGGGGTATGAGCTTTTCCCTTCCGTTTTGTCCAGGACTTATTTGATCTCATCATCTTCTATGCAAGTGATAGTGATAAGTCCAGAAAGGACCCCTGTCTCCCCCCATGCCAGTCCATCCGTTTTGTCAAGCCAGTATATGTGACAGAAGAAGAATTTGAGCAATTGAAGCAATCAGCTCTTGCTGCCCCTTCCCAGTCAACAATCCCTGCCTCCCCAACCCCCATCAAGCCACCTGCCTTCCAAACTTGACTCCCAAACCATCACCCATTCCCTAACCACTATCTCTGATGCCATCCCTTTCACAGGCGCAGATGAAAGTGATGTTCATTCCGCCCATTCCCTCTCCTTCCCGTCCTTTGCTAATAAATCTTTTCTTTGTGAAATCTTATTGAAGTCAATATCTCTCTTTCAATTAATAATTAATAATATTTTATTTTTACATTGTTAGCATTCCCCATAATTAATACAATGTTGTACATTTTACAAACAGCTTAAAATTATGAGCATGCATAATTTTCATCATTAATAAAGTAAAGACAATTAACGTAAATATTGCATTAGAATATTGCAATTAGACGTCAACTCTTGATATTTTGATATTATGTGCATAACTCAATGCATTTTTTAAATAAAATCTGTCAAGCCTCTAGAATAATGTAATAAACTTGACCATTATTCCCCTTTGTTGATTGGTTAGACAGTCAATTGCCATTTAGCTGGCTTGATTGTAAAAAAGCATCAACTTATCCCATCCCTTGTATTTGGCCAATTGATGGACTGATGATTGCTCCAAAGATTGATCCTGATCCAAGACTAGGCCGCCTATTGGATTAGACCAGTTCCACAGTCAAAGAACGCTTAGCAGCCAATAAGACAAAGTACTCAGGAACCTACTGGAAGATGATTATGCCTAAACATTTGCACCTGCAGATGCTTTGAAGCCTATGATTGATATAGAAGGTTGTTTAAGTGAATAATGCATGATGCAAAAACCCAAAGACAGGGTAACTAAACTCACACATGCATAAACTGGAAACAAGATGCCGCCAACACGCTGGTGAATTAAGCTGAGGGCTATTAATCTATTAAAGTCCCATGCCAGACTGCCATGGCTGCCTAACTCTGGGGGCTGAAGCTGGCAGTCTGGGGAACAGATAGACTGGCTAGCAAGAGTTAGATGCATCAGATATCTATCTGGCAAGAGGGCTTATCCACCCTATATAAGGAGCTCTCCTGATTAGAGATTGAGCAGGAAAAATATCACTCTTGGCTTAGAGATTGAAGATCTCTAAGTATAGTATCACTACTAGCCAACACCTATTAGTCAGTTGTATCCAGATAGAGCATGCCGCCGTCTATCTGCAGAACTGTGTTTCTTCTCCTACGGCCTTAGGACTCTGCCAAGCCGTAGCCATATCCCAAGACCTGATTGGTAGCTACAGACTGTTGCCATACAGTCCCCTATCAACATATATAATACAATGTCCTCTAATAAAAACAATACCTCAAGACCCCAAAATCTTGACAAAATCCATTGTAAACTAGGTCTTTTTCATTACAATTTAAAATAAATTGACTGTGTTTATATTAGAGAGCCATTAACGCTTAGTACAAATATTGATACATAGTGCATTTTACAGCCTGTATATTTACCTATTGGTAAAAATTCTGTAAACTTTTCAGTTGGATTTTGCTAAGGTAATAATAATGTAATGTGTTAATAGAATACTGTTTATTGTCATTAATTGACTGATTTTCTTTGCTGTGGAAATTGTGCATTTTCTGATATTTATGCACTAGTATCCAATTGGATGTAAAACAAACCAATTGGATACTAGTGCGTAAATATCAGAAAATGCACAATTGCCACAGCAAAGAAAATAAAAAATAATGACAGTAAACTGTAATTTATTAACACATTACATTATTATTACCTTGTAAAATCTGACTAAAAATTTTACAGAATTATTACCAATAGGTAAATATACAGGCTGTAAAATGTACTATGCATCAATATTTGTACTAAGCATTAATGGCCCTAATATAAACACAGTCAATTTATTTTAAATTGTAATGAAAAAGACCTAGTTTACAATGGATTTTGTCAAGATTTTGGGGTCTTGAGGTATTGTTTTTATTAGAGGACATTGTATTATATATGTTGATAGGGGACTGTATGGCAACAGTCTGTAGCTACCAATCAGGTCTTGGGATATGGCTACGGCTTGGCAGAGTCCTAAGGCCGTAGGAGAAGAAACACAGTTCTGCAGATAGACGGCGGCATGCTCTATCTGGATACAACTGACTAATAGGTGTTGGCTAGTAGTGATACTATACTTAGAGATCTTCAATCTCTAAGCCAAGAGTGATATTTTTCCTGCTCAATCTCTAATCAGGAGAGCTCCTTATATAGGGTGGATAAGCCCTCTTGCCAGATAGATATCTGATGCATCTAACTCTTGCTAGCCAGTCTATCTGTTCCCCAGACTGCCAGCTTCAGCCCCCAGAGTTAGGCAGCCATGGCAGTCTGGCATGGGACTTTAATAGATTAATAGCCCTCAGCTTAATTCACCAGCGTGTTGGCGGCATCTTGTTTCCAGTTTATGCATGTGTGAGTTTAGTTACCCTGTCTTTGGGTTTTTGCATCATGCATTATTCACTTAAACAACCTTCTATATCAATCATAGGCTTCAAAGCATCTGCAGGTGCAAATGTTTAGGCATAATCATCTTCCAGTAGGTTCCTGAGTACTTTGTCTTATTGGCTGCTAAGCGTTCTTTGACTGTGGAACTGGTCTAATCCAATAGGCGGCCTAGTCTTGGATCAGGATCAATCTTTGGAGCAATCATCAGTCCATCAATTGGCCAAATACAAGGGATGGGATAAGTTGATGCTTTTTACAATCAAGCCAGCTAAATGGCAATTGACTGTCTAACCAATCAACAAAGGGGAATAATGGTCAAGTTTATTACATTATTCTAGAGGCTTGACAGATTTTATTTAAAAAATGCATTGAGTTATGCACATAATATCAAAATATCAAGAGTTGACGTCTAATTGCAATATTCTAATGCCATATTTACGTTTATTGTCTTTAATTTATTAATGATGATGAAAAATATGTATGTGTTGAAGATGGTACTATAAAAACCAGTTTTTTGATGGAATTCAAACAAAATGTCAACAATCTATAACTTGATCAACAAATTAGAAGCATACCTGCAAAATGTTGTTGAAATAGAAAAAAATATCAGGGAAATAGTGACAGGAAAGCTGGGTAACAAGGGCCAGCCACTAATCCAGTCAAAAGAAGATGCTCTGGATAAATTGGGAAATATCATAGATGAAAAGAACAAAGAAGCATTACTTAATCTACAGGGAACAATTTTATCAAGTCTGAAGTTCAACAACGCGGCCTAAAATTTGTGGGAGTTCTGGCAGGGGGCCAAAGAAAACAATAAGATCAAACTAATTGAAGGAACAGAAATTCAAAAGTAAATCAACACCAATGAAGAGGAAAACAATAAAATGGAAACAGATGAAAATGAAACACAATCAAGAAGCAGAAGCACTTCAAGAAATACAGAAGCTTATCAAATGAAAACTAAGAAGAAACATAAGTTGCAAGAAAGATAAGAAAAATTCAGCCTAGAAAAATTAATGAAGAGCATCCAACACTCATGAAGTTTGCTGAAGTGGCGCCTGTGGCTGAGGGGGCCACAGGGGAGACAATTAGTAAGTATTTTTATGTTTTACTTATATTTATTTTAGTCATCACCAGAATGGGGATGAGGTCTCGGAAGTGGCAGCTTATATGCCGAGTTGGTTTTACAGGGGCTACCAGTCACTGGTTGCCCCTGTAAAATAAATAAATAAAAACCAAATAAATAAAATAATTCAACAAATTATGAATAATTTTTTAATATTGAAGCTCAAGATAGGGAAAATTCATCACCTGCAGGGTGCTTGCCATGGATAAGGGAAGCATATGAACTAGGATCAAATATCAAAATCAAAGAAATGAATGAAATTTGCGGGGATATCAAACTGAACTTTGATGAATACATATACAAAAGCATTCAACAATTCCCCTTCAAAAACATCAACAAATATGAAAAGAATTTAATAAAAACCAACTTTCAAATAGGAAATGAATATTTGCAATCTGCAATTTTTAATGAAGTTTTTAAGGCATTGTCAAAAAAGTTAGGGACACAGTCCTTGTGAATAATTTTAAACCTTTATTAATATTGTTTGCCAAGGCCTGGGGGGCTGATTCAAGTCAGGCGCCCCCAGAACCCTCTTCAAGTTTAACCAAACATCCTGTATTAATAGGTTAGTTCAAACTTTCAAAAAATTATGCATGTTCTTGGAAAAGTATACCTTGCAGAGAATCCATGTCACGGTATACCTGGGCATCCTCCTACACTGCATATTAAAAACCAACGTCAAAAAGTTGGAGGATGTACCTATTCACATGGATATTTGCCGTGTAGCCCTCAACCGCCAGAAGATACCACGGGATATAGGACAGTTGAGCACATCCTGTATGACTCATTTGCATTGGCAACGCTATACGGGTACTATGTGCCCCCCAAAAAACCTACTAGTTGATTCCCTCACCCGCCTGCCTTTTATCAAACAATCAACAACCACCGGGGTACAGGGCGCCACCCCCTCTAGCAATCATATCCAGGGTTGTCCACCATGTACAGAAGAGTACATGGATCTAATTAGATGCACTAGCTGAAATTTTAATTTTGGGGTATAATTCCCCGTAATAATCACATTCCCTTTGCAATTAGCATCCCCAATAAATATTTTCTGCTTGCAAATTATTTTTTTTACTTTTTATATTTTAATACTAAATTTTTTAATACTGAAATATGTACTATTACAGTAGTTTTAAAAGCTATGACAACAAGCAAAAATTCTTCAGATTTAAACAAAATGATTTCAGATTTAAACAAAATCCAAGTCTCAGGTTAAAATATATACTCTGTTAACAGGGTTTATTGGCGTTAATGGGTGAAATGGGTCAACACAGCAACAAAAAGCTCACATGCAAAGCAAAACCATTCAAAATATAATACAAAATATATCAATTCACAAACAAAATGATGTGAGTTGACTTTTGGTGTACATATGTTTACTATGTGAATTGGTGACAAAATACACCCAAGCAAGGTGTGTCAAAACTCAATCCAAAAACAAAACACAATAGCAACTCACAATGTAAATAAAATCACTCACGCAATGGTACAACACACCATTTCAAAAATGGCATCTCAAAAAACGCCATCTCAAATTTAATTCAAGATGGCGTTTTTTGCGTTTTTGATTTTGA
Source organism: Entomophthora muscae (assembly GCA_014839935.2). NCBI lineage: Eukaryota > Fungi > Entomophthoromycota > Entomophthoromycetes > Entomophthorales > Entomophthoraceae > Entomophthora > Entomophthora muscae. Next base: position 356,709 of record QTSX02000066.1, on the reverse strand, counting down.
ATCACAAAAAATAAAATAAAGAATAAAATAGTTAAAATTTACATAAACTTTTCTAATATGGCATCTTGAATTTACAGCATCTCAATTCCGTCACTTTGAGTCAGATTAATTAAATCTTATTTTGCTAACTTTATTTACATATGAAAACACTTAGTGTGGGGCGTGTTTATGCCATCTCAACTTTACATCATTTTGAATTACGCCATCTATCTTAAACTAAAATAAGTTTATACCCAAACTAAAATAAAGCCTGTGGTATAGTGCCAGAAGATGTTCCTATAGTATTAATCTAAGACACTTATAAAAGGAACAACCTAAAAAGATTCCACTATGATAGTCCTTCTAGTGATTGTCATTGCTGGGTAAAAAAACCAGTTTTGTTATATGTAATTTATAACTTTATTATACATTGATAAGGGTTTCATCAATAAAATATTTTAATAGTGATTTTAAAATAGAAGAGGGTGATTACGCCACTTCAATTTACGTCACTTCAAATTCCACTGAGTTTCACATCACCCAATGGATTCAAGGCGCACAATGGATAGGGGAAATTACCTATGACGCAAGGCTACGCTATATTTATTCCCCCACCGCAATTCTTGCTTTCCACTTTTCAGAAGTATAATTTCACGTCAAAACCAACATTAATAAAAAATGTAAGAAAATATATGAAAATTTGCAAATATATATTTTTTATCTCCTCTAAACAACTGGGTATTTTTTAACCCCAGTTGTATAAGCTAGTTTTTGAGAAATTCAAGTTTTACTCTTTGGCCTGGTTGAGGTAGCTCCACCATAAATTTGTTAATTTAATATAAAAAATGGTCAAAAACACTATGTTTTTGAGCTACGGCACCTTGATTACGTCACTTTGAAAACGCCATCTTGAGAGCAAGTTTTCAGTCAAAACTCAAAGTTTTGCCTACTTGCATTACTAATAAAAAAATATTTTTTCAAAATAAAAAACATTGAAATTTTAATAGTATATATTATTTGATTTCCTCTACAATTCTATGTAAAAAAATTGATACTTTTATATTAAAAACATTCTTGTTTTTCTCTTTAAAAACAACCCCCAAATTGCTCATATTTTGATACTAATTCACTTTTAGATGCCTCCCAAGTCCATCAACAAAGCTGCATCCAAGGCCTCAAAGTCCAAGACCACTCCTCCAAAGACCAAAAAGGCAAAACTACTCCTAAAAAGAAGCCTGCTAAGGGTAAAGCTCCCCCCAAAACCCCTACGCCCTCACCAGAGCCTGAGGAAACAAGCCCAACCCCTCCCCATTCTCCTTTTGTCTACTTCCTGTCAGACCCTCAAGAGAAGTTGTTCAACTTTAACTGCCACTCTGACCCCACTTCAGAGCCTGAGGATGAAGAAGAGCAGGAGCCTGAGCCTGGTGCTTCTGCAGATGAGCCAATTGAGCTCTGGGATCTTAATACCATCCATAATGTATGCAACAGAAATGTCACATTTGCTGTGCCCACCACATAACCTGTCAGCTATCCAATTATGACAAAGAAAGGGGGTGCTGGCTTTGTCCACAAGGGCTACAGCTTCAGCTGCAACAACAAGAAGAAGCCCATCTGTCAGCATCACTTCAAATGTGATAACATTGGCTGTCCAGCTAGACTTACCACCTATGGGTTCACTTGTTTTAAAGCCCTGACTATTGGGCATGCCTGTGCCAAGCCCTTTAATCCACTGTATCAACTGATCCGCTGGTTTCTTTGCCAGGTCATACCAACCACCAAAGACCAAACTGCAACTGAGGTCGTAAATGATGCACTTATTAATCTAAATGATACCCAACTGGCAACTGTTGATGGCGCCTCAAAACTTCAGAGATATCTCACTCACCAGAGATATGCTCTGAGCACTGAAGCCGTCAGTGCTACATCAATTGACCAGTTGATTTTAACTGAAGAGCAAAAGCTTTCACAGCATGAAGAGAGATTTCTCCTTCACAATGATGGGCAACATGCCCTAGAGCGGATCATCTGCTTTGCTACCTCCCAGGATCTTTGCAACCTTTTAAAATGCAAGACCTGGCTTGCAGATGGAACATTCTCAACCTGCCCAAAGCTCTTTAGCCAGCTTTGAAATATCCATGAGCAGGTTGGTAATCTTGTTTTTCCCCTGGTCTTCTTTTCCCTCCAAAATAAGAAGCAGGAAACTTATGTCTGGGCTCTAACAATATTAAAGACCAAGTTGGATGAGATCCTCCCAACTATTGAAGAGGAGCCAAAGGAAACCTGAGGGCGCAAGAAAAAGGCCCAGTCAGAGGAAGCCACCCCAATCAAGAAAAAGCCTAAAAGCCTTTCATACCATGAATACCTGGTAGTAGATTTTGAGCAGGCTCAGGCCAATGCTTTTATTAGTCTTCAAGAGCTCCCCTCAGGGATGCTACTTTCACTTTTGGTAGGCACTCTGCCGCCGCCTTCAAAAGTGCTCTGCACTTCATGAGCTGGTCTACACTGAAGGCACAAAGGAAGCAAATGATGTGTTCAACTGCTTTGCTGTCCTTGCCCTTGTGCGGAAGGAGGAGACAAATTCCTTCTATGATGCCCTCCTCTGCCATCCCTACATTATTGCCAACCAGGCAGCCTTTGCTCCATTCATAGAGTATTTTGAAACTCAATGGGTTGGAGTGTTTCAAGGAGCATGCCACATCAGAAAGGATGGTGACTCAATCCAGTGGAACTGCTTTAAGCATGTAAAGAATGGCCTAATCAAGACCACCTCTTCTCTTGAAGGGTGGCATAGTCAATTTTCCACAAGGGTCCGGGTTCAGAAGCCCAAGTTCAACAAAATCATGGTGCATCTCAAAACTCAACAGGCCATCTCTGCCTGCCTCTTTAAAACAGGCATCAAGACCAAGGATGATCCCCCCAAGCAAACCAAAGCAGTGAAAAAGTATACAGAGATTAGCAAGGTGGTCCTTGCCTACTATCCCAAGGATAGCAAGATTGAGCATCTCCAAGCTATCTCAGTTGCTCTTTCAACCAATGTATGATCCTTCCTCAATAAACACCACTCTATCTTCTTTATTATTTCTTTACTTTTATCATTATTTTAATTTTATTTGGTATTTGGTACAAATATATGTTTATTTTAAAGCATAGTTTATAGTTAAAATATATGAAAATGGTTGTTTTTGGGATTATTTTAACTTTTGGACTTCACGCAACCTTGTTGCTAAAAATTGACCCCATTTTTTTATTGCAGATTTGGAATTCTGAGGCTTTTTTAAGCCTAGAAATGTTTTTTAATTTTTATTTTTGGGATTTTTTGGGTAGTTTTTGGAGTTAAAAAAATCTAAAATTTTAAAACTGTTTTTTCTTAGTCAAAATGCCGTAAATCAAAATGGCGTTTTTACTAGTAAATCAAGATAGCAGAAATTTGAGATGCCGTATTTTGAGATGCTGTTTTTGAAATGGCGTGTCCTACCCACGCAATGTGTGCAATGGATTGTAATCATAATGATACCAAGGTATCTAAAATAAGACACAAGATATGAAACATGAATTTTAAAAAAATTGTGTTGGGTGTTTGAATTTGGCAGAGAAATCTGGGGAAAAGGGTGGATTTTTTTTGAGTATTCTAAAATGGGTGTTGTAAAACCAAAAACAACTAACTAAGAAATAATAAATCTATAATTGTGATATTGGGTGGGAAAAAATAATAATTGAATATCCATAAACAGAAAAGCAAAAATTAAAATTAGAGAGTAACTTAATTAAGTTTTATTTAATATTTTATTAAATTCTAAAAATGGAAGGAACACAACAACAGACTACCATTGCACCTGTTGTGCGCCGCGGTTGCGGTTGCCCTGCGGGTCAAGGAATAGACTTAGTACAAACAAGTGCCTACTCAGGAGGAAGGCGGGAGAGGAGAGTTCCATAGTGACGCTGCACTGACACAGTCGGTTCAAGGAGCACAAGCTGCTAGGGTGCGGAGCATCAACCCTTGGGTCCCAAAGCTGACCCAGAAGCCCACCAAGGTTACCACAACAAAAATGGTTAGAAACAAGGAGGTAGAACTTACTTTGTATATGTTTGACATTGTGTACCGGCAAGAGCGGTCCTGTCAGCCATGCTGGAGAAGGTGAAGCCTGTACTTGATACTAGGTATGAGCCCTACGTCAGTGATGGCAATCAGGAGGATGACAAGGAGCCCCAGTTCTAAAAACCAATGAGGGACAGCTGGTGCTAAAGAAAGTTGCAGCCTTCTACAGCAAGGTGCCCATGCCTTGCAAGCCTGTCACCAATCATGATCCTGGCTTGTCTGAACCCACAAAGCCTGCCCAGAAGTGCATCCTGACATCAAACGCATCACCCTGCTTAAGCTAATGCAGGAATTGGGTGACTACAAGGCGGCCATAGCCATTGTTGGGGTGGATCCCAAGTACGCCAGCAAGACCTTCAACAAGCTCATTGATACTGGCCAAGTCCTTGCCGCAGATAAATTATTGCGCGTTTCCACTATGCTCACCAAGGAGCACAAATGGGCAATCTGCCAGTGGATCACCCGGGACTGCCATCTTGAACTGGCAAATATACAGGCTATGGTCAAGTCCGCTTTTGGGATTGAGGCCTTTATTTCCTTTTACTACCATCTGGTCAAGGGAATGTGATTTTCCTGGAAAAAACTCGGGGTATCCCCATACAATTGGAACAGCCCAGCCAATATCAAGACCCAGAAAAACTACGCAGAGGTGTATACTGCCCTCAAAGCCAAGGGGACAGTCAAATTTTACTATATTGACAAATCAGCATTTGCCTTGTCAATTTGCAATGAGTATGGGTATGTCCCCAGAGGCTCCAATGACAGGATGGCTTGGCGTGCTGCAGTCCGCGCCACAGCCTATTCAATGGTGGCTCTCCTCGGTCCAAAGGGGGTCAAGCTCTACCAAATGATACTAGGCTCCCACAATAGCCGGACTTTCCTGTCATTTCTCCAATTGGTCCAGGAGCACCTGAGGCGTACGAGCCCTGGCTTTACATATGTCATTGTGTTGGACAATGTTGGTCTCCACAAGGTGGCAGATATTATTTTGAGGAATTCCCAATGATTGACACCCGTGCTGCAGTGGGTCCCCAGCAATTGGCCATGGCAAATTAGCGCCTTCTCTTCCTCCCTGCCTATTTGCCCTTCCTAAATCCCATTGAGGAAGTCTTTGGGTGGCTCAAGCAAGTTGTCAAGCGAGGAACCCCAACTGGGACAGAGGACCTTTTTGATTTGCTGCAGGCAGGTATCCATACCCTCCCAGCCAAGACCATGGCCAAATTCTATGGCCACGCTGATTTGTTTATCCCTGCATGCCTTGCAAATCAGCCAATCAATTAAAGGCTTAGTGTATCCCACTTTTTTATATATCCTCTAATTTACTAATCAAGATTCACTAACTAACATTTTATATTTAGATGTTTCCAAGCCCGCAATCACATTCAGCAGCACCATCAATGAAGGTTAGTAATTTATTTATTTATAATCATTTTTATTATTGCATCCAAGGGTATCCCAAACGCTTGATAATGGATTACACAAACACATCAATATCATTTTTGGCAAATAAATATAAAAAGCAAACTAAAAAAATAAATGTAAATCATACAAATTAGAAGTAGATTTTATTGACATATATTATATGCTTTTATTAAAACCTTCCCTGGAATTTATTTTGTAAGTAATGTTTGCTAAAATATTATTTTATAAAATTATTAATTATAATAAAAATAATCTAAAGGGTAAATATATTTATTGGAATAGAGGATATATTAGGAGTGCCTATAATGGGTTTGGCAGTATGTACCCACCCTGCAATGGAGGTGGCGCACAACCTCCACCGCCACACCGTGGACAGTAGATACACCCTGGTTAAAAAACTCCTGCCTGCTGGTGAAAGGCAGAATGGTTAGGTGGGAGTGAAGCAGCAGCTTCTCAGGCGGGGCCGCAAACCTGTAGATTCCAGCCAGGACCAGGGCGTCCTGGATAATGTGGTCCACTGAGTCATATCCAGGGGGACCTTCTTCCCATCCAGGGATAGCCTGGCCTTGTCAATCCCCAGAAGGACCCTGTCCAGGTCCTCAACCAACGCGCCCATCCCAAAGTAAAAGAGGAACCCCAGGTAAACAACAAGGTGAAGCCTTTGCCCAGAAAAGGCTTCTGTAAACTTGCATAATTTATTTAAACTGCGCTTATTTTTTTCTCATGCTTAGTTTTTCTGAAGGTAAGATCCATAGCTTCTGGGACCCCTGTCTTGTTGGCACTCCAGGCCAGCCCAAAGTCCGCCAGGAGGATTTTGGTCTTCTTCACGGCTGTTGCATCTGCAACAGTCAGTTTTTCTACTGTGAGCCTGAAGTTCTCCAGAAAGTAGGACAGGGTGTGCTCCTCTGGGAAGCAGAAGCAAGCAGCCGCATGAGCCCAGCCCATCTCCAGTATATTCTTAAATGGGAGCGTCGCTAGGACGTCCCAAACAAGCTCAATGGAGTTTACACAGTAAACTCCACTGAGGTTAACTGGGTCGAGGCAGACCAGTTGAGCATCCTTGTAGACAGTAACTGCCCGCTCAGATGCCCCCTCTTCATGTGTCAGCCCAGCCAATGCCTCCCTGGACATTGTGAATGCACCGTAAATCCTATCTTTGAGCTCCCACAAGACAGGAGGGGACAGGAAAAGCTGCTTGGCCACGTGAGTGGCAAACTTTGAGTAGAAGGTGGGGGGAACAAAAGGAACCAGGACCTGGCAGAGTTTGCCATCAACATCTTCTAAAAAAGGTAAGTATTTATGAATTTTTATTAAATTTATTTTCTTAGGTTACCTTCTTGGGTTTCTTATTTGCCGGTGGCTTCAGCAGGCTTTGCCATCCTTGGCGCAAGCAGTTGTGTGGGCGTCTCAGTGTCCTCCTTGCGGGACCTCTTGGCGGGTTTGAGATGTGCATACATCTCAGGGTTTTCTGTCCAGACAGACGGCGCAGAGAGGGCAAAGGACTTGAATTGCAAGCCTTCAACCACTGTCTTCTGAATGTTGAGTAGGTGCTCTATTGTCTTCTCAGGGGTGTCCGGTATTTTGGTCATGAGTGACTTGGCAGACACTTTTTTGATTTTGTCCCCTTCAAGGATGGCAGACTTCACTTTTTCCTTGGCCTTGTGGTCAATTTCTTTGATTTTGGCAATTGCCAAGTCAAGGTCATTTAGAAGTTTTTCCAATTTGCTCATTGATTTTTTACTAACCTTTTCATATGTTTTCGAGCTCTTGCCCCCCAAAAAATCTGTATCATTTTGATACAATTGCCTCTTTGTTTATTCCTTTTTGTTTTCCCATTTACTACATTATCCCATCTTTTTACCCATTTTGTATATGTTTTACATACATCTCAATAGGTGTTGTTTGCTTTGTGTGGCATTGTTTCCTTGATTACAATATTATTTTTGACGCTTGACACAGCTCCTTGTGAAAATATTAACAACAACTTGGTGATCAACTGAATTTGAATTAGAAAATTATAGTGTTAGTTGTATTTAGATAAAGTTGTTACTGATCCAAATTCAAAACCTTAATGATAAACTTTAAGCCAATCAGGAGCCAAGTGATGAAGTGATTGTTGTGACATAAAGGGTCATTCAATAATTCTTTGATGCATGTGTGCTAATTCATATGATTGGCTGGTTGTTTTGCCATTGTACGCCATTGCCGCTGTGGCAAGTTGTTGATGGACTAGTGCACAATCAGCCGCTGAGTTAACACAGTCCATCAACAACTTGCCACAGCGGCAATGACGTATAATGGCAAAACAACCAGCCAATCATATGAATTAGCGCACATGCATCAAAGAATTATTGAATGACCCTTTATGTCACAACAATCACTTTATCACTTGGCTCTTGATTGGCTTAAAGTTTATCATTAAGGTTTTGAATTTGGATTGGTAACAACTTTATCTAAATACAATTAACACTATAGTTTTCTAATTCAAATTCAGTTGATTTCCAAGTTGTTGTTAATATTTTCACAGGGGGATGGGTTTGGGTACTAAAAATAACTATGTTCTGGATCTAGATACACAACATAGTAAATATATGATTTTATAGAAATAAGCTGAACATAAAGAATATAGCCAACTATAAACAAAGAGAACACAAACAATTGAAATTCAAAATAAAGATAATATAAATAGAAATTTTTGGGTCCAGGGGGTTTATTGAGGCGGGGAAGAGTGATGCCTAGTAGGCAGAATGGCGCGGGAAGGAAGAGGTAGAGGCAGTGCTGGCCTGGGGGGTCTGGGATTGGATGGGTGGGGCTTGTGGGTTAGGGGTGTTGGTGGCAGGGGTGGAGTCAGGAGGATTGCGTGTGATGGCCGCCATATACTGCTTGTTGTACTCCTCATTGGTCATTGGCTGGATGGGCTGGTAAGTGGCAGTGGCCTGAGGTGGAAGGTGCTTATCCTTACGTGATTGGCTGCCCATGTTCACATGGAAAACCATTTGCACAAACAAGTCAGCCACCATTTGGCAACCAAAGAGAAAATTGTGATCAAGGACCCCAAGATAGAGGTTGTTGAAAGCCTGAGGGCGGCACTCCCTAGTGTATCTCCAATGTTAAAGAAGACAACATCACCCAGATGGACGTTGGCGTGGCCGGCTGGGTACACAGATGCTTGGTGCCCGCGTCCCTGGATGGCCTCAAGGGCAGTGGAGCTACCCTCCATCTGGTGGCTCAAGAAAACCTGATGCTTTGAATTTGAGCCATCCCAGGAGTCGAGCAATCCACTGAGGATGTGGCCGTATGAGTACCCATTGACAAAATCAGGGTTTGTCCAATAATAGACAAAACCCTTGGCCAACACAGCCAGAAATGCACCAATGAACGTCCCCTTTTTGATCTTCTTCCTTCCGTTCTTGGTGGCGGCTTTTCCCATCTCACCAAAATTGTCAAATGCAATTGATAACTTTTAGTAGGAGATGAAAATGACATCATCTTACAGACTTGTCAGGCATCAGACCAGGGTTGCCTCAATCTTGAGATCATACAGGGAATCCTCAGCGCCATCCACTGGTTGCTGGCAAAATTGGTAAGAACCCGTACAGAAGCCATCTTCCCGTACATCCAGAGCTGCGCCATGCGCTCAGAAACCCAAATGCCATGGTGAGCAAGTTGCTTCCAGACCTGGGTCAAGGGAAGCTTGGGGTCCCACTGGAGGAGGTCAAGCATGATTGGGTATGCCTGAGTTATCTGGGACTCTTGGGCCTTCTTGGGCTTCTTGGCTGCCCCAATCCAATCTGATTCCCCCTGTTCATCATGCTGTTGAATTCCTGCATGACATTAGCTTGGGTAAATTGAAATTGGTCAGCAATCTGGTCCCATGACAGACCCTGTAGATTCAGTGCCACAATTTCTTGGAGAATTTGGGCAGTGATAATTCTGCATTTGGGGCTTTGGGCTGCAGGAGCTGAAGCCTGATTGGCTGAGGGAGGGGCAGGTTGGGCAATGGCGGGAAGTTGTTCCTAATTGAGGTTGCCATCCTGATTGGTTGGTTGGTGGGCAGCTTGTGCAGTGGTGGGTGTGGGAGCGGGGGCAGCACTAGACGCAAAGTGACTCTCAAACAAGTCAAAGCCATATGGGTCGGGGGACAGTAACAGGTCATCTTCCTCGTTACCCGCCTCAAAGGCTTGGGTGTAAACAGGTGCCTCCACGTCCTGAGTCTTGCCTCCATTGAAGCTGGCTTGGCTTCTGGTGCCGTTGAAAATATTGCTGTTGAAAACCATATTGAAAAAAAACCTAGGATAAAATCACTTAAAGTAGAAATTTTAAAATTTAATAATTTATTTTTATTTTAATCTTGAGTCCATATTTGGAAGGTTCTCAAAACCATTCCATACAAATCTGGAGCCATGAAAATGGATAAAATGCCACTGTTCCTAAATTGGATAGCTGTTGATTGGCTGTTATACTGTTATTTTTCTATTTTAGGCTGCTCATACTGCACATCTTGTGTGAGTTCATTTTGTTTTGTGTTTGTGTAATCTTGCTTCTAGATTACTCAGATTTTATTTCATTTTGGTCCTTCTGTTGGTGTCTCATATGAATCCTGATTGGATTATAATATACTAAGGAATAGCATCCATCCATTTTACTTGGTGTGTCAGTTCATTTTGTTTGTGGGTTGAACTACACCACTTGATGTTTGATATAATTTTGTATAATGGGCAAGTGAAATTTTGTTTTTGGTTTGACATTTCATTTATTAACCAACAATATTTAAATTATTTGAATCCTGAATCTTGCGCAACTTGGATTTTGTTTAAATCTGAAATGATTTTGTTTAAATCTGAGTTCATTTTGCTTGTTGCCATAGCTTTTAAAACTACTGTATAATAAAAACATTTGTCCTCATACCTAGTATAATTAATTTTACTTACCTTTTCTATGTATTCTTATATGTCTAAAATACATACAAATGTCACATTATTATATATAAATTATAATTATTGAGTCCTAATAAAAATAAACTAAATAAAATTAAAACTAAATAAAACCCAGAGCGCCCATTTATCTGATTGGCTCAGAGGCTAGGGCTTTTGAGAGAAAGGATTACAAGTGCTCATAGAAAGCTGCCACCACATTTGGTGGCATTGCAAATTGGCTGATCTCGAGAATGTTGAAGAGATCCTCTGTGTCCTGAGGGAGGCCTTGTTTCACCTTATTCTTGATCCAACCAAACACCTCCTCAATTGGATTCAGAAATGGAGAATAAGGCAGAAGGAAGAGGAGTCTCACTGGGCAGTCTGCAAGACAGTGGCTGGCAGAATGGCTGTTTTTGTCAATGGGGGGAACTCAGACACAACCAGATCCACTTTGTGGAGCCCGACATTATCAAGCACAACAACATTGGTTGTGTTGCTGAAATTTATCTGGTGGTACTCCTTGACAGCTCGGAGAAAATTGAGAAAGGTCCTGCTGTTATGGGAGCCTTTAATCATCTGATACTGGTCCAACCTGCAAGGACCAAGAAGCGCAACCATGGAATAGGTCTGGGAACAGACAGCTGCGCAATGGACTACGCCATCCTTGGACCCCTTCTTGACCCACCCATGCCTAGACCTGAGTGAGGAGGAAAACAAAAATTTGTCAATGTAGAAGAACAGGACATTTCCTGTCTCATTTAGTGCCAGATATGTCTCGGCATAAATGTGTTAATCCTTGATGGTCTTTTTGCTGTTCCTATTGTATGGAGAAACTCTGAGCACCTTCCACAAGAAGCCCAAATCAACCATTGCTTTGTAAACAAGGGTTTTAGAAACAGAAAGCCCAAACTCTGTGGCAAGCATTGATTGGACAGCAAGTATGTCCAGGTGGCAATCCTTGGCTACCCACTGCTTGATTGCATCAATATGAACGGGCTGAAGGAGTTTGGGCTGCAGCTTAGCCTTGATGGATTTGGCAATTTTCCTGGTGTTGCCATACTTGGTGTTGATGTTGGCAATGTATCTGGCTGTGACATCAAACCGGGACGCAATATCCTGAACCGCCATTCCCTGGTTCAAGCAGTTGAGGAGAGCTTTACACTCACTATCCGTCAACTGATGCCAGCCCTTGGCAGGTACCACAGCATCCTGGATACCAGGCTTGACACAGGGGACAGTGACCTTCGTGTAGAAGATGTGATCACGCTTGCTTGCAGTGGTGCTGTCAATGGTGGAAACACAACAGGCACAGATGGCTCATCAGTTGTGGCCAATGGCTGATAGGAGGTGTCAAAGACGCAGGGGCAGGAAGTGGCAACTCTTGGGTCAAGAGTGTGGGGCCAGGTGACAACTGGGTACACGGTGGAGGTGTAAGTAACCTCAGTGTTCCCGGTGACCCTGGTGTAGGAGACTTTGGTAGCAGGCCTTGAAAGTGGCTTCTGCCTGGGATTCAAGCTGGTAGTTCTGGCTTGGGATGCGGGAGGTGGTTGGCTGGCAATGACACCTTGGGAGGCCTGTGTATTGGCATGACTCCCCTCAAGTTGGGTTCTAGGTCTGTTCTTGGACCCTCTGGGACGCCCTCGTGGACAGGCTGCCCCACAGGCTGGTGCAGGAGCTGGTTGTGAATGTGATTGATGGTCCATAAATATAAAATAAAAATATAATTTTAGATTAAATATGTATTTATTTGAAGTTATTGGTTTAGTTGTGGGTAGTTGTTTTCTCTTGATTTAGCCTTTAATAGTAGCAGAGTTTCTATATCCGTGATTTGAAGTGAATAATATTGTATACTTTCCAGGTTTGGATGATTTTAAAGTTTAATAACTTTTTATGTCTAATTATGGTTATTGAGATTGAATTTTTAGTTTGATTTTAGTTGTGGTGGAGCTTCTTGATTTGGGTTGATGTTGCCTAGTGTGTGTACTATGCATTCAATTTGGATTCCAGCTCCTGCAAATAATATCTGAGTTTACTAGTGGCATTCAAAAGTGATTTGAAATTTGGTTCTTGGATTTGACAATCCCACAATTTCAAAAAACATGGTAAATTTAATGAAAATGGCTGATGGATTTGAACGCTTCAAATCTGATTCCAGTTAATTCATTCTGTCCATTGAAAATATGTGGTTTGACTTGAACTTTGCAAAGTGTCTATGAGTTCCCGCATTTTCAAATATTCAAATAAATACTCAAAAAAAGCAATTTAATTAAAAAAGGTCATCCTGCAAAAGTGATTCAAAATTTGGACCAAGGATTTGACAATCCTGCATTTTTACATTCAGGTTCTGAATTTCCAGTAAGTGATTTACATAGTGTTTTTCTAGTTTAATGCTGACTTTCAGTATGCTGACAGTCAAATTTAAAGCGTTTTTCATGCTGACAAACAAAATTAAATATTTTTGACTATTGTGACTACCAGAATGTCAACTTTTTTTAAATATGGTTTTTTCTATTCTTTACTAATAAACTAGCTCTAAAATTACTTTCAATACTTCTATAAACTATTTAATTAAAAAATAAAACAAGTGATTATTATTTAATTTTATTTGTGTTTCACATGATTATTCTTACTTTATGAGCTCTACTCTAATTATTATAGGACAAATCTTCCAAGAAGCCACAAAAGAACCCCAAGTCAACCAAGAAAGTGCCCAAAGCCTCTGGAAAGGCCCAAAGTCCTCAACCCAATAAAAAACCAGCCAAAGAGCCCTCAAAGAAACAGAAGAAAAAGGAGAAGACCCTAGACCCTGAAAGCAAAGAGCCCTCCCCTGACCCCTCCTCTTCTCCAAGCTAGTACCAATCAGAAGGAGATGAGGTTTCACCAAACAATCAAGGAAGAAAGAAGATACCCAAGAGTCCAGACCCCCATGCAAGCCCAGATGAATCAAGCTCAAAGGAATCAATCCCCAAGGAATCAAGCTCATCCCAGTCCAAGAAGCACAAGAATCTAACTCCAGATAATTCCCCTCCACCACCCAATAGATCTGCACCTTCATCCTCCTTATCAAGTATAATAAAGAAGATCCTGATGATTCCCTGTCTGACTATCATCAGGCACCAATTGGCCCATGAGATCCCCTAAAGGTTCACAATATATGTAACGTCAAAGGAGAGCTTAAGCTCCCAAAGAAGTTCCCTCGGGTTTCCCCTATAATGTCTGTCAAAGGAGGTGCAAGTTTAGTCTGTGATGGCTATATTTTTAATTGCAACAATCAGAAGAGAGCAGGAAGAAGCAAGAATTATGTGTGTGAAGATATAAGCTGTTCTTCCAAGATCAACACAGAAGGATGAGATAAAGTCACTAGTGAAAAAGGAGAACACACATGCAATGCTCTAATAAATATTATTGAAAAGCTTCTAAAGTGGTACCTCTACCAAACGGTCCCAGTCTCCAAAGACGTCAAGGCTTCTGATCTGGCAGTTAAGGCCACCACACACCTAAGTAATGAGAACCTGAAGCTCATCCCTGACCGCAACCAGCTAGTGAAGTAAATATGTGAAAATGCTGTGATATATTCCCCCATAAGAAATCTGCCATGGTCCAAGGAGAGTTAGTATTGGCAGAGGAGTTAAAAATGTTCAATGGTGATGAGGTGTTTCTTTTACATGATGATGGGCCTACAGCAGAGGCAAGAATTATATGCTATGCTACACAACAGAATCTGGAGCAGTTAAGAGATTCAGAGACCTGGTTATGTGACGGTACCTTTGCAGTATGCCCCCGCATTTTTACCAACTATGGGTTGTACATTCCCTTGTTGAAGGCAATGTGCTCCCATTTGCCTACTTTCTGCTTCCTGGGGCAACAAAAGAGATCTACACAAGTGCCTTTAAAATCCTTCAGGAGGGCATCAAAGCCCTACCCAGTAATAGAAAGAGTCCCCCTGACCATAACACTAGAGCCAATCCAGATGATGATGAAAAGGATGAAGCCACCCTTGCTGCAGAAAAAGAAGCTCATGATAAAGCACTTGGCCCCTCAACTATAATCATGGACTATGAAACTGCCCAGTATAACGCTTTTGTAAATACCTTTGATGGAGAGGTACAGGGGTGTTTTTTCCATTATCAACAGGCTGTCAACAGGCAACTAAAGTGTCTACCTGAGCTCAGCAAGCTCTACCATCTAGATACATCAGGAAAGTGCAAGTTCTTAATTCAGCAGTTTGTAGCACTAGCTTTTATAAAGCCAGATCATGCTGGACAAGCCTTTGAGCTCCTATGCCAGGATCCATATGCCATTAAACATGATAGTGCCTTCTACCCTTTCATTGAATATTATGAACCACAGTGGATTGGATGTAAGGTCACTAAGCGCCGGAGCAAGCCCAGAGCCAAAGCCAACTGGAACTGCTACCAGGCAGTTCTTAAGGATGAGATGAAAACAACTTCATCTTTGGAAGGCTGGCATAAGCATATCAAGTCCTCCTTTGGAATCAAGCCCAGATACAACACCTTCTACAAGCATCTCAAAGTCCAACAGGGGAAGACTGCTGCATCCATCAGAGATATTGAGAACTGCCCATCCAAGAAGAAGAGAACCACCAAAGAGAAACAGTATCAAAAGAAGATCAAGGACATTGTCAAGGCCAAATATAAGCTTTCAGAGATTGGGGAATACATCAAGAAGATTGCCACAGTTCTTAATGGCAACCAGGTTATTACAGTCTAGCTTTTCATTAAATTTATTGAGTATTGACTAATTCTTTATATAGTTCTTATATATTAAGTATAATATTTTTAAATAAATAGTTATTCCAAATAAATCATTAATCTTTTATGATACTGCTTTTATAAAATCATTGGTTTCTTATTGATAGTTTGATGCTTTAGACTGTATTACATGGCCTATATTGGTATTTTACTAGTTAATTATATGTTTTTTGTAGTTTTCAATATAGAAAAAACTTTATATTACTGTTTCTGATTGCTATATTTTGCTATAATACGTGAAATTTTATGTAGTACCTTTTTGTGTATTGAATTTTTTTGTTTTTATAAGTGGGAAAAATTTATTATAGTAAAGATAGCTAATTTCATAGTAAAATAAAATAAAGGTGTATTTTTATGAAATTTTTTAATATTCATGTATAATTTTTTATGGACTTTTTAAAATCCATGTTGTCACATTACCCTAAAAAGTATCTTGAAGCTTAATTTTTATTAAGTAAAATGTTCAGGAAACAGGTTTCTGCTTATTAAAAAAGTGTCAACATTTAGTAGTCTGCATGAGTTAAAACTTAATTCTGACTTTTCAATGCTGTCTACATTAAAGTATTTTTAATTCTGATTATCAACATATAGTAAGTCGACTTGCGGAATAAGTTAATTCTGGCGGTTGCCCAGCAGTGGGGAGGAGGTTGAATTGGAACAACTCATGGGCAAATTTTAGGCTCGAACTTTTGCGGCAGCTGGACGGCTGGTCATCCATAAAAAAACTTTAAACCCCTGCCAAGTCTTAAATCCTCATCCCCAGCAACCAAGCGTTTCTGTTGCCCATAAAAGGTATGGCTTGGTGGCTTTAGTTGTACTTTTTTGTAATCAAGTTGTTCAGTTACCAAAAATTTCGTACTTGGCTTACAATTCAAAGGCTGCGATGAACTTGGCTGATGGTTGCATCTTTACCGATCAATACTCATTTCAGAAACCTGAAAAGGAGTATATTTTGTTCAAAAATCATACTCTTTCTGTTATATAAAGTAAATCTTGGTCCGTTTTTTTAAAAAGATTTGTTTTACTAGTTGCAACTTACCTAAATTATTTGCCTTAGATGAGTAAGTCGGCCACTTTCATTGTTTTGGACTGTAGTCCAGCTATGCTCGATATTGAAGAAGGGCTACCTGAAGGTAACGGTGTGAGGCCTGATCCCAACAGCTATTTCTGCCGAGCTAAGAACATTGCAGAAATTTTATTAAAGCGAAAGGTATCTATTCCTTGATTTAAAAATATTTATAGTTGTACAAGTTAAATTTTGAGCCTTTATCTAGTTTCTAAAAACTGGTCTTCTAAATCTATTATAGCTTTTAGCAAACAGAAAACTAGATTATGTTGGTCTGCTTTTTGCGGGGACACTTATGACTGAGCTGCCGTTTTCTGCACTAAGTTTCGGAAAGCATTTAACTTTGTTTTCTCCTCTGGCTCAGGCAACTCTCCCTATGGCTCAGGCAATCGTCGACCAACCGGTTTCAGATCAACAGTGTGACGGGATCGCTGCAATCGAACTTGCGCTCAAGTTAATCATGGATCACTGCAAAGCATACGCCTACCGTTCCAAAACATTGATTTTTCTCACCTGTCCCTCAAGCAGCCACTCAAAGGCTAGTGATCGTGAGCGAATTGCAAAGATATGGGATACTCTTAAGCTGAATAAAATAACGTTAGCCTACGTCGGCTGTTCAGGTGAAACTCCTCCTCCAGATTCATTTGAATTCGAGAGTCTGCCACTTTTGCATCAGGTGGCAACCCAAGGCGGTGGTCAGGCTCTAAACTACGAAGAAGGCCATAGGCTTGCAATAGAGACTCTGATATCATCTGATGTTAAGCTTACGCCAACATTTTATGGTGACCTGTATGTCGGGGATAACCTTCGATTGCCAACGCTGGGATATGCTCAGTCCAAAGTATCGTCTTCCTTTAAATTCAAGAGCTGTCATTTGAATGAGCCGCTTCCTCACCCACCTTCAGCTTCGCTGACCACTGGTGAGACAGAAACTACTTCAAACGAGCCAGCGGCTGCTGAAACACCAATTGTTGAACCTTGCTATCAATATGGCACCTCCAAGATCTCAAAGAGCCTTATTAATGTAGATGCAGAAGACGTGGCTCAGAAGGTCTTTGATATTTCCAAGGCTATCCGTGTGATGGGCTTTATTCCTCGTGAGAAAGTGAATCGATTGCATTTCATGGAGGAGGCCATGATCCTGCACCCGCGCTTTAATCCAGAAGCCTTTGAAGTTTTGGCTTTGGGCATGTATCGTGCCAAGAAGGTGGGGATTGCTTGGTATGTTCGAGCTGCCAATGCTTCTCAGATCAGCCTTGGATACTTGGTGGCTTGTCGCCCAACCAGCAGTACATCATCACATTTTCAATTCTTTCGAATTCCCTTTTCCCAAGATGTCTGCACCTCGCTACTACCCTCACTCAATGATGTTCCTTTCTTTGCACGCAAACCAGGACAACCCGATAAACTTACACTCCCTCGCTCTAACAGCCTGCACAAGCCTCTCCTAGATGCCACCGAAGCTTACATTAAATCAATGATGCTCCCGCTTGAAGGGGAGGATACAGAGGACTACGATCCTTATAAACCCGCCTCTCTCCCTAACCCTGGTTGGATGGGGGTCCTTGACGCCATTCATTGTAGTGCCACCAGACAGCCTCTCCCTAGTGATATAAATCCTATCACCCATCCTGAGCTACCCCCTTCACGCATCCCTGTTGTTGACGCGTTGAAGAGAGCCTTTTCTTCTCTCACTGGCGAGGCTGATGGATAATGTGCAGGATAGCTTGTACCTTAATTTACAAAGCAAGAAAAGTCAGGCATGGACGCTTAGTAAAGAAGAACAAAGCTGTTAGGGTAGAGTAAAAAGGCGTCTAATATTATACAGCAGAGCCTTTTCCTTCTGCACTTGAGCTCAAAGTTCAATTATCTCACTAATATTCTCCTCTGAAATCTGCCATGAGCAACCAGCATGTTCAAGAATAAGGATTAGGCTATACTGAAGTACATCTTTTTTAAAATACCAAGGTTTTTGGGTATAATGGCTTAATTTGTAAAAATAGAAGGTGCAGTGTATTGTAGTTTTCAAACCTGTTGAGATAAACAAATATTATTCAGCTTAGAACACATAGGTTCAGTCACACAACAAATTCCAACTGGAACCATTTGAAGGTCAATTTACTCAATAAATCTTCCATTTATCTAGGTCCAGAAAACAAAAATAGTCAATCACACAACAAAAATATTGTCAAATACTGAATCCCAGAAATGAGACAGCAAACGAAAATAGTCCATATTCTAAACAAACACAAACTAGTCACATCCTGAAGCAATCTACATCAAATGTGATCATGATTGTGTAACAAAAATAATGCAAACAGAGAACAAATAAGGTCCAGTCACAAAAGTGATAGTTCAAACACAAAATTTACACATTTTCTGAAAATATTGATTATTTTTGGGACTCCAAATGGAAATAGTGGATTTCAAGGTGAATCCACCAAAATCTATTCAGTGAACTACAGCATTATATTCAATGTATGTGCTTCTAAATTTGGCCATTTATGTCTGAGTTCATGTCTCAAAAAGGAGTACACACTTAAATAAAATTAATTCTCTGGAAATACTTTGCATTTCTGTTTTTAATAGAATTTTTATTACTGTTTGTTTACAATGAGTTTCACTAGTGAAGATAACTTTGATATTGTTGAGGAGCAATACCACAAGCAACTACAAGCTTGGGCTGCTAATCAAGGGAGCGCGACCACTATGGTTCCCATGTACACCCAATTCAACTCAAGTTGTGAGAAGGCTTAGTTGTATGTGTCACCAGGCCCAACCATGAATGACTTTTCCAACAGCCAGTATGTTGACTTCCAAGACCAGGCCCAACCTGAGCCTTTGCCACACTCTGGAGACTGGGCAACTGTGGCCTCATCCAACCTAATCCAATCATCACTTGAAAATTTGGGCCAATCAGAGCAAGCCCTGCCTAATCCGGGTCCAAGTATGCCCAGTGGGCCCCATAAACAACAACTAGTAACCAATAAGATTGTCAAGGAGATAATGAGCCTCAAACAAAGTGGCATGACATTGGCAGAAATTGCCATCCACCCACAATTTACCGAGGCAGTGGTGAGAGGTGAATTCCAAGCCCTATTGAAGAGAGGCAGTGCAAAGCTGACCAAGAAGCCAAAAATCAGATTGGCTCTCAAATCAAGGATGCATATCCTATCACGCTTGATGTTGTGTTTGGCTCCTGGGGACAACATCCAGGAGGACACAGCAGGAAACCTTTATAACAAAAGGTTTGAGGTTCAAAGCTAGCCTTGGTTTAGCCTTCAGGGCAAAATTAAGGACATGTACCTTAATTTCTTAGAATGCAAGAAGAGGAATTCCTTTTGGCAAAAAGGAATGTAAAAAGCTTGAAGAATACAAAGCCAACACAAATGTGGATAAACTTGTCCTTATAAGGAGAAGTAATTCTATTTTAACAGTAGACAAGGGTTGATGATCACTCAATAGGTAGACATAGTGGCAGAGGGGGTCACATTTGGTTGAAATCATACCAGGATCAGTTGGGGACAGGTATGATATTCTGGAATGGGTGGACATTGATGTCGACCCATTTATGGAAGGCAAAGAATTTCCAAAGTCAAAAGCAAAACTGACCAAATCTTTGCACATGTCACTATTCAGAGGCCATATCAAAATAGAATTAATGGCACAATTTCTGACATCTCCCCCCTCAAGATTGGACACAGGGAGTTGATATTTGTGGAGGGATTTGTAATAAACTCAGTAAAAAGGACGGCCAGATGATAGCAGCTTCACAGTATGCTCAACATTCTTCTTGAAAGTGACTTCACAGGGCCCAACCCATAGGGAGTCTAATTTGTGGGCTCTACCTCCAGTGCAGTTTTGATAGTAGAGGACCAGGTCACCCACTTGAAATTCTAGAAGGGGGCCCAAGACGCATTGGAGGGAGACAGTTCTAGAGCCTTGACCTTATAGGCTGTTGAGTATGCCATTGCCTGGATGTCAATGATGTGATTTATCAAGTCCTTGACGTAGGCTTCAGGGTTTGTAGCAGCATCAATTTCAATCAAAGGAGGGCCCAAAATTGAGGGGTTTGTGGCTTCACGCCCATATAGCATAACAAAGGAGGATTGTCCAGTTATCTAATGTCTGCTTAACTGGTATGCAAAAAGGGCAGCAAGAAGGAACATATCCCAATTAGCAGCATCTGAAAGGGTAAGCTTCCTCATGATAGATACAAGGGAAGAATTTGCTTGTTCTACTGTTCCATTTGTTGACATATTATACAGGGAAGAGAAAGACTGGTGAGTACCCATAGTTTCTACAATAGACGTTATGAGACAAGTATTGAAATTGGTGCCATTTTCAGAAAGCAAGATTTGAGGACATCAATGGCGGTAGAAGATGTCTTGCAGAAAGAAATTTGCAGTAGTCTTGGCAGTTATTTCTTTTGTAGCCCTTGATTTAACCCATTTGCTATAATGGTCCACAGCTACCAAGATGAATTGAAATACAGACCTAGAACAAGGGAGAGGTCCAACATCATTGATACTCACAGTATGGAAGGTATTGTCATGAATGACATTTCAATACTTGTATTGAAAACCTGGGAATCAAAACCCGGGTCTCAGGGAAAGCCTTATGTTGACCAGAGTGGACAGGAAACCGCCCAACTGCTGGTTGGGTCAAACCCTGGACTGCCAGAGATAGATGACCCCAACCAAGAGGAACAGAAACCTTCCAATCTTCCAAGTGTTAATACTGGAGGTTCAAAATCAACATTGGAGACCCTGGAATTGAACCTCAAACCTCCAAAGACTACTCAAGTCACACAAAATAGACAGAAACCTGCCAACTTGTTAAATTGCAAACCCAAGTTGACAAGTTACTCCGAGACCTGCCAGTCTCCCAAGGACAATTCCCCAAATGGTCACCAGATTGCTGCCAAACTTGCGCCACTAAAGATCCAGACCTATGCGGAGGTTTTAGCATGCCTTAAGGAGGTTAAAACAAAACCTACTGCTAACTTTGCCAATGACCACCAGCAGCTGCCAGTCTCCCGTCCAGAAGAGGTAGTACAATTGAACTACTCAGGTGACATGGTGAACAGTAGCGGCAGAACAAAGCATTGCCACTTCTGTTCACCAGAGCAGGCACAAACTGGATCTGCCACCCTCAAGACTCTAAGCCAAGATCCATGCCCCACCAGTGCCTTGTCTGCAAACCGGAACCCTGCAAAAATTGAAGAAGCAAAAACCCATGGTATAAAAGCCCTGGGAGTATGGTGATGACCATATTGTCATTTTTGATAATAAAGTTTTATGAACCTTTAGTTCAAAAAAATCTTACCTTATCTAGTCTTAGTGATCTTCTATCTTACTTCTGGCCAAGTAGACCATCAGGCACCAGCCCCCTCTGGAGACTAACCTGCCAACCCTTACCAGGCACTATACTGTCCCCTGGGAGCCCCATTTGGACCTGTGCATTTTATCAAATACCTGCCCAACCCTGCCTACGCGGAGTACAACTTGGAGACCATCCTCATTTCCAATTCCTTGGCAAGGACTAGAGAAACTGAATACATAGGACGTGAAGGAAAGAGGATTGAGGTACTGCCCTTATTGTTCAAAGACAAGTACAATTATCTGTCTGCCTACTTTGTTCTCATGACGCCGCTCTTAACCCCGCAACCTGACTGCCCAATGGAACCCACCACTGCTGCTGAGACCACGTCCACCCAACTGTTTGGAGTACTCTACATTACTCTTAAAGGAATGGTAGATACTATGGTGCCCAACTCAGGGCCCTGGTCTTTTCTTGGGCAATCCATATCCTATATTATCAAGTTAGCACCCAAACTATGGTGGGCATTACCCTCAGTCCCAGCTGTATTTCATCCCAAGCCAACCAATGCCTCTACCTACACCTGGCTTCCTGACAGGTATTCCTAAGAGGGATGAGTTTGAACTGATGTTGGGATGATTGAGGGCATTGGAGCTGACAAGAATGACAGAAGGCAAGTACATCAGGGATTAAGAGGCACATGTTTCCCAGTAGAATTTCTTGCACAGCCAGCCATGAGTTTTTGCTATACCCCTATGCCCAGTATCAATGTGTGCTTGGAGGATAATGGCTATTCTCATACTAGGACAAACAATGGGCAGATAGATGTTGTTGACTTTCTTGAAGAGTTGTCTATCCCAAATCACAGTATCTTTTGATAGGGCCTGGAGTGGCAATTGGATGTCTTCTGGTTCAGTGGTCCAGGAGTTGGGGTACCCTATTAATTCATACAGTCAATCAGCATCTTCAGGATGGATAGCTAGTATAGGCATCCTTGACAATCTGTCAGTGTTCTGATGTTGAGCACCAGGCCTGTATACCACAGTGAAATTGTAACCTTGTAAGCGCAGGGCCCACTGAGACAGTCATCCTTCAGGTTCCTTTAGCTGTTGTAGCCACTTAAGGGAAGAGTGGTCAGTGACTACATTAAAGTGGGTCCCGTAGATGTAGTGTTAAAACTGCTTTACAGCATGTAGAACAGGCAAATTCCTTTTCAGTGATAATATAAATCTTCTCATGTTTGTTAATCACACCAGAGGAGTAACTATGGGTCTATCCACACCTTTTTTGTCTATCTGAGCCAAGATTGCACCCACAGCTACCCCACTGGAATCAGTGTATAAGATGAACTCTTTTTCATAATCAGGGTAGACTAAGATGGGGCTTCCTTAAGCTTGGTCTTTAGAGCCTCAAATGATTATTGTTAACTATTGGTCCATTCAAAGAGGACGTTCCTGAGCAGTTGGACAAGGGGTTCACTTAACTCAGCAAAGACAGGGATAAATTGCTGGTAGTATCCCATCATTCCAAGGAATACCTGGACCTTGTGTAGATTTATGGGCAACCCCCAGAATTAACTCATTCCGCAAGTTGACTTACTATATGTTGATAATCAGAATTAAAATTACTTTAATGTCAACAGTATTGGAAAGTCAGAATTAAGTTTTCACTCATGCAGACTACTAAATGTTGACACTTTTTTAATAAGCAGAAACCTGTTTCCTGAACATTTTACTTAATAAAAATTAAGCTTCAAAACTTTTTAGGGTAATGTAAAAACATAGATTCAAAAAAGTTCATAAAAAATTATACATGACAATTAAAAAATTTCATAAAAATACACTTCAAAAATAATTCACTATGAAATTAGCTATCTTTACTATAAAATATTTTTCCCACTTATAAAGATAAATAAATCCAATATACAAAAAAGGTACTACATAAAATTTACATATTATAGGAAAATATATTAATCAGAAACAGTAATATAAAGTTTTTCTATACTGAAAACTACAAAAAAACATATAGTTTACTAGTAAAATACCAATATAGGCCATGTAATACAGTCTAAGGCATCAAACTATCAATAGAAAATCAATGATTTTATAAAAATAGTATCATAAGTTATTAAAGAGTTATTTAGAATAACTATTCATTTAGACTATTATAATGAACATATAAAAACTATATATAAAATTAGACAATACTCAATAAATTTAATCAAAAGCTAGACTGTGATCACCTGGTTGCCACTAAGAGCTGTGGCAATCTTCTTGATGTATTTCCCAATCTCTGAAAGCTTATACTTGGCCTTGACAACGTCCTTATCTTCTCTTGATACTGTTTCTCTTTGGTGGTTCTCTTCTTCTTGAATGGGCAGTTCTCAATATCTCTGATGGATGCAGCAGTCTTCCCCTATTGAACTTTGAGATGCTTGTAGAAGGTGTTATATCTGGGCTTGATTCCAAAGGAGGACTTGATATGCTTATTCCAGCCCTTCAAATATGTAGTAGTTTTCATCTCATTCTTAAGAACTGCCTGGTAGCAGTTCCAGTTGGCTTTGGCTCTGGGCTTGCTCTGACGCTTAGGGACCTTACGTCCAATCCACTGTGGTTTGTAATATTCAATGAAAGGGTAGAAGGTATCCTCATGTTTCTTGGCATATGAATCCTGGCATAGGAGGTCAAAGGCTTGTCCAGTATGCTCTGGCTTTACAAAGGCTAGTGCTACAAACTTCTGAATTAAGAACTTGCACTTTCCTGATGTATCTAGATAGTGGAGCTTGCTGAGCTCAGGTAGACCCTTAGTTGCCTATTGAAAGCCTGTTGATAATGGAAAAAACACCCCTGGACCTCTCCATCAAAGGTGTTTACAAAAGCGTTATACTGGGCAGCTTCATAGTTCATGATTATAGTTGAGGAGCCAAGTGCTTTATCATGAGCTTCTTGTTCTGCAGCAAGGGTGGCTTCATCCTTTTCATCATCTGGATTGGCTCTAGTGTTATAGCCAGGGGGACTCTTTTTATTACTGGGTAGGGCTTTGATGCCCTCCTGAAGGATTTTAAAGGCCCTTGTATAGATCTCTTCTGTTGCCCCAGGAAGCAGAAATTAGGCAAATGGGAGCACCTTGCCTTCAATAAGAGAATTTACAACCCATAGTTGGTAAAAAAAAGGCGGGGCATACTTCAAAGGTACTGTCACATAACCAGGTCTCTGAATCTCTTAACTACTCCAGATTCTGTTTTTTAGCATAGCATATAATTCTTACCTCTGCTGTAGGCCCATCATCATGTAAAAGAAACACCTCATCATCATTGAACATTTTTAACTCCTCTGTAAATACTAACTCTCCTTGGACCATGGCAGATTTCTTATGGGCGTAAGGTCTCATGGTCTGGAGAAGATGATTATAAGCTAAAACCTTTAACCCAGTGATTTTTATATTGGTCAAATACAAGAAGGTGGTCAAAGTTTGCAATAGCAACTGAACTAAGGCTCCTAAGAGCTTATACGAGGTAAAAGAAGGACTAAGGCAATTTATTAACCCTAAGAAGATAAAATAGAGACCAGAATTAATAACGGACAATTTGGTTAGAAAGTCAATTTCTAAGTCTGGGAAATGGTCTGCACTAGCAGGAGGATTAAAGCTATCAACAATTGAATTGTGTGTGCTACTATAAAAGCTACCTAACTGGTGAAGGATAAAGTCAAAAGGAATCATGGACTAAGATTTAAACTAAGACTAAAAAATTGAAGAAGAACACAAGCCACAAAACCTAAAAAGTACCTTTTTGGGGTGAAAGTCAAACAATCTCAACTTATTGTTGAGACTGGAAACCAAGCCTTTTTATTGTGCTTTGTTTTGTGAAGTGCAAGGAATGGTGTAAAGAGTTTCAACCAAAAATGGTTAGAAGACATGCATGAAAAATAAAGGTAAAAATATCAGGTGTTGCCAGTCTAACCCAAATAAGCTAGCCTCAGTTAAAGGGTGATCAGGAGGAGAAGAAGCAGTTAAAGCAATGCCTGAGGATGTAAAAGCAAGAAAAAAGCAAAGGAAAAACTAAGTCTGAAGCTTTGAGAGGACGTAATCAAGCTTATAGTGAAAGGTAAGCATTTCAAAGCCAACTTTCTAGCTTCAGTGTATAGGTCCAGGGTTCAAAACTGGTAGCAGAAGTAAGGGATGTTTGAAAATAATACTAACCAGCATTTAGATAATAACTAGGTTTTAACAAAGCCTAATTTAAACCCCAAAGATGGAAAATGAAGGGAAAAAGAAGGGGATCATGAATAAAGTGATATGGACAATCCTGATAAGACTTACAAGACAGTGAAGACAAATAAGTATAGGAACAGAATAGCAGCTATAAAAAAGGTAAATCCTGACAATGGGGGAATATATCACAGTGTTTGTCACATATGTACTTCACTAACTGGTTGCAGTCAGAGATGAGTTTCAGGTTCTCATTACTTAGGTGAGTGGTGGCCTTAACTGCCAGATCAGAAGCTTTGACGTCTTTGGAGACTGGGACCATTTGGTAGAGGTACCACTTTAGAAGCTTTTCAATAAGATTGATTGGAGCATTGCATGTGTGCTCTCTTTTTTCACTAGTGACTTTATCCCATCCTTCTGTGTTGATTCTGGCAGCACAGCTTCCATCTTCACACACATAATGCTTGCTTCTTCCTGCTCTCTTTTGATTGTTGCAATTAAAAAATATAGCCATAACAGACTAAACTTGCACCTCATTTGACAGACATTAGAGGGAAAACCCAAGGGAACTTCTTTTGGAGCTTAAACTCTCCTTTGACGTTACATATATTGTGAACCTTTAGGGGATCTCATGGGCCAATTGGTGCTTGATGATAGTCAGACAGGTAATCATCAGGATCTTCTTTACTGATACTTGTGAGAAGGATGGAGGTGCAGATCTATTGGGCGGTGGAGGGGGATTATCTGGAGTTAGATTCTTGCGCTTCTTGGACTGGGATGAGCTTGATTCCTTGTGGATTGATTCCTTTGGGCTTGATTCATCTGGGCTTGACTGGGGTTCTGGACTCTTGGGTATCTTCTTTCTTCCTTGCTTGTTTGGTGGAACCTCATCTCCTTCTTGTGACTGTACTACAGTCACATTGGACTGGGGTTTCACAAAGAGGTTGAATTGTGATGAACTTCATAGGTTGAAATTCAAAACAATATGATTGGCCTTGGAGAGACTTTCCAGCATAGTAATGATACCCAGGAATCAATTAGGTTGTACTACTTGAGGGCTGTAATGAATAATCTTAATGATTCAGATTATGAGACTAGGTGTCTTAACCCGTCTGATTAACCATGGAGGTTAATTGATACCCAGGAATTAATTAGGCTGTAATAATTGAGGGCTGTAATGAATAATCTGAATGATTCAGATTATGAGGCTAGGTGTCTCAAACGTAATTTATTAACTGGGAAGGTTAATTAATTGATACCCTGGAATATGATTGATGAGGATTTAATCATAGGGCCAAAATGGACTTGACTGTGTCAAGTAAAGACTAGGTGTCTTAAACTGATTGATTAACTGGGAAGGTTAATTAATATATATACCCTGGAATATATTAATGGGGATTTAATCATAGGTCCAAAATGGACTTGACTGTGTCAAGTAAAGACTTGTTGTCTTCAAACAGATTAATTAACTGGGAAGATTAATTGATATATGATTGGAATATAATTAATGAGGATTTAATTATATTGTTTAATTGCCTTGACTGTGTCAAGAAGTTTGGTTAAGGTTAGCCAAAAGTAAACCCCTGAATTGTGGTTTAAAAGCGCTGCGTTGGCAAATTCATTGGGTTAAAAGCACCGCTGCACCGCCTAATGGATTTGCAAAGCGCCAAGGCGCTGCTATCAAATTTCTTCAGGTGCTGGGGTGCTGCCTGGGGAAGTTCCTGGGCGCCGCAGTGGTGCCTGGTTTGAGTTTCAAAGCGTTTTAATGGGTTTTTAAGGCAAAAAACCATTAAATGCAAAAATAACTAAATATAGACAATGGAGTCTATACATTCAGGATTGATCAGCTGGTTCCCAGTTGGAACAAGGATAGCTTGGATCAGGAATATGTATATTCCACAGGGTTTTGGCTCTGGAAGTTCTGGAATGCTTCAAGCCAAAGCAATACATTTCCACAGAAGGAATCAGGTGATTCTGGAAAGTATTAGAACACACTCTTATAGGTTAAGAGTGTGAAGATCTTTTTGGTAAAGATATGGATTAGATGACACTGTTGTCATAAACCATGTGATAGGAATCCAGGTATGATTCTGGAACCAGAGGGGTTTTCAGCCAAATGTACCCTGATTGGTATATAATGGAAACATGATAATAATTAATAAAAAATGACACTTATGTGTGACAATGGTTGCTTTCCCCTCAATCTTTTTATGCTTTGTGTTTTTGGCTTTTAACTGAAATAAGACTACCATGGAATGAAAGAGATGGTCTGCAGCTAAGACTATGGGAAGCAAAAAATGTGGAAGTGATCACCAGATGACGACAAGTTTAACACCAAGATTGCTTTCATGGAATCCAAGCTCATTGAAGCTTACATAAAGGATTCCCTGACAAACCATAAAAGAGTCAGACTGGGATAATGAAGAAGCAAGCATGAATTTCCTGGATCTGTCATACTTCTGATTGGTACCAGCTTGGAGAGGCAACCGCCATAATTAACTCATTCTGGAAGTCAACTTACTGAATGTTGACAATTTGTTGACATTCAGTAAGTTGACATTATTTTAGTATTTATCCACCGGAATTGGGAGTTCCAAAACTAAGCTAATTTTTCATAGTGAACTATTAAGTCAGAATTCCAAAATTAAGAAGGAACAGACATAATTTTGACACCATTTAAACAAAGGCTTAATTTTAAGCCAAAAAACCAATATTATTTACTATGAAAATGTAAGTTTCTTTGTACTTTTACATTAAGGTCAACTACAGTAATTAATATCTGGATGTTGACCCCAAATAAGAATCCATAAATTTCTTAATAAAATACACAATATTCTAAAAATAAATATTTTTTATATTTTATACTATTGTTTTTATTAAATATATATTAATATAAGCATTGAACAAAGACATATGCCAACTTTCAGAGCATTTTGTGTATTATTTAGATATTTACTGTTCTTTTAAACTCACTGGATAAACTATAGCTTATTTCCAGAAGTCCAATTAAGCCAAAACACATATTTTAAAACTAGAATTTATATATGTAATTATAGTGTCAACTTTGTGTTAAATTGACGTGTCACCTAAATTGCAACAAAGGGGTTTGGCTAAGCAAACAAAGTGACATAATTAAAGCAAGATTTAATAGGAGAGTTGCTATAAAAGAACACTGACTGCCTGAATGTCAACACCTTCACTTGTTTATTAGTAAAACACTGCCGTTTAACAAAAAGCACACATACAATGGTATGTTAATTCAGGCCAAAGTACCCAGGGCTGTACTTTAGACTTCCCTCTACAATCCTTATTATATTAGTTTTTATAAATTACATATGCAAATCTTTAAAAATTTTAAATTTAAAAATAATCAATTTTGGACTTAAAAAACCAACTCCAGAAAATATTAACCAAGCTTTATAAGTTATTTACATAGTGTTTTTCCATTTTAATGCTGACTTTCAGTATGTCAACGTCAAAATTAAAGCGTTTTTTTATGCTGACAAACTAAATTAAATATTTTTGACTATTGTGACTACAAAATGTTGCCTTATTATTTAAACATGGTTTTTTCTATTCTTTAATAATAAACTAGCTCTAAAATTAATTTCCATACTTCTATAAACTATTTAATTCATAATAAAAAATAAAACAAGTGATTATTATTTAATTTTATTTATGTCTCACATACATTCTTACTTTATGAACTCTACTCTAATTATTGTAGGACAAATCTTCCAAGAAGCCACAAAAGAATCCCAAGTCAACCAAGAAAGTACCTAAAGCCTCTGGAAAGGCCCAAAGTCCCTATCCCAACAAAAAACCAGCCAAAAAGTCCTCAACAAAACAGAAGACAAAGGAGAAGACCCCAGACCCTGAAAGCAAAGAGCCCTCCCTTGACCCCTCCTCTTCTCCAAGCTGGTACCAATCAGAAGGATATGAGGTTCCACTAAACAAACAAGGAAGAAAGAATATACCCAAGAGTCCAGAACCCCAGTCAAACCCAGATGAATCAAGCTCAAAGGAATCAAGCTCATCCCAGTCCAGAAAGCGCAAGAATCCAACTCCAGATAATTCCCCTCCACCGCTCAACAAATCTGCACCTCCATCCTCTTCATCAAGTATCAATAAAAGAGATCCTGATGGTTACCTGTCTGACTATCATCAAGCACCAATTGGCCCATGGGATTCCCTAAAGGTTCACAATATATGTAATGTCAAAGGAGAGTTTAAGCTCCCAAAGAAGTTCCCTTGGTTTTCCCCTCTAATGTCTGTCAAAGGAGGTGCAAGTTTAGTCTGTGATGGCTATGCTTTTAATTGCAACAATCAAAAGAGAGCAGGAAGAAGCAAGCATTATGTATGTGAAGATAGAAGTTGCACTGCCAGAATCAACATAGAAGGATGGGATAAAGTCACTAGTGAAAAAAGAGAGCACACATGCAATGCTCCAATCAATCTTATTGAAAAGCTTCTAAAGTGGTACCTCTACCAAATGGTCCCAGTCTCCAAAGACGTCAAGGCTTCTGATCTGGCAGTTCAGGCCACCACACACCTAAGTAATGAGAACCTGAAGCTCATCTCTGACTGCAACCAGTTATTGAAGTACATATGTGACAAACACCGTGATCTATTCCCCCATAAGAAATCTACCATGGTCCAAGGAGAGTTAGTATTGACAAAGGAGTTAAAGATGTTCAATGGTGATGAGGTATCTCTTTTACATGATGATGGGCCTACAGCAGAGGCAAGAATTATATGCTATGCTACACAACAGAACCTGTAGCAGTTAAGAGATTCACAGATCTGGGTATGTGAAGGTACCTTTGCAGTATGCCCCCGCCTTTTTATCAACTATGGGTTGTACATTCCCTTATTGAAGGCAAGGTGCTCCTATTTGCCAAATTTATGCTTCCTGGGGCAACAGAAGAGATCTACACAAGGGCCTTTAAAATCTTTCAGGAGGGTATCAAATCCCTACCCAATAATAAAAAGAGTCCCCTTGGCCATAACACTAGAGCCAATCCAGATGATGATGAAAAGGATGAAGCCACCCTTGCTGCAGAAAAAGAAGCTCAAGATAAAGCACTTGCATTTAACTATAATCATGGACTATGAAACTGCTCAGTATAACGCTTTTGTAAATACCTTTGATGGAGAGGTCCAGGGGTGTTTTTTCCATTATTGACAGGCTGTCAACAGGCAACTAAAGGGTCTACCTGAGCTCAGCAAGCTCCACTATCTAGATACATCAGGAAAGTGCAAGTTCTTAATTCAGCAGTTTTTAGCACTAGCCTTTGTAAAGCCAGAGCATACTGGACAAGCCTTTGACCTCCTATGCCAGGATTCATATGCCAAGAAACATGAGGATGCTTTCTACTCTTCCATTGAATATTACAAATCACAGTGGATTGGACGTAAGGTCCCTAAGCCCAGAGCCAAAGCCAACTGGAACTGCTATCAGGAAGTTCTTAAGGATGTGATGAAAACTACTTCATCTTTGAAGGGCTGGCATAAGCATATCAAGTCCTCCTTTGGAATCAAGCCCAGATACAACACCTTCTACAAGCACCTCAAAGTCCAACAGGGGAAGACTGCTGCATCCATCAGAGATATTGAGAACTGCCCATCCAAGAAGAAGAGAGCCACCAAAGAGAAACATTATCAAGAGAAGATAAGGACGTTGTCAAGGCCAAGTATAAGCTTTCAGATACTGGGGAATACATCAAGAAGATTGCCACAGTTCTTAATGGTAACCAGGTGATCACAGTCTAGCTTTTGATTAAATTTATTGAGTATTGTCTAATTTTATATATAGTTTTTATATGTTCATTATAATAGTCTAAATGAATAGTTATTCTAAATAACTCATTAATAACTTATAGTACTATTTTTATAAAATCATTGATTTTCTATTGATAGTTTTATGCTTTAGACTGTATTACATGGCATATATTGTTATTTTAATAGTAAATTATATGTTTTTTGTAGTTTTCAATATAGAAAAAGCTTTATATTACTGTTTATGATTATTATATTTTCCTATAATATGTAACTTTTTATGTAGTATCTCTTTGTGTATTTGATCTTTTTGTTTTTATAAGTGGGAAAAATTTATTATAGTAAAGATAGCTAATTTCATAGTAAAATAAAATAAAAGTGTATTTTTATGAATTTTTTTAAATGTCTTGTATAATTTTTTATGAACTTTTTTGAATCTATGTTGTTGCATTACCCTAAAAAGTATCTTGAAGCTTTATTTTTATTAAATAAAATGTTCAGGAAACAGGTTTCTGCTTATTAAAAAAGTGTCAACATTTAGTAGTCTGCATGAGTTAAAACTTAATTCTGACTTTTCAATGCTGTTGACATTAAAGTATTTTTAATTCTGATTATTGACATATAGTAAGTTGACTTGCGGAATGAGTTAATTCTGGTGGTTGCCCTTGGAGAAGAGGAGGGGCCAGGGGAGGGCTCTTTTCTTTCAGGGTCTGGGGTCTTCTCCTTTTTCTTCTGTTTCTTTGAGGGCTCTTTTTTCTGGTTTTTTATTGTGTTAGGGACTTTGGGCCTTTCCAGTGACTTTGGGCACTTTCTTGGTTGAATTAGGGTTCTTTTGTGGCTTCTTGGAAGATTTGTCCTACAATAGTTAGAGTAGAGTTCATAAAGTAAGAATAATCATGTGAAACACAAATGAAATTAAATAATAATCACTTGTTTTATTTTTATTATGAATTAAATAGTTTATAGAATTATGGAAAGTAATTTTAGAGCTAGTTTATTAGTAGAGAATAGAACAGAAACCACGTTTAAATAAATAGTTGGCATTCTGGTAGTCACAATAATCAAAAATATTTAATTTTGTTTGTCAGCATAAAAAACGCTTTAATTTTGACTGTCAGCATACTGACAGTCAGCAGTAAACTAGAAAAACACTATGTAAATCACTTATAAAGCTTAGTTAATATTTTCCTGAGTTGGTTTTTTAAGGCCAAAATTGATTATTTTTTAATTTAAAAAATTTAAAAAATTTAAAGATTTGCATATGTAACTTATAAAAACTAATATAATAGGGATTGTAGAGGGAAGGCTAAAGTACAGCCCTGGTACTTTGACCTGAATTATCATACCATTTTATGTATGCTTTTTATTAAGCAGCAGTGTTTTGCTAATAAACCAGTGAAGGTGTCAACATTCAGGAAGTCAGTGCTCCTTTATTGTCAGGGACCCAGTCTCAGGCAGCTGGCTGCCATTTCCGGGGGTAACTTGGGCCAGGGTTTTTGCAGGCAGGGCCCACCACAAGAGAGGGGCTAACTTTAGAAGGTAGGAAGCAGACTTCCCCACCCAAGACCACGGGCTGGCAGCCAGTATAATGGTGTCTACCACCCCTGTGAGGGTGATGTACACTATTCCAAAAAGCTTGCTGGTATGGTTGGTTGGAAGGTTGGGTGAAGAGGCTGGCATTGGTTTGGGTGTTACGGGCGGTTCCATATAGATATTGTAGTCCGGGAGATAATTGAATTTTCCTCTAAATAGTTTGGGGGTGGAGAATATCAACAGGCCTTGGCGGTTGTATCTAATGGCGGATTGGATGCGGGCTAGCAGGTCAAGCTTGAGGATTTTCTCTGGTGTATAATACTTATATTTGGGCTTCAAGGGATAATCAGTGAAGTGAACGGGCCCAAAGGGTGCACCAGATGGACAGAAAACTGCGGGTAATGGGGAAGGAGGGACAGGAGATCTTGAACTGAGTTGATAGATGGCAAATACAAAATATGGCAATAGCTGTAAGAGCTAAAGTAGCATAAACTTTATTTAAAAATGGCAATAAGGTTTGAGCACAGAATCTATAGGCATATATAGCATTCTGCCTCCAAACTAGTATTTTCCATCAGGGCTTTATCAAAATATTGGGAAAAGTGCGGGCAGGCAGCCAGAGGGCCCGGGTGTGGGAGCGGCAAAATGGCACCTCAGCTGGGTATTCTCTCATTGGTCAGAACGTCCAATTTGGTCACTCAATTTTCTTGATTTTTTGCTGTGGTCACGGGGTTGGGCCCAAAGCCTGGGTTTATATTTGGCAGTAGGATTTGATTGGTTGCTTGAGAGGACTTCAAACTCATGAAATTCACAGAGGCGCCATCTCTGCTTCCATTAGGAAATTTGAGAGGCTCTTCTTTGGGTGCCATCATGGTCAAGCTAGTGTAGGTATTCTGACTTTGGGACTTAGCGGGAGCCTCAGCTTGCAGGGGTTCAATCCCAATAAAACACGGGCAGGCGGGCCCTTGGTCCATGGGCCCAGCAGCCCGCAGGAATGTAGGTTTAGGGTTCAAATCCCACCCTTGGGCCCGGGTTTCCTGGGATAATGAATTGTCAATCCTGACATTTATAGTAACTCTCCTATTAAATCTTGCTTTAATTATGTCACTTTGTTTGCTTAGCCAAACCCCTTTGTTGCAATTTAGGTGACGTGTCAATTTGACACAAAGTTGACATTATAATTACATATATAAATTCTAGTTTTAAAATATGTGTTTTGACTTAAGTGGACTTCCAGAATTAAGCTATATCCAGTGAGTTTAAAATAACAGTAAATATCTAAATAATACAAAGAACACTATGAAAGTTGGCATATGTCTTTGTTCAATGTGTATATTAATATATATCATGAATAAAAACAGTAGTATAAAATATAAAAAGTAGTTATTTTTAGAATATTGTGTATTTTATTAAGAAATTTATGGATTCTTATTTGGGGTTGACATCCAAATATTACTTACTGGAGTCAACCTTAATGTAAAAGTACAAAGAAACTTACATTTCCATAGTAAACTATATTGGTTTATTGCTTAAAAATAAGCCTTTGTTTAAATGGTGTTGACCTTATGCCTGTTCCTTTTTAATTTTGCAATTCTGACTTAATAATTTACTATGAAAAATTAGCTTAGTTTTAGTAATGCCCAATTCCGGCAGATAAATACTAAAATAATGTTGACTTACTGAATGTCAACAAATTGTCAACATTCAGTAAGTTGACTTGCGGAATGAGTTAATTCTGGTGGTTGCCTTAGACAGGGGCTGCAAAAACTTAACTTTAGAATACAAGTCTAAGTCTGCACCCTCAGTCAAGGACATGATGGCAAGCGTAGCTGGAGGAGTCAACACAAAGGGAGCCACAGCCTCATTGGAATCAAGGTATGTGTGTTAAACTTGGCATATGTGGCAAAACCTTTCACCAGCTGGTTGATCAATCCTGATCTGTTGTTTGATAACATCTGGAATACAAGGAGTTCCTGATTGTCTCTTGGGTCAAAGACATTCCAGATTGCCTGATTCAACCAACTAGCTTTTGGATTGGAAGTTACACCAATTTAGGAGTTAATTAATCAACTAATTAGTTAAACAACTACAGGTATCAACCAACTACCCCAGCCTGAAGCCCTCTGTCACCCCCTTGTGTTGTTGGGGCTGTTATCACAGGAAAAGTTGGCATTAAAACTGTCTGTGTGTCAACAAAGTGTCAACATGCAGACAGTTGACTTCAATTTGGCACTTAGGCCAAAGCCTACTACCCGTGTAATAAATAAACTAATTTTTTATATTGCATTTCATAGTTGGAATTGATAATCAACAATAAAAAAGCCAATGTTGACACCAACTAATAATAGGATTAATTATTATTACAAAAATAAGAAGGAAATCACTATTAAGAATAAAAAACTATGATACTTTAAATTTAAGCCTGACTTCAACAATGAATCTCCACAATCTTGACATAAAATAATATTTTATAATATTTCTTAATAAAAATCCACATAATCTGGAATATCTTCACTTATAATAAGTTATTTATATTTATATTTGGTCCTTTTTCCATAGTTTTTTGACATATAGTGAGTAAAAATTCTAAGCTTTGTTTTATATTAGTGGTTTATAATAGCTTTGAAACCATAGGAAATGTTCCAGTTAACTCTTAAACATTGAATTAAGATAGATTGGATAAGTTAAAACTAGGATTTATATAGTGTCATTTTAAGTCAATACAAAGGAAACCCAACACAAAAGCAAAAGTGGGACAAGGGGAATAAGTTAAGCCAACACAATGACATAATTTAAGCAAGATTTAATAGCAGCTCCACTAAAAAAGAAGACCAACTTTGGCAAAGTTGTTACCTTCACTGGTTTAATAAGAAAAAGACACGGCTTAAAAATTTCAACTTACAGAATTGTAAGCTTAGGACCCCAAAACTTCATATAGTAATAATAAAACTACTTATTACAACATGTAGTACTTAGTTTTTAAAAGTTATATGAATATAACTTTATTATAGCCCAAACACCAAATAGCATAATTTCAGTCTAGATTTCAAACCTAATCTTAATTTAATTAATATTTATATGTTTTTTACATAGTAATTTTTTTCTTAATAATGCTGACTTTCTACAAGTTGACTGTCATAATTAAGACAATATTTTAGGCCAACTTTCTAGAATCAAAATTTTAATACATGTCAACACTTAAAATGTCAACACTAAACATTTAAATGTAGTTTTATCTAACTTTTTCTTAATGAAAAGCCTCAATACTGCATATATTAATAATATTGAAGGTTTTTTGCATAATCTATATAACAATTATTCACAACTTGATATATTTTCAGATCTAACTTTAATTTTTATATACTTTACTCACAGTTATTTATCAAACCCCTTTTTCTTTATAGGATAAATCAAAGAAACCCCAGCCTAATAAGAAAAAGCCCAATGAAAAAACTGCCAAGGACACTGTTAAGACTAAGGCTTCTTCTTCTAAAAAAAGTACTTAAGAAACAGCTTAAAAAAGATGAACAAAAAGAAACCCCCCACACCTTCAGCTTCTGAGAAGGACTCTGATGATGGTTTTACCTCCCATAACTGGTATGAGTCTGAGGAAGATAAAGATCCCATCAAAAAGAAGAAAAGAAAAGCAAGCTTTAAGTCCTCTCCTGAGCTCTCCTCTGAACCCTCTCCTGGTGAACATAAAGATGATGAGCAACATGATTACTTTCCTGGTTTTCAAAACGCCCCTCCTGGGCCATGGGATTCACTAAAAGCCCACAATATTTGCAATGTTAAGGGCTCCTTCAGGATCCCAAAGAGATTCCCAAAATTCTTTTCATTGATGTCAGTCAAATGTGGCCCAAGCATGGTCAGTGATGGATATGTATTTAACTGTAATAATCAAAATCAAGGAAGCAAGAGCAAACATTACACATGTGAAGACAGAAGCTGCCCAGCACGCCTAAACACCCAAGGTTGGGACAAAGT
Organism: Entomophthora muscae; assembly: GCA_014839935.2. Taxonomy (NCBI): domain Eukaryota; kingdom Fungi; phylum Entomophthoromycota; class Entomophthoromycetes; order Entomophthorales; family Entomophthoraceae; genus Entomophthora; species Entomophthora muscae. The sequence continues at coordinate 319,629 of QTSX02000066.1, read as the reverse complement.
TACCTTGAAAAAGGGGGAACATACCTGCATGCCTCCCACCACTTTGATTGAGTAGCTGCTCAAATGGTATCTATTCCAAATGGTACCAGTATCAAAAGACATTAAAGAAACTCACATGGCAGTAAAGGCCACCAAGAAATTGAGCAAAGAGAATCTTACAATTGTCCCTGATTGTGAACAACTTGTTAAGAATATCTGTGATAGATGCCAAGAGCTAAACCCAATTGAAAAAAGTGCAACCCAACTAAAAGACCTGGCCCTTACTCCTGAGTTGCAGATGACCTAAGACAATAAACAGTTCCTTCTTCACAATGATTGACCTGGTATAAAAGAAGGGATCATATGCTATGCCACCTATAATAATCTAGAGCAACTTTGTGCCACTGAGACTTGGCTCTGTGATGGAACATTTGCAACATTTCCTAATTTATTCTATCAGCTGTGGGTAGTACATACTCAGCTTGATGATAAAGTCCTCCCCTTTGCCTATTTCCTTCTTCCTGGAGCCTTAGAGGAGATATACCTAAGAGCATTCAAGATTCTACAGGAGGGCCTTAAAACTATTCTCACTGAGACTGGAAAGAATCCTGGTCTGTCAAGAAGGGCCAATCCTGATGATTCTGATAAAGATGAGGTCACCCTAGCTGTTGAAGAGAAGGAACGCAATAGAGCCCTTGGCCCAAAAATAATTATAATGGATTATGAGACAGCCCAATACAATGTCTTTGTAAAAACCTTCAGTGGCAAGGTACAAGGGTGTTTTTTTCATTACTGACAGGCTATCAATAGACGCCTTAGGGGCAAGACCCTCCTCAGCTCTCTCACACAATAAAATACAACTTGAAAATGCAAGTTTCTTATCCATAAGTTTGTTGATCTTGCATTTATTAAGCCTGAGCATGTTGGCCAAGGACTTTAACTTCTATGTAATGACCCTTATGCCTTGAGCCATGAAGCTGAGTTCCAACCCTTCTTTGACTACTATGAGCCACAATGGGTGGGTGTAAGGTGGTCAGCTGCAGGAGCAAGCCAGCAGCAAAAGCAAGCTGGAATTACTATCACGCTGTTCTTAAGGATCAAATGAAGACAACATTGGGCCTGGAAAACTGACATAAACATCTAAAGGCTCCTTTGGGGTGAATCCCAGATACAACACCTTCTTTGAGCACATTAAGGCTGAACAGGGGAAGACTGTCTCCTCCCTTTTGGATATGGAAGTAAGAGCTCCAAAGAGGAGAAAACAGTACAAGGCTAGCATTTATAAAGAGCAGATAAAGACAGATGTCAAGAATAAGTACAAGCTATCTGAGCTTGGGGAGCAGATAAGCAAGATTTCCACTGTATTCTCTTGCAACAAACTTCCAAGTTAGTTTATAATAAATATGTTTGGCTTTTTATGATACTTTATTATACAATTTTAATCTAAAAAACCAATAATATTATTTAACAAGGTAATTTAAATTAAAATGGTAGAACAAATTCATGGTTTTTATAAAAGATTTTTATGTTAGAGCCTGGGTTATCTAGCTTAAATAGGTGTTTTAGTACTAAAGTATATGTAAGTTTGGGTTGCTATTATATCAAACATTATTAAAATAAGTGTTTACCTTTAGTTTCTTTATTTAATATATTTTATTTTTATCAAGCTTTTTTAAATATAATTTATAAAAATTTTATATGGTAAATAAAAAAATATAGTGAAAACAGTTACTTTCATAGTAAATTATTTTTGAAGTGGGGTTTCCTTATATTTTTAGATAGATTTGCATTAATTTTATTTTATTTTTGGATTCTACATGATCATATTACCCTAAAAAGTATTTTGGAGCTTAATTTTTAATTAAGTAAAATAATCAGGAAACAGGTTTTTGCTTGTTAAAAAAGTGTCAACTTCCAGTAGGCTACATGATAGGAAACTTTATCTAGACATTTCTAATGTGTCAACCTGGGTAATAAAATTAATTTTGACAATCAACATGCAGACAGTTGACATTCAGAAAGTTTGAATGCTGACTTTTTGCGTTATCACCTCCCCTTGATTGCTGTGCTGATCACCTGCTGTTCAGCCTTCATTTCCCCCTTCCTTTCCCCGTGCAATAACAAACTTATCTTGATTCATCAAGTAAGTTTAGTATATAAGGTCAACTTCTTCTTATAATAAAAATATATGTTTAAACCCCTCTTTTAAAGCCACACCATCAATTATTTTCTTTAAGTGTATTATTATAGGGAACACAAAGGCTAGTCTTCTTCACATTGACTGAATTGCCAACTAGTTTGACTAACTTAAGTCACAAATTGAGGAGTTGCTTTTGAGTAGTTGCTACTGCCACTTTCTCTAAACCCTTTGTTGTTCCTATTGGTCCCAATACATTGATACCATCAAGTACCTGTCTGGTTTCTGACCTGTACTGTATCAAATTATACCAACTGACTGATAAGTCTTACTTATCACCCTCTTGCCAATTGTTTAGTCCATCTACCAACCAACTACCTCCTACTTGTAGTTTAATAGCACCACAGCATCCATGCCATCATCAGGGAGATGGAAAGGATTTCTGCTCAAGGCATCAGCCAAGTGGTTGTTGATACCTTTGATAAACTCATAACAAAACTTGTATTTTTCAGGTCATCATGCCATCTGTATTGACACCCCAACAAAACCCTGGATTGATGGTAGTATAAGATAGCCTTATGATTGGGTATTACAATGAAGAGATAATGTGCTGACATGAGATAGTGTTGTTAATGCTTTAACAACTCCACAAGTACCAACAATTCCTTGTTGTAGATCATGTAATTGTGTTCACAAGCCTCCATTTTCTGATATAAGTACCCTGCCAGTCTTTCCACACCGTCACTGGCAGTTTATAACAACACTCCAGCCACAGCATATTTGGACGTGTCTGTGGATATCACAAAAAGAAGCTCTGAATTCACATGGTGCAGAACAGAAGAAGGCAACAGGAGGGCCTTGACTGCAAATAATGCATCTGCACACTCAGGCGTACAAACTAGAGTTGTTTTCCCACTAGCCAAATACAAAGGAGCCGCCACCTCTGATAAATGAGGCGTGAATTTTTTCAAGAAATTGCAGGTACCAAGGAAGCTACAAAGTTGGGATATTGTCACTGGAGTAAAATTCTGGTAAACTACTGCGTCCTTATTGGGGGAAATAGTGTGAACATCCTCAAAGATAATATTACACAGAAAGGTAACTTTAGTTTAAAGAATTCACACTTACTTTACTTGATGATTAAATTGGCTTGCAAAATATGTTCCACCACTGCTGAGAGATAAGCCTTATGAGACTCATCAACTAGAGAAAACACCAAGATGTTGTCCATATAAGAAATAGCATACACCCAGGAGGTCTCATAAGACCAAATTAATCAACTGCTGGAAACAAGAGGAGCATTTTTCAACCCAAAGGGCATAACACAGAACTGAAAGATGCCCTTATTTGTATGAATGCTGTTAACCGCTCCATTCCCTCTGCAATCCTAATCTGATTGAACACATTTAACAGATCAAGTTTTGAGAACACCTTTGTCTTCTCAACACAACAAGAAATTTGTGCTTCAAGAGGCAAAGGATAGGGATCTGGGATGGTAATATTGTTCAAGTTCCTATAATTCACACAAGGTCTTAGTGACCCATCTGAATTTTGGACAAGCAACAAGGGAGAACAAATCAACAAAGCCTTCTTAAATATGTATCCTTTTTCCAACATGTCACAAGTTCACTCTTCCAAACATACATCATCTTTTAAAGTCAAAGGATAGATAGGAGACACAATATGGATAATATCAATGGTAACCTTGAAGTCAAAATTGAACTTGGTGTGCTTGGGGAGGTCTTTGCCCTTATTGACATCAACAGCTGCAGACCAGGGTTGAAGGCATGATGGCAAGTCTGAACTCACAGGTGTTGTAACTGGGATTGACTGAGAAGACTGAGAAGACTGCTCCAACTTCAACATACCCAACAGAGGGATATGAACTGTAATACCCAAATAATAATCTATCTGCAACTTGTTTTCTGTCAAGAGAGTTGATACATTATGGCTCCTCCACTAACCTACCCCTAAAAAAATAGGATACATGTGGGTTGTGCATATGGAGAATCTTGCGGTAAAGTATTGACCCGCGACCACATATGTCACAGGCTTATTTAACTGGAACAAAGGAAACATTTGGCAATTCCCAACTCTGACCAGCATTCCTGGATGGTACTTCAGCTGCAACAGGGCTGCGGTCTCTACACTCATGAAATTTTCAGAAGCGCTAGTATTTAACAGAATTGCAGGTTGGAAGATAGTTTTATTGTTATCTATGCTACCATAAAACAAGAAGTAACCAGAAGTAGATTTATTTGCTGAAAATGTAGCAACCTCAGTGAGACCTTGTTTCTCTTCAGTAGCGCAAACTGTGGCTAAGGAGGCAGCATTCTCCTGAAAATATTGCCCAATCATTTATTGGATAGCTTCAGGGAGGACAGGACAATCACAATCAATAGGGACCAGAGGCAACTTTTTGGATTCCACAACCAACAACTTAGCTGCAAGTACATGCTGAAGCATAGCCAACAAACTCTTGGGAGGTACTGGAACCTCTGCTTCCTCCACACCTGAAGGCTTGTTCAAGATTGCTAGCTGAGGCTGGGAAGACCACTGGGAAATGCTCTCTGCTTTGGCTATGCAAAGCTACCGCAGGACGTGCATCAGAAAACCAGGAACAGGCGGCAGGTTTGGCTTCAATTGCCAACGTACCTTGATTGGAAGCAGACAGATTTGAGACCAGAGAAAGGATTTGGCTTACCAGGGCCTCAGTTGTGGTTAACATGTAATCCCAAACTGCCAAGCCCTGGGAAGTTTGGTCAACTTTTAACCACAACTCAGAAAGATTATTGACCTCAGGAATATCAATTGTGCAACAATAAGCAAGAAATTAGGGAAGAAATATTGCCAGTGGAATAGTACCCTGATGGAAAGTGTATAACTTACAATAGACTTTGAGCTCCTTAAAATATACACTTGCAGTATTTAACAGAGGGTAAAAAGATGCACTTTCAGTTAAAACACATGTATTATGCTCCACTGCAGACAACAACCATTTGTGTGCATCCACCAAAACCTTTATCATTATGTGATAAACTTGGGATTGGTGACTGAGGGTGAAGCCATAATAGGATGACAAGGCTGACACAACTTCACGCAAAAATCTGTTGGTAGGTGGAGCAGGATAATAATCTGGGTTCCAAAATAACATGACAGGGTAGAACCAGGAAACAGATGAACCAGTCTTGACCACTGCCACCAAAGAGGGAAACCACAAATTAAAGAACAGCCCAAACTAAAAGCTCAAAAAAGAGCTGATACAGATGAACATGGTAAACACAGATATTTTGATAGAACAGGAGAAAAGAAACATGATTTCAGGGCAAACTGCTTCCAAAAACTCAGATGTAGAAGAGTTGAGTAATGTGACAGAAATTGTCATATAGTAAGGAGCATTCCAGATGGTGAGGAAACACCACCCAAATCCACATAGAGTTAATGATTAACCACCAACAAAGCTTCAGATACTTCTTTGTAAAATTTCCAAATGATACACTAGGGTTAAGAAAAATGATTAACAATAACCAAAGGAGCCCAAGATAAATAACCTGAGAGAGAATCAATGAGTCTTTGGTGTAGAATTCAGGCCATTGGGAAGTTACAAATGTCTCAGCTTTAGATACGGGGAAAATCCCTTGATTTGTGGGCATTAGATTAACATTGAGCAGAGGCAACAACAAAGTGCCAACAGTGAGGCCCATCTTCCTGTAATGATTTGGCTAAAAATTAAATTTTAGGGAATTTAGCACAGCAGGCCAACTACAGGATGCATTTGAAAATAAAGTTAGACTAGTGGATATTTGATTTTATTGAGTAAAAATTTAGGAGGACTCAACTCTTAAGAGTTGAAACAGTGAAAATTATTCAATATATATCAACATTGACTAAGCAATACCACCTAGATCCTTGGCTCCTATTCTTTCTGTATTGTCAAGTGAGTACCTAGTCCAGTTTGCAAAGAGCCCTTGTGTGACTAACTTCTGATGACTGTGCTGATAAATAAGATCATATTGGGTGACTCTCATATTATGTTGATTTATCAGCGTCAGCTTACAAGGGGTAATCAAATACAACTGGCAAACTGGAGAGGCTGTAACCCATTTTCAATCAACTGTTTGATTTAAATCCGTCAAATCAGTTAATTTTGTCAACATTTTTCTAGCTTTTTGAGATTTCCTACTTGAACAAATTATTCCTGGCATTATGAAATCTACTGTGACAGCCTGAGCTTGGAGTAGCTCCTGGTACTGCTCCTCAACAACTTCAAAGTTATCTTCACTTGAAAAACTCATACTAACAAAAAGAAATAGAAATTCTACTAAAAACAGAAAGTAAAATATTTCTTAAAATTGATTTTATTTAAGTGTGTGCACCTTTTTGAGACATTCTCTCAGACATAAATGTTCAAATTTAGATGCATGTACATTGAAAATAATGCTGTAGTTCCCCAAATAAATTTTGGTGGATTCACTACTGAAATCAACTAATTCTGATTTGAGTCCCAAAAATAGTCAACATTTTCAAAAAATTAGTTGTTTTGTGTTTGAGATCATCACTTTTGTGACTGAACCTCATGTGTTCTCTGTTTGTATCATATTTGCCACAAACTCATTATCACATTTGATGTAGATTGCTTCAGGATATGACTGGATTGGGTTTGTTTTGAATTTGAGTTCCATGTGTTTAATGTCTAGTTTTTTAAATTTGGAATTTGACTTTAATTTTGTTGTATGATTGACTGTTTTTTCTGGCTATAGATAATTAGAAGATTTATTGAGTAATTTGACCTTCAACTGCTTCCAGTTGAAATTTTTTTTGTGACTGAACCTATGCGTTCTAAACTGACTAATGTATGTTTATATCAACAGGTTTGAAAACTACTATATATTTACCAGTTCAAGATGGAAGTCTCAGATTTAATCACTGGCAGATTTCCTGTTTGTGCTCCTTGGTGAGCATGGTGGATATGCGCAAGGATTTCTCTGTGGCAAGAACTCAACCACTATTAATGAACTTGTTGAATACCTTGCTGGCGTACTTGGGATCCACCTCAACAAGGGCTGTGCCAGCTTGTAGTTCACAGATTCCTGCATAAGCCTGATAAAAATGATTTGATTGATGTTGGGAATGTGCTTCTGGGTGGCCTTGGTGGGTTCAGTTTAATTAGGATCTTGATCAGGGCCAGGTACACAAGGCATGGACACCTTCTTATAGAACACAGTAACATTTTTTAGCATCTGCTGCCCATCTGCAGTTTGGTAAAACTTGGGCTCCTCAATATTTTCTTGGTTGATATTGCTGATGTAGGGCTTGTAGCTAGTATTAAGCACAGGCTTAACCTTCTCCATCATGGCTGACGGGACCAACTCCTGGCAGTAGACAGGGTCAAACAAATATGAAATAAGTTCTACCTCCTTGTTTCTAACTGTATTGGTGATGGTGACCTTGGTGGGCTTTTGGGTCAGCTTGGGGACCCAAGGGTTTATGCTTTGTACTCTTGCACATTGTGCTCTTTGAACTGGTTGTGTCAGTGCAACCTCACTATTGAACTCTCCTTGTAAATTCACTATCCCCTTTGGCTTTGGATTGCACTATTTTTCTTTATTGCACTAAGAAAAGCTCCCAATTGCCAGCCAAGCCACTTAAGTCTTTAGGCAATTTGGCACACACTGTAGACAAAATATTTGTATTGGCTTACCCTGCAGATCTTAAGGCCCTTGTTTCTCCTTCTGGGAAGAAACACTGGTTAATTTGGACTATCTATTGACATGGTGTCAACTGCTTTTGAAAACAATTAGAAATAGCCAATCAAGCAATGCCACATTGATGTTCAAAAAGTCAAATGAATCACAAATGTCCAAAATCAACTCCAGCCAATCAGAAAGAGGCTTGGAAATCAGCATGAAGCCCTCCAGTCTCCCTGGCTTTGACCAGCAAAATTTCTCCTCTGGCCAATTAGAACAGGCCTAGTGATCATGTGATGAATTCAATATGCAACCCATTCTCTTAAACATAGCAAGGTGACTTCCAGTTCCCTGCTTGTTCATTCTCTAGTTATATTAAAGTTGGAACTTGTTGTTATTCAATTTTTATTTTATTAAATTTGGAATCTCTTCTTTTTGAGTTCCTTATAGTCTATAATAAAGTGTTAGCCATTTCCCTATTAAACTTTACATTTTTTGTTCCTTTTTGAACCCAGCATCTTCTTTGAAACCCCTAGGAGAGGTTTTAATGTATAGTTGTGGTCTTGAGTACTTTTTCTTTTGATTATACTGTTTAAACCTAAAATTTAAGTTAATAATCTATATAAAAACTTACTTTTATATCAAAATTTTCTTATTTTTGCTGTGCTTCAAACCTGCTTTTGTTTATTTTTCCATGCAAGTTATCCAAGAGCAACAGCAAGGTTTCCCCAAGCTTCCTGAACTTCCTCTGTTTAAATTTGTTACAAATATCCTATTTGGATCAAATTCTACTACAAAAAGGGTTAAAAATCCAACTATTAGACTCCAAATTTTGTGGAGTTTCTGAAATTAATCCTCCCTGTCATTAAGTTTGTGGTCTTTTCTCTGGCCCCATTTTTGTTGCTCCTTTGGTCCACTTCCCTAGATCTTTGGGTCCACATCTCTTCTTAGGTGCGCCACATGGGCAATGACCTCTCCAAACTCTTGCAACTTCCTACTAGTCTCCTCATCTCAGGAGAGGCCCTTGTCAAGAGCCTCTCCTACAATGACCTGGACTTGTACTCTTCTGACCACACCTTGCTTGCTCCACTTTCTGAGGAAGTACCTACAACCTCCCTTCCTCTTCTGGATAATAATGACTATGTACCCCTGCCAACTGTAAATTCACTGCCCCCTTTGGCTTTGAATTGCACCATTTTTCCTTGCCGCACCAAGAAAAGTCCCAAAATACCAGCCAAGCCGCTTAATTCCTTAGGGGATTTGGAGCACACTGTAGATGAGAGATTTTTACTAGCCTATCCCACAGATCTTCTGGCTCTGGCTGCCCCCTGGGAAGAAATGCTGATTAATTTGGATTACTTGTTAGCATGGTGTCTCCCACTTTTGAAAACAATCAGAAACAACTAATCAAACAATACCACATTGATGCTCAGAAAGTAAAATGAATCTCAAATGCCTGGAATTGCCTCTAGCCAATCAGATGGGACTGCAGAAATTAGCATGAAACTTTCCAGTCCCCCTGGTTTTGGTCTGCAAAATTTCTCCACCAGCTAATTGGATCCAAGTCATATGGTCATGTGATCTATCTCTCTGCAACCCATCCCTTTTAACATAGCAAGGGGACTTTCAGTCCCTGCTTGTCAATTTTCCAATATCATTAAGTCTGGAACTGGTTGCTTAAACTTAGTTATTTTAATTTTTAAAACTCTATTTCAGAGTTTCTCTTAATCTTTAACAAGGTGTTAGTCCTTTATGTATTAAATCTTACCTTATTCTGGTCCTATCCAAACCTGGCCACCTTCTCAAAACCCCTAGGAATAATGTTAGAATATGGTTGTTGTATAACAATACTTAAACTTTCAAAAACATTGTTTTATCTAAAAATCATGTTAAAAATCAATATAAATCTTAATTTTATTTTGAAATTTCCTTGTATTTCCTTGAATTCAAACCTGCTTTTGCTTCTGTTAACTCCCAAGCCATCTGAGACTATCCCCAAGTCCACCGTGAGCATCTTGCCTATTTCTGCTTAGTTTTTCTGGTGACTACCCTATCTCTAATAATTTTTATAACTTTGAGGCCCAAAATTTGCACTCCTAAATTCCAAATTTCTTGGAGTTTGCAATTATGATCCTCCCTGTTCTAAAATTTGTGGTGTTTTCCTTGGCCCCCTTTTTGCAGCTTCTTTGGACTACTTCTCCTGATTTATGGTCTTGCATCTCCTCTTTAGCTTGCCTTGTGAGTGACAATCCCTCCAGTCTTTTGAACCTCCCTAGAGGCCTTCTTATCTCTGGGGAAGGCTCTAGTCAAGAGCTTGACCTGCAATGACTTGGATTTGTACTCTTCTGATCACACCTTGCTCACTCCCGTAATTGAGGAGGTACCAGTGTCTTCTCCCCTCAATCTGGATAATAATGACTTGATGCCTCTCCAAGCGCCTGTGATGTCAGTCCCCGTTCCCACTTGTACGCCTTGATTGCTCACCAGGTTAGTGCTGATGGGATTGAATGTGTACTTTCTTCAATTGTCCCCTGTGTCATCTCTTTGGTCCCCCCTTAGACTGGCTGTCCCAGTGCTTCACTTGGTGGCATCTTGGTGGTTTGTCTCACCAGGATGGGAGCCAAACTTAGTCAGTTTAGCCCCCTCTCTCACACATAATACCTGTCTCCTTCCTGAGTAGGCACTTGTGTTGCACTGACTTGACTTTTTGACCTGCAGAGGCAACTGCAACTGCAGCGCACAACAGGTGCATTGTTACTATGTTTTTGTGTTCCTTTCATTTTAAAATTTAATAAAATACTAAATAAATTTCAATTAAGTTACTCCCTAATTTAAATTTTTGCTTTTATTAGAATATGGATATTTAATTAATATTTTTTCCCACCCAATAACCTGATTATATATTTTTTATTTCTTAATTAGTTGTTTTTTGGTTTTACAAAGCCCAGTTTAGAATACCCAAAATAATTTCCACCCTTTTTCCTAGATTTTACGCCAAATTTAAGCACCCAACACAATATTTTTAAAATTTATGTTTCAGATCTTGTGTCATATTTTACATACCTTGGTATAATTCTTGATTATAATACATTGCACACAACAATTGAGAGGTTTTGTTTATATATTTAGTTGATATTGTGTTTTGTTTTTGGATTAAGTTTTGACTCACTGCACTTGAGTATATTTTGTCACCAATTTACATAGTAAACATATGTACACCAAAGGTCAACTCACACCATTTTTTTGTGAATCCATGTATTTTGGTTTGTACTTTGAATAGTTTTGTTTGGCGCTTGAGAACTTTGTTGCTGTGTTGACCCATTTTTTCATTAATGTCATGAATGACATTTCAATACTTGTATTAAAAAACCTGGGAATTAAACACCAGCACTCAGGAAAAGCCTTGTGTTGACCAGGGTAGACAGGAGCCCGCCAGACTACCCATTGGGCCAAACCCTGGTAAGCCAGAGATGCCTTGCCCCAACCAGGAGGAACAAAAACCTGCCAGCCTTCCAAGTGTCAAGACTGGAAGTTCAATATTAACATTAGAAACCCTAGAATCAAACCCTGACCCTCCAAAGGCTAATTGAGTCACCCAGAATGGACAGGGACATGCCAACTTGCTGAGTTACAAACCTGAGTTGTTGGATTACTCTGAGACCCACCAGACTCTTAAGGATGATTCCCCAAACAGTCATCAGATTGCTGTTAACCTTGAGCCACCAAAGACCCAGATCTACGCAGAAGTTGTAGCTTTCCTAAAGGAGGTTACAACAAAACCTACTGCTAACTCTGCCAAAGATCACTCAGCTGATGCCAGTTTCCAGTCCAGAATGGGTAATGCAATTGGCCTACTCAGGTGATATGGTGAACAACAGCGGCAAAAAAAAGCATTGCCACTTCTGTTCACCAGAGCAAGCACAACCAGGATCTGCTGCCCTCAAAGCCAAAAGCCAAGATATATGTCTTTCCAGTGAATCGTCCACAGGCCTAAAGTCCATGAAAATCAAAGAAGCAAAAACACCTGGTATAAGAACCCTGGCGGTATGGGATGACCCTATTATCATTTTCAATAATAAATTTTTATGAACCTTTGATATTGCAACTGAACCAATGAGGATTCAGTATTTGAATTGGGGAAGACAATAGTCCAATAGAAAGGACAGGAATGATAAGAATAAGGTATTGTTTATTATAGAATACTGTGATTAAAATACTATATGGGGAAAGCCACCAGGCCACAAGGGGGTGGCATGTTCCATGTAAGGTTCAAAGCCAAGGAATAACTTGTGCAGGATCAGCAGGTTGAATTGGTAGCACTCCTAATTAGGAGAAAGTGCCCACAGTTCAATATTGCCTTTGGATTGGTCCATGTTGTTAGATATGTCAAGGGGCAACTCCTTGAACACCCCCTACACATTGTAATATACATTAGAAGGCAAGGAGGGAGACTCAGTTACAACACAGGTAGAGGCCTAGTAGGGAATAATGGATACTAGGGAAGGTAAGGCCTGGCTAGTAGGTAACAAAGGACTACTAGAGACAGATTATGTTCCCACCCGGCAGGAGATATTAGCTTCTGTGGGCAAGAGGTCCTCACCCAGAAGGGAACTGTAGCTGCTAGGGGTGAGGAATAAGATAGCTTAGCAGGAAACTTTAGCTGCTTAGGGTAGGTAGTAATGCAGTCTGGTGGGTAGTGTGTGCTACTCAGGCTGGATGTTGTTTAGACCCTGGCAGGTAACATGGGCTTCCAGGGTAGGAAAGTGTGCCAGAATGGTAGGTAAATTGGCTACTAGGGCCATAGAATGTTAGACCCCTGGCAGGTAGCATGGGCTGCCAGGGAGGGGAGGAGCTTTGAGAGCTTTACGTGCCCTAACACGCTTACAGGAGGTCTGTGAGAAATCACTCTACCTAACAGACTAGTAGGGTGCCCCTGTCTATGTTTCTATGGGAGCTTTGGGGAAGTCCAAAGTGAGCATTGGTGTCAGGAATCCAGGCATAGATAAAGGCATTAGGCAGCTTGGGACAGGGTGTGGCCAAGCTGGCAGGTAAAGCCCACCATAGAATGGGTGCTAAATTTGTAATGTAAGATACAGATTGCCCAAGTAAGGACCAGGGTCCGGAGTTTAATGACCATGAAATCAACTAATCCTGTCAAAGTAATATAGATTACTCTAAACAGTTGGGTAGAGGTAGTCTCTGCTGCAGCAGTAGGTTTCATTGGGTGGTACGGTCTCAGGGTTAAGGGCAGAGTCATGAGGACAAAGTATACTGGCAGATAATTGTACTTGTCTTTTAACAATAAAGGTGGTGCCTCAATCCTCTTTCCTTTATGTCCTGTATATTTGGTTTCTATAGTCCTTGCCAAGGGGTTGGCAATGTGGATGGTTTCCAAGCCGTACTCTAAGTAGGCAGGGTTGGGAAAGTATTCAGTAAAATGCACAGGTCCAAAGGGGACACCTGGGGGACGGTATAGTGCCTGAGGCAGGTTGGAAGTTTGGTCTCCAGAGTGGGTGGCCGCCTGATCTTCTAATTGATCCAAGTTGAGATGAAAAAGCACTAAAACAAGATAAGGTAGAATTTTATTGAACCAAAGGCTCATGAATTTTATTATCAAAAATGACAATGTGGTCATCACCACACTGCCAGCATTCTTAAACCATGTGATTTTGCTTCTTTGCTTTTTGCGGGCTTCAGGTCCATGGGCAGTTTGCCGGCAGGGCATGGATCTTGGCTTAGGGTCTTGAGAGCAGCAGGTCCTGGTTGGGTTTGCTCTGGCAAACATAAGTGGCAATGCTTAATTTTGCCGCTGTGGTTCACCATGTCACCTGAGCTGGCTAATTACATTCCCTTTTCTGGACTGGGGACTGGTGGCATTTGGTGCTTATTGGCAGGGCTAGTAGTGGGTCTTTTTCAAGCCACAACTTCTGCGTAGGTCTGGGCCCTCAGTGGCAGCGGTTTAGTGGGTCCTGGTTGGGCTGGCCTGGAGAACAGAAGTGGTGATGCTTTGTTTTACCGCTGTTGTTCACCATGTCACCTGAGCTGGTCAATTGCAATACTCTTTCTGGACTGGAGACTGACAACAGCTGGTACTTGTTGGCAGGGCTAGTATTAGATCTTTTCCCAACCTCCTTTGGGCAGCCCACGTCTCCTGTGTAGGTATGGGCCTTCAGTGTCACCAGTTTGGCAGCAATCTGGCCACCATTTAGGGAATCCTCGTTATTACGCCGGCGGGTTGCGGGATGATTTAACAATTTGAGTCCGTGACTTAACAGATTGGCGGGTCCTGGGCCATCCTGGGGGCTTAATCTGCCTTCAGAGGACTGGGGTTCAACTCTTAGATTTTCAATACAAGTATTGAAATGTCATTCATAACAATTGGAGAGCATTAATATGCTCAGGGGTATCACCAGGGTGGTTGCTTGGGGGAAAAAATGCAGAACTTGGTGTGATCAGGCCTCTGGGAAGTAAAGCTGATTACTTTGCAACTGAAATCTCAGACTAATTACCTGGATGAGTAAAGACAACTGCATAGACTTTATTGATCTATGGTTGGATGAACTAAGTAGTTGCCACTTACAAGGGCCCAGTTAAACGCCAGTTCAATGTAGACTCATGCCTGGGTCAACAGGTTCACGTAACAAGGACTGAGATATAGAAATGAGGTGGTTCATAGTGTGGGATCAACAGTGAAGACTAGTTGAGGGACTGTTGGATCATATTGAAGTTTGGAACCAAGGTGGTTCATAGTGATGACTAGCTAAAGGGCTAGAAGATCATGATGCAGGATTAGTTGATGGACTAGCTGATAGATAGAGAAGAACTAGCTGAAGAACTAGAAGGTCATGGTGCAGGACTAGCTAAGGAACTGAAAGTTAGCTAAGAAGGACTATCATAAGTGGATGCAGGAGCTAGGATGATTGTTTTGGACTCTTGGAAATGTAGATGTTTATAAGAAAGAAGTAGTAAAAAAATTAATTAATGCTGCCAAAAGATATGATATAAAGATGGAATTTATTACCATATAAATAAAAAGAAAGGAAAAGAGGAAATAAGTTACAGTGTTTGAACTGTAGATTTATTGGAAGCTGATTGAGTGGAATGGTGCCAGAACAATGGACCAGTTAGCACTTTGGTGCACAAAGAGTTGTCAATTTGAGCAGTTTGAGCAGTGGAAATTGATTTCCTAGTTGGATCTCGGTGGAACTTCAGAAGTGGTCTAGTTTTGCGCTCTGAATTCATTGGTTGAGTTCTGGAAGGTTTCCTGATAAATATGATTGGTTGGAAGCCAAAAGCTTAAAGTATAAGTAAGCAAACAGTGAATTAATACTTTAAGCTTTTGAGAAAGTAAGTATGTAAGCTTAAGTTATTATAGGGAAAAGTGAGTGGCAATAGTTTAAGCTTTTGAAGAAAGCCATTCTGAAGGCAGAAATGTTGTAAAAAGGACACTATAATAAGGAGGCTAGCTGAAAAGTTATAGGGTCTTTTAATTTTCTGCCAAAAGGTTTTTGGAGGCCTTTTAATCACAAGCAGGAGCTTGGTTGGATTAATACAAGAGGAATAACAAGGTTACTAGAGCTATACAGAGAGCTGGAGCCCAAGATAAAGAAGCAGAAGTCCAAGATTAAGGAGCTGGAGCTTGATATAAGGAGCTGGGCCCTAAGCACAATGCAGGAGTCCAAGTTTAAGGAGCAGGAGTCCAAGTCTAAGGAGCAGATGTCCAAGACTAAGGTGCAGAAGTCCAAGACCAAGTCTAAGGAGTCCAAGATATTTTTGGAGGACTCCAAGTATTGGCAAATCCATATTATTTCCCTGACCCCCCCCCTGGGCCATATACCAGAAGGTTTCTAAGGGGATCTTCCTTCTGAGAGTTAATAAAAGCCCATTTTGACCCATATACATATTTCTGAGATACATTTTCCCTTACTAGAGAATGACAACCCTTTTCAGCTGGTCCCTAGCTATGACCCAGGACACACTTTGGGGACTGGTGGACAGGAATCTCACATACCAGTTCTTCTAAGCCAAGAGTGGGGGTGGTATTTTAGCAGGTCCTTCATGGCTGGTTTCACGCTCTTTTGGAATATGATGGCTGCCAGTTTGTCCTCAAGTTGGGTGAAGGTTTTCAACTTGAGGAATTTTTTGATATACGCTTAGATGGTTTAAAAACCTTGTTGGATTTCTAATGAGGAGTTCAGGGCGTAATATCTAGTGTCACAATCTTCTCCAGTGGCCATTAATTCAGCTTTGAACTTGGCATAGTCCAAGCAGAATTCCACGTCTTCTGCTGTGGCCTTGCCAAACCAGTTTAGGGTGTCTCTTGAAAGCATGGCAGCAACCCCAAATACCTTCTTGGTATCACTGGAGTAGAATGAAGTGTTAGCTTGGAAGTGCAGGCAGAGGACTGGCATAGCGCATCAAGCTTCTTCAAGTGTAAGATTTCCCATCTGAGACATGTCCACCTTTAAGAGGGATTGGTTGATAATCACATTCTGCACTTGAGAAGAGGGAGTCTTGGCAGTGTCTGCAGCAGCAGTTTTGGGTTTCTTGGGGTTGTTTGGGTTCACATTCTTCCACATGGAAGAGGTCAGGTTTATGGTCATCTTATAGGTGTAATAAGTGATTATCATAACCAAAAGCATACAAGATGCCCCAATAAATAACAGCATCTTTAGGCTCAAGGTACCAGGTTTAAAGTAGATTGCCATAATGTCAGGGATCCAGCCTTGGGCATCCAGTCTGTTGGTTTTGGGGATCACTTGGGCCAGGTTTTTTGCAGGTAAAGCTCACCACAAGTGTCACAGCCCTTACCAGAGTCTGACTTAACTTCCACAGGGGAGGCAGGCCGGGCCTAGAAGGCCATGTACACAATAAGTGGGATTCTGATCAGGTAGTTGACTGCAGTAGATAGGGGGCACCAGCTCCCAGTATGTGGCATGACCTGGTTGGCCAGCCCCAATACTGTGATATAGACAAACCCCAACTTATTGAAGTCCTGAACAGGAGGCGTGTTGGGTAAGGGGGTAAGTGATAGGAATCTCCTTCATAGCAGGTGGGATGGTCTCTTTAGCACAACCAGGAGGAAGATCCAGATGATGGGGGTGGCAATACTTCAAGTCAAGAGCGCGGGGTGGATTGACTGAGGTAGCAGGAGTATAGTCAGGGGGTACAGATAGGCAAGTTTATATTAAGTATATGATTCAAAAATAGATGCAACCAGAATAATTAAATTTTAGTAAAAATAGATAGTTCCTGCAAGAAGATAATGATTTCTGGGCATAAACTCATTTTATTAAGATGTCAACAGTGAGGAGGGCATTTTCTCCTCACTACTTATAATTACTGGTAATTTTGTGGCCTTTTGTTCCACCAGAGATCTGGCAGCAACATTTTCAGTTAAACTTAAAATTTTGGCTGGAATTTGCGTACTTGGGCCTGGAGGTGGATGCTCATTGGTTGGTATAACAGGAACCTTGCTTGGGCTGCAGCAAGCTGAGGTGTCACTGCTATTTATAGAACCCGCAAGCAGTCAAGCGCCTGATTGCGCAATCAAACAATGTTGCTCCCAATGTACCATTTCCCAATAATTAAGAGGCCCAAATGTGATAATAAAATTGAAGCCAGGAATTTGAGGCTTATGTGCCTCTCAAATCCTGGGCCATTTGTTAATTAAAATGGGGTTTATTGCTCTGGGAGACAATTGGTAAGAGTTCCCAAGCCATGGGGTGTTTTGCCTCTAGGAAGGTGTTGTGAATTGGGCCTTGGTTGTTGTCTTGTGGTTTAACGTCTGTAGTGTCACTTGTGGTAGAGTACAGTAGCAGGCCTAAACACAAGTTAATACAGGTCTAATGACTCTGTAGTCTTTACCTTTTAATACTAGGTAACAACTAAGTTGAGTAAAAAGGCAAGATTTAATATATTAAAGTATATCTTTTATTTAAAAAGAAGGGAAGTTTGTATACTATACTGGCTGCACGATGGATGCAGGAGTGTTATTAACACCTGCACCACTGTCAGAAACATTACAGGATCTTCTGGTGTCCACCAGGCTCTTGCATCTGTGTTCTTTCCATCTTGGGATGATCCAGACAATCTGACGGGAAAGAGTGGATGCACATTACCCTGGAGTGGCTGCAGCTTGCAGCTACCCATTACAGAAGCTACTTGTAGTTCCCAAACCCAATCCAATCTGAATGTAACAGTACAGCTGTCATATTTTAACGTCCAAGATATAATTAGAAATACAAATCTGTCAGATCCAACAGATTTGAGTGCAAATCAGTTTAGTCTTAACTATCAGGATTAATTCCACTGATAGCCTTGACCATTATACACATGCTGTTTAATTTACAACATTTCCTACCACTAGAATGGACAAGGGTATAAATAGAGGGCATAATACTCAAGGGATGCACATGTCAGATAGCCAAGTTAAATCACCAAGAGCTTCCAGAGCTGTTACAGTTAGAGCCAGAGCAGCAGCCAGCAAGGCTACCAGATTGGCCAAGGAGAAGAGCGCTCAGAATAAGAGCCAGAAGAGGGCTGGACAATTGGTCAAGCGAGTTCAAACTTCCCAGGCACATGATCCAGTGGTTCAACTAGAAGCTCAACAGGAAGAAGGAGTCACCTGGTTTGATCTTTCTAGTGTTCTAGATTTGAAGGAAGCCAAGGAAGTCAAACTTGGGGAAGGGCCTCATCTGTATGCCTTATTTCAAGAGGTGTTGAAGGATCCCTCTGTATTAACTCAGGCCAAAGTCAAGGAGGGGAATTTTATCATTTCTGTTTTGACCAAGAAGCAGCACTGAAGTTTGCTGAGGGTCAGCTTCAAGGATTTTAATGGCAAGGGAAGAAGTTTGACCAGGAACAGATATACCTTATTTGGGCAGTGCTCTGGGGGATAATCAGAGCTTTAGCCATGAAGGGGAAGTAGACCTGGAAGTAGCCAGTTGGGTTGATAAAGATTGTAAGAACTTCTGTATTCAACAAGTAACAGCTGGTCTTCTTACAGCTTTGAATTTTAAGAGCAAAGATATATATACCAGTGTCGTGAATCCTGCTATTCACTGTATTTTGATTTTGCCTTTGGTGGGCCATTTTGAAGACAAATCTCTTGCTTTTGCTTTTGCCTCTCAAAATGAGTTGATGACTGAATTGGAAAGTACAATTGTTTGGTTTCTTGATCCTGCGCAACTCCCTTGCCCCACTCATGCTGGTGGCAAGTTATCCTACTGTCCAGGTAGTGTTTTGTGGTATTCCTAATCACTATATATTCCATTTTATATTCACCAATAAAAATTAAGTTCTATTCACATTTTTGTCTTTGTGTCTTCTGTACTTCTGCGCCTCTCTCTAGCCACAACTAGTAGAGATTATTCTTCCAGGGCCGCAAGGTAATCACATAGCCTTACTTGTCATCTAACCAAGACTTAGTACAAATCCAATCCTAAGGTTAGGATTTCCCGTTGTGACTCTGTGCCACGCCTCAGATCATAACAAAAATGGTGCTCACTACAGGGGCTTTAAGCCCCTTAGTTATCCCTTTTGCATCCACGTTTTCAGGTCCTTTGTCTCCGCCTATACAAGAGCCAACTTCACCTGAAATTACTAGCCCTCCTATTGAAGAAGTTATTGCCAACCTGCCTATAGTCCCTACTGTACTGAACCTCATGAATGGCCCCTGCCTAGTTGCTTACCCCATAGGTACCCCTGACTTAGACCAAGTTTTTTGGTAGCCCTTGGGATAGCCTGTGAAGGAGCCATCCCTTGCCTTCAGCTGTAGTTCAGTTGGGCTGAATACTACAAATTAATTGTGTCTCCTCAATTTCCACAGCATCTCCTCTCAGCAACTGGCTCTGCTGAGCACTTACTATTGTCCTTTGTGCAGCCTTCCTTGGCCCACCATCAAATGGTGTTAGGGCTCCACGTCCAAGAAATCTTGTCTCTACAAGCAGCAGTTACTCATTGCTGGGATCAGTTTGCTGCCTACCAACAGTGGATTCATTCCCTGTTTTCCTTGGTATCTGAAAATCAGCGCAACTCTGTTACCTCCCAGACCTGTTTGGTTAATTCTATCAAAAAAATGCGCCAGTCCATCCCCAAATATGTGAGAGAGCGTCTACATGAGTTTCACCAGCTAGAAAAACCCTGGAAAACTCAAGTAGATTCCACCTTAAACGCTTATCTCACCAACTTCAAACAACTTGTGCAACAGCTCAATGCATTCAGTGTGTATTCCTTTGAGCAACTACAGCAGGTAGCAGACTTTGCTGTTAACAGCCTTAATGAACTCAGTGCAGTGTTTGATCAAGAAAGAGCTACCACCGCTGCTGCTATAGCCAAACCCCAGAGTCAAGTGAATGAATTAGCTACGCCTAAGCCAGATGTTCTGCCCTCTCCCCCTTCTGATGATTTGATAGATTGAGAGCAAAAAATATGGGATGCTATTTGAGAGCTACATACAACTACTTGCAGTCAAGGACGTCCTGCTGAGGCTCCTCAACCTGACCCCTAGGTGCTTGAGTTGACTGCTCAAGTTGCGGAGCTACAGCAAGAACTTGCCGCCCTAGTGAAATGATGGCAACTGCTGCTAGCCCAGTTGGGGTTGTCAATGAAGATGGTTACTGCCCTGGCTTACCAGGAGCTCCTAAAATCTAATGAGCTAGGGAAATAATTACCTTAGCTAACAAGGTGGACCAATTGAAGTGGGACCATACTGAGTTGGATAGAGATGTACAAGAGATGAGTGAATTGATTGACTCTGTGAACAGAAGGTTTGCACCTTGCCTCTCAGTGGAGCCATCCCTTACTTCTAGACTGGCTGAGCTCTCCACAATAGTGATCACCCAAGGTCAACGCCTAGATGTTACTGCACAAAAGACCACTCAAGCTTTTGATACGGGTGCCCGCGCTGTTGAGACCCTGACTACCCTTGAAGAGAGTGTTTGTCATCTGTGGGCTAGACAGCCCCCCTCTGAATCCAAAGCAGAGTTCTCCCTGTGTATAAACGTACTCAATAGCAATAATGATGGCCCAACTCCCAAAGCACACTTCAAGCCTACCTTTAAGCAAGTCTTTGGTCCCAAACCCTCAACCATTGCAGCTTTCCTAACTATCTACAAAACTGCCATGAGACAAGCTTCAGACAAAGTTAAGAAAGAGCATATTCTGACCTGTCTACATCTGACTTGCCAGGAGGTGGTGGTGCCTGAGCTGCCCTCCATTGAGACGTGGGAAGATATGAAGTAGCTTCTGATTGACAATTTTGGTGGTGACCTTAGCCTGGAAGTAAAGAAGGACGCCTTCATGCATATTGCTTTCAAGCCTAAAGAGACGCTAGCTGAGTTTGCAGACAGGTTCTGCATGGAAGGACAACAACTGATAACAAGCCAACAGTTGAAAGCCCATGAAGCTTACATGGCTTGCGCTCAAGCCCTCAAAGTTAACCAGCTTCTGTGTCTTCACTTCAAAGCCCATAAAGCTATGCTTTCCTCTATGAAGAGCATAAAGACGCTGTTGCAAGATATGCACCTTACCCATTCTTTAGCAGTTGTTAGGCAAGGTCTAGCTACTTCTAACTCTGGTTCTTCTTCCTGTGGTCCTTGCATTCTTATCATGAACTCACAAAATCCTCTTTGACACCAAGGTTGCCACAACTGTGGTCAGATAGGTCATCATTCTTGAGTTTGCATCAACCCACGGGTTGAAGGAGCTAATCCAAAAGAGCAGGCAGGAAAAGAACAGTCAACCTAGAGGCAGAGACGCTCTCAGTTGACAATTCTTCCCAGTCTCTTTCAATCCCACTCTCTATATCTGACGCCAAGCCTGCTGATAATGAGGCTCCCCCCTATCCTCCTCTTGTTCTACAATATCTCTGACAACTCTGACCTGGATGACTCTGATGCTGACAACGCCAATGCATATGGGTACTCTGTTCTGGCTATTCCTGAAACCATTACATTCCCCTATAAATTACGCTCAGGAAAGGCTACAACTACTGCTAAGCCTTTGCCTGAAGCCAAATAAATTGTCTCTTGCCCTTACCTCACTCAGGCTAAGAGGTCCCCTGTGCTAGTGGAGCTTTCAGAAGAAGCTGCCAAGGTTGCTGACGCTGTCTTCAAGAATGTGTCTGTTTTTCTCCCTCTCCAGACTGTTTATAAGGAGTTCCCAGGATTAAGATGCATTATTGAGAAGTGGGATAAGGAACTAGCAGAGGCTCAAGATATCTTGGCTGTCCTTCCACCCTTTGGTTGCACTACCACTCAAGTGGAGATATTCATTCAAAAAGGAAAGATCAAGGCCGTTTTAGACACTGGATTGCCAGTCAATGTTGTCTCCTCCAAGCTAGTGAAGAAACTCAAACTTGCTCCTGACCTTAATTATCACCAGTTTTATGGCACAGCTGGACTGTCTATGACCCGTGCCATAGGAGCGTAATCTGCCCTATCCATGTGGTTTGGCAAGCTTATCCTAGCTGTGCCAGCAGTTATCTTGGAAAACAAGAGTTACAATCTCTTAGTTGGCACCCAGTTCCTTAGGGAATATAATGGGATAATCAACTTAAAAGATGTTTACCTCTCTATTCTGGGATATGAAGTCCCTCTGATCTTTGAAGAGCTGGTTAAATTTCCCAGGAAACAGCTCAAGACATGTGCTTTAGAATATCCCACTGGGGTTTTCAACCTCAAAGAAGAAAGATGGAGGTCATCATATTGTAATGAACTATTGCTGATTGAATTCTTTGACCAAGAAGGCTTGTACCCCTTGCCGCGTATTGATGATGCACTCTGACGTCTTGGAGGCTCTAAGTTCTTCTCTGCAATAGATCTGGCATCTGGATACTGGCAAGTTGACCTATTGCCCAAGGATTGTCAAAAAGCCGCGCTCATTACCTCTGAAGGGCTTTTTGAGCCTACTTGCATGCTTCAGGGACTCTGCAACACCCCGGCCACCTTCCAAAGGGCCATGGACTCCATCCTCCGCAACTTGAAGTTGTTGTGCATCATAGTATACTTGGATGATATAAAGGTTTTCAGTGCTATCTTCACAGATAACCTGGCTCATCTCAAAGAGGTGATCATAAAGATTTGAGAAGCTGGCCTTAAGCTAAAACCTTCCAAGTGCGCCTTTTTCAAATAATGTCTTGAATTCTTGGGCCATGAAGTAACCCAGACTGGGATTTTCCTGATGACTAAGAAGGTTGAGGCCATTGACAAAATGCTTCCGCCCACCAACCTGCAAGAGGTACAAGTCTTTCTAGGGATGATGGGCTACTCTAGACAGTTTATCCCTGACTTTGCCAATACTAGTGAACCTCTAGTCCAGCTGTTATGTAATATCCCTTTTAAATGGACTGCCAGTCAGCAGCAAGCCTTTGAGACCCTTAAGCTAAAACTCAAAAAGGAGCCAGTCCTAGTGTATCCTGACTACAATAAGTAGTTCATCCTGTACACCGACACTAGTGATCTTGCTATTGGAGCTATTCTGGCCCAACTAGACAACAAGGGTGTAGACCATCCTGTGGCTTACACTTCCTGTGTGCTAAACAAACATGAGAAGAACTATAGTGTCACAGAGAAGGAGTGCCTTGCGTGTTGCATGCAGTCAAGCAGTTTTGTTACTACGTATATGGTACCCACTTCACAGTTGTCACTGGCCACTCTTTGCTTAAGTGGTTACAACAGCTTAAGGAGCCTGAAGGACGCCTAGCTAGATGGGCTCTACGTCTGCAAGGATACAACTTCACTGTGCTCTATTGTCCTGGGATCCAACACCAGAACGCTGATGGGCTCTCCAGAATGCACATTCTTGCATTGCATCCTGCAGAGGCTGATCAGTTGTATAAACTAATTGGGTACCCTTCTTCTTGGGAAAGTGAGACAGAAGAGATACAACTGGCCTTGTCCAAGATATCTGAAGATACCCTCATACGCAACAATCAGCTCTTCAAGAAGGTACAAGACCAGTATCTGCCTTATGTATGACCCAGTCTTTGCCTCTCGTTGGTGTCTCAAGCTCATAAAGAGACTGGGCATGGAGGCATTGCCAAGACCTTTGACTGGCTTCAAAAGAATTACTTCTGGGAGAACCTTTGCCTGCTGATCCCAGACGTTATAGCTAGCTGCCACAACTGCAGAAGTCTCAAGCTGCTTCCCACAAGTTCAAACTAGTTCCCCCGCAACATGCCTTTCACACTGTCAGCATTGACGCAGTAGATCCTCTCCCCCACTCACATTCTGGGTGTTGCTTTATTCTGATTGCTGTTGATCACTTCAGCAAGTGGGTAGAGGCTCACCCTACAAAGGACATCACAGCTAAGATAACTGCTGCCTTCCTGTTACAAGATGTTTTCTGCCACCATGGCTGTCCTCAAGTGTTGCTCTCAGATAATGAGACTAACTTCAACGCCAAGCTAGTAACCTCTGTTTTCAAAGCTTTGGGGACTTGCCAGTCTTTCTCTTCCCCCTACAACCCCTCTACCAATGGGGCAGTTGAGCGTGCAAATTCAACACTGGTCTCCATCATGAGAAAGCTCACCTACTCTGATGCTGCCAACTGGGACCTATACTTACCTGCCGCTCTCTTTGCATACTGCCTTAGCAAACATTGTGTCACTGGATACTCCCCTTTTGCTATGCTGTATGGACAAGAGGCTAATACCCCATCACTCTTGGGGGCCCCCCTGCTTACCTCTGATAAGGCCATGAATCCTGATAACCACATCAAGGATCTAGTCAACTGCATAATTGATATACAGGCCACTGCCTACACTTCTGCATACAAAACTAAGATGCTTGAGCTTTCTCCCAATAATGCTGGATACTCCCCCTTGCCTGAATTTGATGTCAGTGACCTTATTCTTTACTACCAACACAGAGTGGGTGGGCGCGCGCATAAATTGGACACTCTGTGGATTGGCCCTTTGGAAGTGACCTTTAAACAAGGGTATGAATACAATGTAAAGCTCCTCTCCAGTGGTTGTCCCTTTGCTCAAGTGCATGCCAAGCTCCTCCGCAAGTACTGTCCCCCTAAGGCCAATCTAGGGGAGGGCAATGTTGTGAATGCCACTATTCACCATGTTTTGATTTTGCCTTCAGTGGGCCATTTTGAAGACAAATCTCTTGCTTTTGCTTTTGCCTCTCAAAATGAGTTGATGACTGAATCAGGAAATAAAGTTGTTTGGTTTCTTGACTCTGTGCATCTCACTTGCCCCACTCATGCTTATGGTAAGTGATCCTACTGTCCTGGTAGTGTTTTGTGGTATTCCTAATCACTATATATTCCATTTTATATTCACCAATAAAAATTAAGTTCTATTCACATTTTTGTCTTTTTGTCTTCTGTACTTCTGCGCCTCTCTCTAGCCACAGCTAGTAGAGATTATTCATCCAGGGCCGCAAGGTAATCACATAGCCTTCCCTGTCATCTAACCAAGACTTAGTACAAATCCAATCCTAAGGTTAGGATTTCCCGTTGTGTGTCTGTGCTGCGCCTCAGAACACGGCAACCAGGTTGGCCTTGCTTGGCCACCTTTTCACAGTTTCTTCATATAAGCCAGCAGTGGCTGAGGTGGAGGATGTTCCCATGTTATTTGAGGGGCTCATGCAGGAAATCTACAAACCAGACATTGCCTTTAACCGGAAGTACTGGAGCAGAGAGCATCTGTTCTGGGATGCCTTGGTAGTGGGAATTGGGTTTCCAGTCTGGATGGGCCTCAACCGAGCACAGGCTTGGGTTAAATACCCTGATTACCCTATCTTCTGTTTGTGGCACTTCAAGGAGGACTACGCTGAGGAGTACATGGCGGCCTGTATGGTCCTTCTCACAATGACTTGTCATTTGAAAGAAGTGATTTCCAAACACTGCAAGTTCCAATAAAGCCTTTTTGTATAATTTCCTTATTCCTTTCTTTCTGCAATGTGGACAACAATCCATGGCATTTTTTATTAGGCTTTACTTTTTCTGGATTGTTGTCCTAATGAGAAATTACTCCTGATCATTAGGAGCCATATGCATGTATTGTGCATGGACTTTAGTGACCAGTTGTCTAGTGGTAGGTTCCTTCAAGGTATAACTATCAGGACCTACTTTCTGGATGACCTTAACAGGTCCTTGCCATAGGGAGGTAATTTTGCTTTCACATCTATAGCCTCTGTTGCTATAGAAGTAGACTAGGTCTCCAATCTGATAGTTGGGGAGGGAGGGGTGTTTATCCTGGGCATGCTCCGCATCCTTTTGCTTGGTGCTCAGATTGATAGTGTAGGCTTCAGCCAGTATTCTGATCAAAGTCTGAGCCAGCTTATGGAGGTAGGCTTCTGGGGTGACAGCCAGATTAGGTTTCATCAAGGAGTATAAATGAGGAGGTAAACCAGGCTGACGTCCATACAGGAGTTGGAAGGGGTTTTGCCTGTTGCTCTATGATAGCCAATGTTGTAAGCAAAGTTGGCTGCAGGCAGGTAAGTGTCACATTCTGACTCATGTTGGTGCGCTAGTTTCCTGAGGATCTGTACCAAACTTCCATTAGTCTGTTCAACCATTCCATTAGTTTGGGGATGGTATGGGGTGGATAATGTGCCTCTGATACCCATCAGTTGATTTAGTCTGGGTATCATATAGCTAGTGAAGTTGGTTCCATTGTCAGTTAACAGCATCTGAGGACATCTGTGGCAGGTAGATGATGTGTTCCAAGATGAACATGGCTGTAGTGAGTGCAGACTGATTTGGGATAGCCTTGGCCTCAACCCATTTGGTCAACTGGTCCACAGCCACTATAATGTACTTGTTTTTCCCTTTTGAGACTGGCAAGGGTCCCACCACATCAATGGCCAAAGTATGGAAGGCAAATCCTGGGCGGATCAGCTTGTGCTGGAATCTTGCTATCTTTGGCTGTTCAACATTGCAGTCATGGCAAGCAGCCAGAATCTCAGCAACATCAGAGGGCATTCCTTCCCAGTAGCAATGTTGCTGTAACTGAGCAAGGGTCTTTTGTATTCCTCCATGTCCTGTAGCCTTGTGTGAGGCAACTACCAGAGTCTGTTCTGAGTGAGGGGCGTACATATGGCAACCAGTTGTCCTTGTAAAGCTTAAAGAGTTGACCATCTTTAACCTTGGTGTCCACTGAAAGCTTCTTAAGAACATTTTGGATTTCAGTGGGCTCTTCCCCCCACAAAGATTGGTCAACCAGTAGTTTGTCATAAAGCTTGTTGGCAATAGAGGACACAAGGGCAATGGTAGGCAATCTTGAGAGGCAATCTGCATTCTGATGGACTGCTCCAGCACAGTGCACTATGTCATAATTAAAGGCTTGAAGTTTGATGGCCCAGCAAGCAAGTCTTCCTTCAGGGTCCTTCAATGTTTTCAGCCATTGAAGGGAGGCGTGATCAGTAACCACAGTAAAGTGTACACCATGTAAGTATACCCTAAACTGCTGGTAAGAGTAAATTACTGCCAGGCATTCCCTTTCAGTCACTGTGTAGTTGCGTTCATGACAGTTTAAGGTGCAAGAACAGTAGCCAACAGGGTGTTCTAATCCATTGTCATCTAGTTGTGAAAGGACACCACCAATGGCAGTAAGACTAGCATCTGTGTGCACCACAAAAGGTTTCTCAAAGTTAGGATAGGCCAGTACAGGGGCACACATCAAAGTCTGTTTCAGGGCGTCAAAGGCCTTTTGACAGGCAGAGCTCCAAAAGAAGTCCACATCAGCACGTAGAAGGTTGAACAAGGAGTCCCCAAGTGTAGACAAAGTTTGGGATAAACCTGTGGTAGTAACCAATCAT
Source organism: Entomophthora muscae (assembly GCA_014839935.2). Taxonomy (NCBI): domain Eukaryota; kingdom Fungi; phylum Entomophthoromycota; class Entomophthoromycetes; order Entomophthorales; family Entomophthoraceae; genus Entomophthora; species Entomophthora muscae. The sequence goes on along the minus strand of QTSX02000066.1, from coordinate 292,051 downwards.
TCCCAGAAAGACTTGGATATCACACTTGTTGGCTGGTACCTGCATCTTGGCAATTGCTTCCACTTTAGAAGGTACAGGGCGTAGGCCATCCTTGCTTATTACAAACCCTAGGAATTCTAAGTGTTCCTTGAAGAAACTACATTTCCGTGGCTTCAGCTTCAGATTGGCTTTAAGTAACTGTTTGAAGACCTCTTCTAAGTGTTGTAAATGCTCAGTGAAGGTTTTGGAAAAGACATTAATGTCATCCAAGTATACAAGTACCAATGTGAGCTTTAAGTCACCCATAACTGCATCCATAGCTCTCTGGAAAGTGGCAGGGGCGTTTGTTAGTCCCTGGGGCATCTGTGTGGGCTGAAAAAGTCCTTTCTCAGTAATGATGGCACATTTTTCCTGATCCTCAGGTGGAAGATCAATCTGCCAGTAACCGCTGATTAGGTCCATGGCACTAAAGAACTTAGCTCCTCCCAATTGGTCCAAAGTATCATCAATACATGGAAGGGGGTAGGAGTCCTTCTTAGTGATGGAGTTCAGTCTTCTATAGTCAATGACCACTCTATTAGAGCCATCCTTCTTTTTGAAAATAAGGAGGGGAGAAGACCAAGGGCTTTTGCTGGGTACCAACAACCCAGAGCTTAGTAACTTCTGAAGCTCTTTGTTAGCAATAGCTTGGTTTGCTTGGCTACAGCAAATAGGACAAGACCAGATTGGAGGTTGTCCTTGGGTGTCAATGGTATGCTCTACTCTAATGGCTTTCCCAAGGTCCAAGTCATCTTTAGCAAAGACTCCCTTGTATTTGTTCAAAGAGAGCCAGAGCCTGGTCCTTTTCTGGTTCAGTGAGACCAACCAGAGAGTCACAAGGAATCAAGGGCAAGACCAAGGGCTGGTTCACAGGAAGTCCTAGCTCATCAAGTCCAGCAAGGGGTGAAGCTTGGAGCAAGTTGGCATGTTCTTCTAGTCTGATGTATCCCAATAGCTGATTTTTCTGCACAGTCAAGGGGACAGGACCAAGGTTGGCTAGAAGGACCTGGAGCTCTTCTGGTCCAGGCATGACTAGTCCAGGACAGATTCATGGTTCCAGGCAAGAGGCACCATGATGGCCAAAGACTTCACCATGTAACCCAGAAGGAATCTCTAAGGACAGACCAGTATGGTGAATCACTTGAGACCCAGAAGGAATGGTGAACATGGAGGAAGCGTACAAGGGAATTCCTTTGTACTCCTTGGTTGACAGGGGAAGCATCCTAAGCTTCCTGTGCCGTAAGGTATAGGCCACAGGAATATCACTGTTGGCATACTCCATGTTGATGAAGTGAAGCTTCTTCTTGGGAAGGTCAACCACCTTAGCACCATTGTAGTACATGGGGATAGTCTGACCTAGGATTTTGAAGGTATTATCACCATGGTTGGTAATAGTCCCATACCTTGTCATGAACCCTGTGCCAATAAGTATATCATAACTGTGGTTGTCCAGAACTATAGCAGGGGTGGTTACAATCAACTTCCCAAACCGCAGGGGCAATGACAAGTAAGCGCCCATGGCTTTAGTGGTAAGTGGGCCTGCCGTCCCAAATACCTCTTGGTAGTCCAAGTCTGGGGCCAACTTCAATTTCTTGACTAGTTGCAAGGAGATGATATTTCCTGGTGCACTGGAGTCAATAATGGCTTGGACCTTAACCTTGTGGACCATCATATTAATGTAGGTGCAGTCCGTTCTATCAGTTCCATTGCTTAGAGATGTTACTTAATAGACATCCATATCCTTGTATTTACTAAGGAATTCCTCCAAAGCTGTACACAAGGTAGGACTGAATCCCTTCAAGGCATCCAGAGAAGCAGAGACACTAACAGACTTGAGGATTTGTGCCATTTTTTGGCACTATCACTCTCATGTGTGACTTCAGTAGTAGGGAGGGTCAGCTGCTCAGCATAAGGAAGTGCAACTGTTTCCTGGGCTTCAGGGGTGATCAAGGGTTCCTTCCTTATTCTCCTGCCTCTGGTGAGGGCGGTGATAGCAAGAATTCTATGCAGCTGGTCTTCTTCTATCTCCTGGGAGTCAGGATAGCAGAGCAAGGGGCTAGTGTCAGGGTCAGTAGAGCCTAGGCTAGGGCTTGCTGGTGTAGGGACTTTGGGGTCTGCCGCTTCCAAAGTCAGAGCTGTGTTAGGTGGGGGGACACAGCTAGGAGCACCTGGGTTTTCAGGTGGGAGGGGAGAGGGCAGAGAGAGGGGAGGTACATGTACATGGGCAACCAGGGATTTCTCCTCATCCTGGCTGCTTAGCAGTTTTTTGGCTCCTTGTCTTGAGAGGCCTCCTCACCCTCTTGATCTCCTTCTGAGTCATACTCCTCTGCTCCTATGTGGTGTACCTTTGGTGCTGGTTGCTTGCATTCTCTAGACATGTGTCCTAGCTTCCCACACTTATAGCAGGTGCGGTTGCTATTGGTACCAGCTGTTCCTTAAGTGGTAGAGCTTTCACCAGTTTTAGGCTTATCAGAGAAAGAAGGTTTGTTTCTATTCTCCTGGAATGCTCTTAGTCCAGAGGGCATGGGCACTTCAAAGTCATCCTTGAATGTGAGCAGGTGGCAAATCAGGTTGGAGACATTGTGGGCTCCATAGATTCCAGACTTCAGAGCAAGAGAGAGGTTTTTGTTAGGTTGTACTGCATTGAGCAGAGCAGACTTGACATCAATGAAGGAAGCAGCCTTCAGGGAGATCAAAGTATGGGCCTCTAGATAAAACCTATCAGTAAACTCCTGCATGGTTTCTCCTTTTCTGATGCCTCCCTCCACAAAGTCCATTTTCCGGTTGTTGAGGGCCTCTTTGCTGCCAAACTCATCCATTAACGCCTTTGAGACGTTGGCAAAGGTCCATCTACATTCTGAGAGTCTAGGCATGATGATTGTTTGGGTGTCAGAATCTAGGCAGTTAAAAATGGCAGAGTTCTTCATTGCCTCATCAGCCCCATACATTCTGTTCTCATACAATCTCAAAAGCATGGTGACATTACTCTTCCTATCAAATTTTGGCAAGTTGACAGGTTTGAAGTTAGGGATCACGTTGCTTGTGTTGAACAATTTTCAGATGGGAGAGTGGTTGCTTCTGGAAGCTTGATACCTAGCTTCTGAGGCAGCCTGACGTTTCTGCAATCTGGTTTGCTCAGGAGTAGCCAGGGGATTCTCACTACTCTCTAGTACTGCTTCAGTCATCATGATGTTCCTAGGGACGTTTCTCTGGGCAGCATTGTCTTTGTCATAGCTATGGTAAGATTCATTGCCAGAGGAGTGTGCCTGGCTACCCAAGGAAAGTCTACTAATTGACCTAGGTTACTCAAAGTGTACAGTCCTTCCTCTGGGAGGGGAGGCTGATAGACAAGCAGTAAGGAGGTCAATTTGATCTTAGATAGTGAAGAGAGTGGCTCTGGTGTCCTTGAGCTCCTCTCTGATGACCTGGTTTTCTTTTACCAGTCCATCCACTTCATCCTCTAAGCCTTGGATCTGCTGACGGGTGGTCTCAGCAAAGGTCTGGTTGACCTGTTCTAAGGCGGCCTGTCTCTGTTGGTCATGCTTGGGACCAGCATGGATGGCCTTAAGATCCTTGAGCCCTTCAGCTAATTGAGCCTGGAAAGTGTGTAGGTGCCCATACAAGAAGGTATTGTCCTGTTGGAGTTCCTGGACATCCTTTTCCAAGGAGCAGAAATGACCAAAGAGTTCCATCACCTACTTTATGGAGCATATTGGTGTCATTTCTGGTGGTCTCATCTGTTGTAGTACTGGTGGTTATCTTTTCCAGTTCCTGTACAATGGCCTGGAAGAGGTCTCTGGAACTTTTAATGCGTCCAGTTACTACAGAGATCCAATGTGGATCTAACCCATAATTGCTAAGGATTTGTTGAACCACCTGGGGGATGTAGTTGTGGAATGATTGCTCCATAGTCTCCATGAACTGGGTTGAAGACATCTGGTTTCTGACCAGCTCAGCAATCTGTTGGTTAACCAGGCCAAAGTTTGAACTGAGATCAGAGTACAGGGTCTGTAATAAGTTCTGTTGGGCCGCAATCAACTGTCCTTGATGCAGGAGAACATTCTCTTGATGTACAAGATGGACTCAATTATGACAGATAGCAGGGTGTAAAAAGTAATATAGGTACTCCTTCATCTGTTCAATAGTCTTCATGTCCTTCTTGAGCTGTTTGGGAATGATATGGCTCAAGTTTTGGAATCTCTCCCAGATGAAGGGTCCATACGCTGGCAGGATTTCCAGACAAGCCAAGTTCTTCCCATCTTGTACTGCTCCTTCATCCATTCCTTGGATAGTAGAGTCCAAAGTTTGGGAGGAGGGTACTATATTGGCATTCACAGGGTTAGGGATTGCCACATTCAGATTCAAGGTTTAATAGCACTGAATGGAAGGAGGTCTCTGTACATCTCCCATAAACTGGCTCATTACAGGCAGTTCCTGGGGATTTTGAGGAGAACCATCCTGGTTGGTGGTCTCCAGGAAGAACAGTTCTGGTGTCCGCTGGATTATGCTTTTCAGGTATGCCAAAGCAGAAGCAGAGAGTGGAACATTCCCTCCCTGGGCTAAAACAGAACCACGGTGGGGGTGTCCTGCAGGTTTGGTGTGTTTGGATGAATACATTTGTTCCGCTTTTTGCTTTACAGCGCCACAATTAATTGGGATTATAGGGCACAGGACATTTGCCAGAATACAGTCATATGTGAGGATATGAGTATTACTGTATCAGAAGAGCCAAGATTGAACGGAACCATGATTATTGCCCAGCAATGGCTTCTGATTGCGCAGAAGCACTTAAGAATTAGGATAAAGGTCAACCAGATTAAGGATAAAATAAAGATGGTTCAAAGATGATTTTATTGTAAATGACTAATTCTTATACCTTCTACAAGGGTGATCTCTGGGCTGCTAGCAATGTCTTCTAGGACATTCTAACACGCCCCAAATTTGGGTAATTATGAATCTAGGTTTGGCGCTTATTGCATGTCAACCAATAGAATATTTTCATCTTCACCCAGCACAGGTGATCCTTGCTGGCATGGAATAATTTAGTACTTCAGGATCACTTCCTACTTCTCTGGTATACTTCAAGCTTAATGCTTATTAATGTGATAAATATGGTAATTTGATATTATGGGGAATCAAACCCAGCGCCTTGGCGCTCAATGTAAAAGTAAAGCGGCGCCTTGACGCCTGCAATATTTGCCAGGCGGTGCTTGCAATTATTTTCAGTTGGTGCGGCGGCGCTTGATATAAAAGTAGTTTGGCGCTTTGGCGCCTAATCCAATTGCTAGGTGGTGCTTGTGTATTTTTAAAGTGCCGCGGCGGCAAATCATGTCTCATTTAATTGCCACAGTGGTGCTTATCATTGGCTAGTTTAAGGCTCAGGTCAGCAGACTAATGCTGATCCAATATTCATATAGTTTATACTATCAATTTATGTAGTTTGATAGCTGCAATTCATATCTGCAAGCTCTGCCATAATTAGTATCATTGTATTTTGTACTACTAATTTATGGATTTGGTTGTAACAGTCCCAAACTGTGGGCTCTGTCATAATTGGCATCATTGCTTGGTCAAAATTCCCAACATATCCTCTCACTTGACCAAGCACTACTTCCTTTCTTTCCAAGATGAATCCAACTAGTAACAACAACAACAAACGCCAAAGTATGCGCCAAGCATACAACGCTATGATGGCCACCATGGGTGAGGCGGAGCGTAATGCCTTCTGTAAAATGCCCTGCTCTGTGGGGATTGCCTTCCTTAACCGTCTTTGCTCCAGTGAGGATCAATTTTGTGAGCAGACTGTGCCACCACTGTGGCCAGCTCTGTCCCTAATTCCGCTCCCAGTTCCAATGCTGGTGACCTCTTTGAGGAGGATTCCATGTTTGACAAGCCTTCTCCTGCCCCCAGCGCGCCTTTTGTCAGCAGTTCTTCTGGTGCTTTGCACCCATTCATGCAGAGCTTTCCTTCCTCTGGTGAGCCTCCAGCCACCCCCTCATCAATGATTTGCGCTTGTTGCAACTCAGATGAGGTCCCCATGGACTACCCCAATCTGCTGAGCAAGCTCAGGGTTTGTCATCATGAGGAGACTATGTTCAGCTTTGTGCAGGCCATGCACTCCAATGAGGACGTCATGTCTCCTATCTGTGCCAGTGAGCTCTACCACAGCAGGTATGATGCCTCCTGTTTGGCTGATGAGGTGCGCTTTGGCCTGCAGTCTGCTTCATTGGCGCCTGGTCAGATCTCTGCCCAGCACGCCCATACTATTACCATCTGTAACAAGTATATAGATGAGGTGGCTCAGGTTTGATCCCTTGAGCTTGCCGCTGACCCAGCATTTCATCAAACCCTGGACCTTCCTGTCCAGGCCAACACCAGCCGGCGCTTCTCAGCGGTGAGTACTGGCAACACCAGTCTCTATCTTTCCTTGGCTGCCGCTGTGTGCCACTTCATGTGGTACGCCCCCAATAGCTGCCAGCCTGGCCAGCCAGGGTACGCTGGCTGTTGCCTGGAGCACTATCATGCTCTGGCTTATCAGCTCTGGGCTCTGTTGGCGCTGGCCTACTCCTACATGGAGGACACCCTGATAGACTGCCTGTTGATTGGGGCTGTGTTCTCTGCTTGTGGTGATTGGGGTTGCCTTGTGCCCGTGAGCCAGCTCTGCCTCCCGCTCTGCAACTGGACCTCCATGCTGTGGAACTCTCAGTTGGCCTGGTCTCAGATGCTATTAATCTTGGTGCATGTGCGCCAACGCCTTGATGATGATTGGTACCTCTTCCCCGCCCATGAGTGCCGTGTAGTCACCATCTAACACCCTGCAAAGCATCCCCAACGTGCTGACTGCCAAACCACTCCCCCGCAGCATCCTCCTCTCAGCTGTGCAGAGGCGCCCCTGCTCCCAGAGACCGCCCCCAGTGAACTCCCTTTTGCAATAAACTTGCTTGGCTCTTCATTATTTTTTATTATCTTTTTATTTTATTTTTTTGCTCATTCTTTATTTTTTTTATCTTCTTGTATATTTTTTAATTTCTTATTTTTCATTCTCTTCTTTTGAATCTTTCTCAGAGATATGGCGCTCATTCAGTCAACTGAGCACCCAGTCTTTTTGTTTATAACTGTGTGCTTGTTTAGGTCTTACGGCAACTTTGTAAGTCTGGCCCCAGGAATTTGACTTAGAGTTATTCTTCTGAAGCAGCATATTGCTCCCCTTCCTAGAGGAGGCTTACGTAAAGTAGCTGTACTATTGGTTGCGCTTATAAAACTCCTGCATGACTTGTTGTCTCGGTGAGAATTTGGTTGGCGCCAGAGTAAGCAACTGGTCATTTGTTGTTGATCCAGAGGAAGGCAAGTGCTGCTCAAGTCTTTGCAAGATTGGGGTATCCCTTGAGTCCTTTGCCTTCTTAGGCCCTTAATTCAGCAAAGGTGGCTGGTACAGTTCAAACCTGTGAACGCTCTTGTTTGCTTCTGTAATATCAAATGTGCTTTGAGCGCAATCATGAAGCAAGGTAAGTGTAACAACTTGCTGCTCAAAGCACTTCCATGAACCAATATAGACCGTAGCACGCCCATACAACAGGGTTGGTGTAACAACCTGCTGTTTGATAGCGCTTCAATTAGCAGGGTTAGCGTAACAACCTGCTGCTTGGTAGTGCTTTAATGAAACAATGTGTGCCTTAAGCGTGCCCATTCAACAGGGTTGGTATAACAACCTGCTGCTTAGTAACGCTTTCAAGAATTTTTACAAGGACATCAATGTATTCCTGTATTCTAGTTGTGTATCCTTTTAAACTTGTACCACAGTGTGAACTCAAAACCTGAGCTGACGCATTCCTATTAGTATTATGTGTTGCTTCCTATGATTCTGGTCTCCATTGTGCTTGGATATGCTGTCTGCAGTTACCGGTGGTTTTCCAGATGACTCCTTCTTCTACAGGCAAATGTGTGCCCCCTGTAGTGAGCACTATTGTTGCGCTTTTTGCTTTACAGTGCCACAATTAATTGAGATTATAGGGCACAAGACATTTGCCAGAATACAGTCATATGTGAGGATATGAGTAGTACTGTATCAGAAGAGCCAGGATTAAACGGAACCATGATTATTGCCCAGCAATGGCTTCTGATTGCGCAGAAGCACTTAAGGATTAGGATAAATGTCAGAAAGCCAGTCATAGGTAGAGGCATTAGGCGGCTCAGGGTGAGGTGCAGCCAAGCCGGCGGGTAAGGCCCACCATAGAATGGGTGCTAACTTGATAATGTAAGATACAGATTGCCCAAGCAAGGACCAGGGTCTGGAGTTGGGGACAATGGAATCCACCAATCCTGTCAAAGTAATATAGATTACTCCAAACAGTTGGGTAGAGGTGGTCTTGGCTGCGGCAGTAGGTTCCAGTGGGAAGTCTGGTCTTGGGGTTAATGGTGGAGTCATGGGAACAAAGTACGCTGGTAGGTAGTTGTACTTGTCCTTGAAAAATAAGGGTGGTATCTCAATCCTCTTTCCTTTGCGTCATATGTATTTGGTACTTTTAGTCCTTGCCAATGGGTTGGCAATGAGGATGGTTTCCAAGTTGTACTCCAAATAGGCTGGGTTGGGCGGGTATTCAGTAAAGTGCACAGGTCCAAAGGGGGCTCCCGGGGGACGGTATAATGCCTGGGGCGGTTTGGCAGGTTGGTCTCTGGAGGGGGCAGCGGCCTGGTTGTCTACTTGGCCGGAATTAAGATGGAAGATCACTAAGACTAGATAGGGTAGAATTTGTTTGAACCAAAGGTTCATAAACTTTATTATCAAAAATGGCAATGTGGTTATCACTACACTGCCAGCGCTTTTATACCATGTGATTTTGCTTCTTCACTTTTTGCAGGCTTCAGGTTCATGGGTGGTTTGCTGGTAGGGCATGGATCTTGGCTTAGGGTCTGGAGGGCATCAGGTTCTGGTTGGATACACTCTGGCAAACAGAAGTGGCAATGCTTAATTTTGCCCCTTTGATTCACCATGTCACCTGAGCAGGCTAATTGCATTCCTCTTTCTGGACTGAGGACTGGTAGCAGTTGGTGCTTATTGGCAGGGCTAGTAGTGTACCTTGCCCAAGCCACAGCTTCTGTGCAGGTCTGGGCCCTCAGTGGCACCGGTTTGGCAGTTCTTGGCTGGACTGGCTCTGGGGAACAGAAGTGGCAGTGCTTTGTTTTGCTGCCGTTGTTCACCATGTCACCTGAGTTGGCCAATTGCAATACCTTTCCTGGACTGGAGACTGGCAACAGCTGGTGTTTGTTGGCAGGGCTAGTAGCAGGTCTTTTCCCAACCTTCTTTAGGCAGACCACATCTCCTGCGTAGGTATGGGTCTCCAGTGGCACCGGTTTGGTGGCAATCTGGCAACCATTTGGGGAATCCTCAGTATTAGGCCGGCAGGTTGCGGGGCAACTTAAACATTTGAGTCTGTGACTTAACAGATTGGCGGGTCCTGGACTGTCCTGGGGGGTCCAATCTGCCTTCAGGGGACTGGGGTTTGACTCTTGGGTTTTCAATACAAGTATTCAAATGTCATTCATGACAATAAAGGTCAACCAGATTAAGGATAAAATAAAGATGGTTCATAGATGATTTTATTTTAAATGACTAATTCTTCTTATACCTTCTACAAGGTTAATCTCTGGGCTACTAGCAATGTCTTCTAGGACATTCTAACACACCCCAAATTTGGGTAATTATCAGTCTAGGTTTGGCATGTATTGCACGTCAACCAATAGAATATTTTCATCTTCACCCAGAACAGGTGATCCTTGCTGGCATGAAATAATTTAGTACTTCAGGATCACTTCCTACTTCTCTGGCATACTGCAAGCTAATTGCTTATTAATGTGATAAATATTTTAATTCAAGATTATGGGAAATCAAACCCAGAGCCTTGGCGCTTGATGTAAAAGTAAAGTGGCGCCTTGGCGCCTGCAATATTTGCCAGGTGGTGCTTGCAATAATTTTCAGTTGGCGCGGCGGCGCTTGACGTAAAAGTAGTTTGGTGCCTTGGCACCTAATCCAATTGCTAGGTGGTGCTTGTGTATTTTTAAAGTGCCGCGGCGGCAAATCATGTCTCATTTAATTGCCACAGCAGCGCTTATCATTGGCTAGTTTAAGGCTCAGGTCAGCAGACTAATGCTGATCCAATATGCATATAGTTTATACTACCAATTTATGTAGTTTGGTAGCTGCAATTCATATCTGTGAGCTCCGCCATAATTAGTATCATTGTATTTTGTACTACTAATTTATGGATTTGGTTGTAACAGTCCCAATCTGTGGGCTCCATCATAATTGGCATCATTGATTGGTCAAAATTCCCAACAACATTCTAGGAGTGAGCACCAATGTTGTGAATTGGGCCTTAGTTGACGTCTTGTGGTTTAACGTCTGTAGTGTCACTTGTGGTAGAGTACAGTAGCAGGCCTAAACACAAATTAATACAGGTCTAATGACTCTGTAGTCTTTACCTTTTAATACTAGGTAACAACTAAGTTGAGTAAAAAGGCAAGATTTAATATGTGAAAGTATATCTTTTATTTAGAAAGAAGGGAAGTTTATATACTATACTGGCTGCGCAATGGATGCAGGAGTGTTATTAACACCTGCACCACTGTCAGAAACATTACAGGATCTTCTGGTGTCCACCAGGCTCTTGCATCTGTGTTCTTTCCATCTTGGGATGATCCAGACAATCTGACGGGAAATAGTGGATGCACATTACCCTGGAGTGGCTGCAGCTTGCAGCTACCCATTACAGAAGCTACTTGTAGTTCCCAAACCCAATCCAATCTGGATGTAACAGTACAGCTGTCATATTGTAACGTCCAAGATATAATTAGAAATACAAATCTGTCGGATCCGACGGATTTGAGTGCAAATCAGTTTAGTCTTAACTATCAGGATTAATTCCACTGATAGCCTTGACCATTATACACATGCCGTCTAATTTACAGCAGAAGGTCAGCTGATTGTCCAGGGCATTCTGGGCCCTGACAACAAGAGAGAAGCTAACTTAAAGAGGTAGGAGAAGGACTTTCCCACCCAGGACCACAGGCTGGCAGCCGGGATTATAGTGTCAATCACCCCTGTGAGAGTGATGTACACAATCCTGAACAGCTTGCCAGTGTGATTGGTCAGGAGTTTGGGTGAGGAGGCAGGCATTGGCTTGGGGGTCACAGGCGGTTCACTATTGATCTTGTAGGCAGACAAGTAGTTGAATTTGCCTCTAAACAACTTGGGTGTTGAGAATATCCATGAGCCTTGACAGTTGTATCTAACTGCATATTGTATGCGGGCCAAGGGATCTAGTTTGAGGATCTTTCCTGGGGTGTAATCCTTATATTTAGGTTTCAGAGGGAACTCTGTGAAGTAGACAGGGCCAAAGAAAACACCTGGAGGACAGGAATCTGTGGGCAGAGGGACAGAAGGACCAGGTGCTCTTGTGCTGGTTTGATAGATGGCAAAGGCAAAATAAGGTAGTAGCTGTTTAAGCTAAAATAACATAATCTTTATTCAAAAATGGTGATAAGTTTGGAGCGTGGGGTCTTTTGGTCTATATAGCACTCCACTCCCAAACTTAATATTTTCCATGAGGGGTTCATCAGGGCATTGGGAAGAGTGGGCCCGGGGGATCTGGGTGCTTGGGTTCTAAGACGGCAAAATGGCACTTGGGCCGGGAGTTCTTTCATTGGTCAGAGATCTCAACTTGGCTACTTGATTATCTTGCTCTAGGGTTGTGGTCATGAGGTCAGGCTACAGGCCCATGCCTTCTTCCAGGGATGGCTCTTGATTGGCCACTAGTGTAGACTTCAAGCTCATGAAGCTAATGGTTGGAATTTTGTTGCCTCCATTAGGCGCCTTTATTACTCCTTCATTTGGTGCAATGATTCCTTTGGTTTGGCTTGCTTCACCATTTAGGCCATCATTCTTGGACTCTCTTGTGAGGCTAGACCCCAGGAAAACGCAGGCAGACAGCATTTTGGTTCCCAGGCCTGGCGGCCTACTGGGATTCAGGATTAGGGGTTGAATTCCGTCCTTGGGTCCAGGTTTTAAGGGTAAAAAAATTGTTAATCTTGACAGGGAGAGCTTTTTCTCCTCACTATTTATACTTACTGGTGAAAGTGCAGCCTTTTGTGCCACTGGGGATCTGATGGCATCATTTTCAGTCAAACTGGCAATTTTTCCCAGAAATTGTGTACTTGAGCTTTGGGATGAATGGTTTTTGGTCAGGATAACAGGAACCTTGCTTGAGCTGCAGCATGTCAAGGTGCCACAGCTATTTATAGAAACCACAAGCAATTGAGCACTTAATTGCATGATCAAACAATCACGCTCCTGATGTATCATTTCCTGATAATTAAGTGGGCCAAAAATCATTAATAGAATCAAAGCCAGGGATTTGAGGCTTGTGTGTCTCTCAAATTACAGGCCATTTGTTATTCAAAAGAGAGTTTTTTTTGCTCTGAGAGACAATTGATAATGATTTTCAGGCTGTGGGTTGTTTGGCCTCTAGGAAGGTGAGCTGATTGTCCAGGGCATTCTGGGTCCTGACAATTAGGAAATTTATTTTGTTCTTCACTGGGTGTCATGGTTGCCAAGCCCTTACTAATATCTTCACCCTGAAAGGCATTTGTGACCTGGACTCAAGAGGATCCAATCCAAAAAATGTGAGCAGCATGCCTCCTGGTCATCAGGGCTGGCAGCCTACAGGCAGTTGTGACCAGGGTACAAAACCTGCTCCATACCTTGGATTTTGGAAAAAGAAATATGTCATTCCTAAAAATCCCAGTGTTGCATTGGCTAGTGTTCTAGTAAAGTTCCCCCAGAATGAAAGCTGAGCTTAGTTAGTTTAGCTCACCTTTCTTACACTTTGGGTTTGAGTTATTGGTATTGTCAAAACTGCAGGCTCAACCTGCCAGCAAGGTTCCAAACAAGCAAGTTTGTGACCCGCAATCTGATTATCTGGTCACTCAAAGCCAGACTAGGAAGTCAACTTGAATTACCAAATCCAACAACATGAACAGATGCTGATCCCCTACGGTGAATACCTTGTTTTGGCGCTTGACTCATTACCAGGATTAAGCCACCCCCTTCTTTCATCCAACTATGTGATCAACAATCATGTTCCTGTTACCCATTGATTCACCATGACTATATAATCACTATCTCACAATAAAGATTATTATCTAGCTTCTAAATATTTTTTCCCTTGTAACTCTTCTAAAACAGCACAGTTACAACATTGGTAGCACAGGTAGGTTTTCCATCCTATCTTATCTTGAAAAATTCTGCCTGTTGCCCGCACACGCCGCGGCCAACAAATCCTCAACAGAATTATGTCTGGCCTCCCACCTGACTGGACCCCGTACACTCCTGGTACTGAGATACCCAATGGTTTTGTCCTGTACCAGAATACGGTGATTCCACTACCCACCTTCAACACCATGTCTGCACAAGGGTTCTTCCAGGCTCCTGCCTCCATGCCGCAACCAACTGACAAAAGCGCCATACCCGTCTATGTAGCTCAAAGACTGTGAAGCACCGCCTTGGAACCTTTTGCTGGGGCCAACAACAACAATGCTGCCGCATGGATTCAGTCTGCCCAGAGCAAGCTGGCCCAGATGGAATGCCCACAGCAATTTTGGATTGCGGAAATTTTCATCCGCCTGACTCATGACGCTGGCACCTGGTGCAGCAAGTGGCACAAGTAAACAGATCCACCGGAAAAAGCCCGTTTGAGTTAGTATACGGCACATAGCCAAATATCATTCAAGCATTGATAGGACCTAAACTGGAAATTCCAAGTAAAGTCCCCTCACGCTCAGACCCTCACGTTGTAGAGGCTAACAGCAAACAAACAGTAAAGAAAAATTAATGTCTGCAAAAAACCTTTGTCCCCATCCGCAATAGACATGAAGTTGGGGACAAAGTTTGGGTCATGAACGTTGACAAAAGCAAACTACAACCCAAGAAAGTAGGGCCAGGGATCATTCTGAAGGTAAACAACAATAACACTTACCTTGTGCAAGGGCTCAGAAAACGTAAGCAAGACAAGACCCTACATCATGATTGCCTGAGACCCTGCAAAGCAAGACAAAAAACAACGAGAAACCGCCCTGCCCACCACAGAACAACAATTAGTCCAATATAGCGCCTGGGCTCCTGACAACCTCCCTGATGACCTGCCCCCAGAGGAGGCTGACCTTCAGTTGGGGGGGGGGGGGGGGGTGTCAAAACCGCAGGCTTTACCCGCCAGCAAGGTTCCAAACAAGCAGGTTTGTGACCTGCAATCTGATTATCTGGTCACTTGAAGCCAGACTAGGAAGTCAACTTGAATTACCAAATCCAACAACATGAACAGATGCTGACCCCCTACAGTGGATACCTCATTTTGGTGCTTGACTCATTACCAGAATCAAGCCACCCCCTTCTTTCATCCAACCATGTGATCAACAATCATGTTCCTGTTACCCATTGATTCACTATGACTATATAATCACTATCTCACAATAAAGATTATTATCTAGCTTTTAAATATTTTTCCCCTTGTAACTCTGCTAAAACAGCACAGTTACGACAGTATTAATTTTTATAATAAACTATTTGCTTGTCTTCTTATATTTATTTTTAAATATTTGGTTATTTTTTATTGATTCAATAATAAATTTTCATAGTTTAGAATTTTTATTTGGTTTTTATTTGTTGTCAAAATTTGAGCTTATTTTAATATGTAGTTTATATTTCATTTAACTTTCAAAGTTAGCAATTGATTGGATTTAATTTTTTGACGGGAAATCAGTTTGTTTTTATTTATATTTAGTTAGAGTGACAGAAAACTAGTGTATTTTTTGTTGATTGAACAAAAATCGGTCGACGGAATATCTTCCTGCCCGGAAATTTGGCTTAAGATAATGTCCCAAAACATAATTAAAATTGATTTATTACGTCGTAATTTAATAAAACTATTTGTCTGAAGGTTGTAATTCGATTCAGAATTTTTTGGCAAGAGGATTGAATACAATAACAGCTAAAGGCCAGAACCATTCCCTCTTTATTGTGTCAAGCGTATTTCTCTCCTTACCTCGGAGCTAAACTGTTTTACGACAACACTAAAAGTAAGTTACTTGCAAACTCATATTCTGATCTCATAGAAAAATGCGTTATATTGCTGCCTACCTTCTTCTCCAGCTCGGAGGAAATGATGCTCCCACCGCTGACAACATCAAGTCAGTTCTTTCCTCTGTTGGGATTGATGCCGATGAAGAGCGTCTCTCCACCCTTCTAAAAGAGCTTGAAGGAAAAGATATCAATGCTCTCATCGCTGAGGGTTCATCCAAGCTTGCCTCAGTTGGCTCCGCCGTAGGTGCTTCTTCCGGCTCTGCCCCTGCAGCTGGTGCTTCCGCTGAGGCTCCTAAGGCCGCTGAAAAGGTAGAGGAGAAAGAAGAATCTGATGAGGTAAACTATACAAAGTGGCCTGATCTGACCTTTTTTAGGATATGGGTTTCGGTCTCTTCGATTAAAGATCCAATAAAAATTAAAAAACACTCATGTAATGCTAGCTCTTTAATTTTTATTAAAATAATACTCTATTTAATGTAATTCCAAGTCTCCATAATGTCCACTTTTATGATTAGTCTCTGCCAAAAAAATATTTATCTAGTTTTGCTAAGTTCTGTGTAAAGTGTAAGCATACTCTAAAATTTTATTTACTTAAAGATTAAACTTTTCGAAAAAATTCATCTCAGATTATAAATGATGTAATGGCACCAAAAGATCAATGTTTTATTGTTATGAAAAAACAAACTACTGTGATTATATTCGAGTAAATATTTTACTTTAAGTTGTGATGAGACTTATCTATATTAGCTAGCTTTTTATGACTTTCTATATAGTTTTACTGAGCGTATATAACTTTACAACTTGAAGTGTGGAAGTACAGTTAATATTTAAATTTTTGTTTGACAAACCCATAACTTGAGAAATATAATAAAGCAAAAATGAAAAGCTTGGAAGAGAATATATTATTGGAGGATATAATATTTGTATTTAAAGCGATAAACTTTTAAAGCTTGGATCTTCAAAAGTTTGTCTTTAAAAATATGGTGAGTAGCTTTGGTGACCTAGCTCAATATGTAACCTAAGAGGTTGATAGTGGTGTAATAATGTCTTGTTGATCAAGCTTCATTTTTGTCATAAATATAACATTGTTATCGATAATATATAATGATTGTTTTGTGTGTATTTGCTATGATCTTGATAATATTGACTTTATATCTAAGAATAGTTCATTATAATTCAGGCTGTAACTACAGCCAATCATTTGTACTGAAAGATAGCTAGAGACTATACTATATTATATAAGCTAGTAGATAGCAAAAAAGTTTTTTAAATGTTTGGTTTTTATTATTTAAAAGCAAGAACCTTCAATTTATTAATAAATATTTTAATACCCTTGTTTCAACATTGATAGCTGAATTTTACTAAATTTACATAAAATAAATAATAAAATTGTTGTGAATAGGCACATCCAGACACTACTGATTTTGCCTGTGTTGATTTGAATCTCAATTGTGATACTGATATTCTTTTGTTTACTTTTGCTCCTCAAGGATAAAATATTTACTTATAAAAGGTAAACCAAATTTTACCCTCTCTGGTACCCATCATGATTCTTTTTTACTTATGAATGTGATAACTGACTTCTTTGTCTACCTAATATTTTGCAAAATCAAATATATAATCTTATTTTTATCTTCAATAAAATACAAGTTTATACTACAGTAGTTTTAAAAGCTATGGCAACAACCAAAAATACCTCAGATTTAAACAAAATAATTTCAGATTTGAACAAAATCCAACTCTCAGGTTAAAATATACATTCTATTAACAGGGTTTATTGGCGTTAATGGGCAAAATAAGTCAACACAGCAACAAAGGGCTCACACGCAAAGCAAAACCATTCAAAATACAACCTGAAATACATTAATTCACAAACAAAATGATGTGAGTTGACTTTCAGTGTACATATGTTTACTATGTGAATTGGTGACAAAATACACCTAAGCAAGGTGTGTCAAAACGCAAACCAAAAACAAAACACAATAGCAACTCACTACATAAACAAAATCACTCACGCAATGTGTGCAATGGATTGTAATCATGAATGATACCAAGGTATCTAAAATAAGACACAAGATCTGAAACACAAATTTTAAAAATATTGTGTTGGGTGTTTGAATTTGGCAGTAAAATATGGGAAAATGGGTGGATTTTTTTTGAGTATTCTAAAATGGGCGTTGTAAAACCAAAAACAACTAATTAAGAAATAAAAAATCTATAATTGGGATATTGGGTGGGAAAAACTTTAATTAAATATCCATATTCAGATAAAAGCAAAAATTAAAATTATGGAGTAACTTAATTGAAATTTATTTAATATTTTATTAAATTTTAAATAAAAGGAACACAACAACAGAGTAACAATGCATTTGTTGTGTGCCGCGGTTGTGGTTGCCCCACAGGTCAAAGAACAGAGCTAGTGCAACCCAAATGCCTACTCAGGAAGGAGATGAGAGATGAGAGTTCAATAGCAACACTGCACTGACACAGCCGGTTCAAGGAGCACAAGCTGCTAGGGTACGGAGCATAAACCCTTGGGTCCCCAAGCAGACCTGGAAGCCAACCAAGGTTACCTTCACCAAGAAAGTTAGAAACAAGGAGGTAGAACTTACTTTGTATGTGTTTGACGTTGTGTACCGGCAAAAGTCGGTCCCGTCAGCCATGCCGGAGAAGGTGAAGCCTGTACTTGATACTAGCTACAAGCCCTACGTCACTTATGGCAATCAGGAGGATGACAAGGAGCCCAAGTTCTATCAAACCGATGAGGGACAACTGGTGTTAAAAAAGGTTTCAGCCTTCTATACCAAGGTACATATGCCCTGTGTTGTGCCCAATGCCAACAAGTCAATCCCCACCGCTAAAAAGCCTGCCCAGAAGCACATCTCTGACATCAAACACATCATCCTGCTTAAGCTAATGCAGGAATCTGGTGATTACAAGGTGGCCACAGCCATTGTTGGGGTGAATCCCAAGTACGCCAGCAAGACCTTCCAAAAATTCATCAATACTGGTCGTGTCCTTGCTGTGGAGAAATCCTTGCGTGTTTCTACTATGCTCACCAAGGAGCACAAATGGGCAATCCACCAGTGAATAACCCGGGATTGCCATCTTGAACTGGCAAATATACAGGCCATGGTCAAATCTACTTTTGGGATTGAGGCCTTGATTTCCTTTTACTACCATCTGGTCAAGGGAATGTGCTTTTTCTGGAAAAAGCTCGGGGTATCTCCCTATAATAGAAACAGCCCAACCAACATTGAGACCCAGAAAAAATACGCTGAGGCCTACACAGCCCTCAAGGCCAAGGGGACGGTAAAATTTTACTATATTGACAAATTGGCATTTGTCTTGTCAATGCACAATGGGTATGGCAATGTTTCCAAAGGCTCCAATGACGGGATGGCTTGGCGTGCTGCAGTCCGCGCCACAGCCTACTTGATGATGGCTCTCCTTGGTCCAAAGGGGGTCAAGCTCTACCAAATGATATTGGGTTCACATAACAGCAGGACCTTTCTATCATTTCTTCAATTGGTCCAGGAGCACCTGAGGCGCATGAGCCCTGGCTTCACCAATGTCATTGTGTTGGACAACATTGGTCTCCACAAAGTGGCTGACATTCTTGAAGAATTTTCATCAATTGACACCAGCATTGCTGTGGGCCCTCAGCAATTGGCCACAGCAAATTTGCGCCTTCTCTTTCTCCCAGCCTATTCACCCTTCCTAAATCCCATCGAGGAAGTCTTTGGGTGGCTCAAGCAAGTTGTCAAGCAAGGAATCCCAACTGGGACCAAGGGTCTCTTTAATTTGCTACAGGCCAGGATCCACACTCTTTCAGCTGAGACTGTGGCCAAATTCTATGGCCACACTAATTTGTTCATTCCTGTGTGCCTAGCCAAACAGCCAATCAATTAAAGGCTTAGCGTGTCCAATTTTTTATATTCTCTTATTTACTATTCAAGATTTATTAATTATCATTTTATATTTAGATGTTTCCACGCCTGCAATCACATTCAGAAGAACCATCAATAGATGTAAGTAATTTATTTATTTTATTATATATTATTTTATTATGCCATCTGAGGTAATCCCAAACGCTCAATACTGGATTACGCAAATAGATTTATACCACTTTGTCAAATAAATATAAAATAGTCTTATAAAAATTAAACGTAAAATGTACAAGTTGGAATTTATTTTATCAACATATTATTTTATGCTTTTATGAAACCCGTTTCTGCGATATATTTTGCAAAACTGGTTTGCTAAAATAAGAATCAGAAAATTTTATTATAATAAAAATAATATGAATTGTAATGAAATTTATTAGAAGAGAGAATTTATTGCAAACACCTGTAGTGAGTTCTTTGGTATGTACCCACCCCGCAATGGAGGTGGTGCACAACTTTTACCGCCACACTGCGGACGGTGGATATGCCCTTATTAAAAAACTCCCTCCTGCTGGTGAAGGGGAGTAGGGTTAGGTGCAAATTGAGGAGCAGCTTTTTGGGCGGGGTTGCAAACCTGTAAATCCCTGCCAGGATCAGGGCGTCTTGGATTACATGGTCCACTGAGTCATATCCAGGGAGGACCTTCTTCCCGTCAAGTGCAAGCCGGGCCTTGTCAATTCCCAGAAGGGCCCCATCTAGATCCTCTACGCTGGCGCTCATCCCAAAGAAGAAAAGATAGCCGAGGTAAACCACCAAGTGAAGCCTTTGCCCAGCAAAGGCTTCCGTGAACTCACATAATTTATTATAGACCACATGGATCTTCTTATTGTGCCTGGTCTTTGCAAAGGTAAGATCCATTGCCAAGGGGAGCCCTGTCTCATCTGCACTCCAGGCTAGCCCAAAGTCCACAAGGAGGATCTTAGTTTTCTTGACGGCTGTTGCGTCTGCAACAGCCAATTTCCCCACTGCGCGCCCAAAGTTGTCTAGAAGGTAAGATAGGGTATGCTCCAACAGGAAGCAGAAGCAAGCAGCCACATGAGCCCAGCCCATCTCCAGTACATTCTTAAATGAGAGCGTTGCCAGGACGTCCCAAACAAGCTCAATGAAGTTTACACAGTAAACTCCACTGAGGTTAACTGGGTCCAGGCGGACCAGTTGGGCATTTTTGTAGGCAGTAACTGCCCACTCAGATGCCCCCCTCTCCATGCGTCAGCCCAGCCAATGCCTCCCTAGACATAGGAAAGGACCCATGGATGCAGTCCTCTAGCTCCTGCACAACGGGGGGGGGGACAGATACAACTGCCTGGCCACATGAGTGGCATAATTTGCATAAAAGGTGGCCGGGACAAAGGGGACCAGGACTTGGCGGAGTTTGCCGTCTATGTTTTCTAAGAAAAAAAGGTAAGTATTTTGAAAATTTATTAATTTTGTTCTTTAGCCTACCTTCTTGTGTTTCTTCCTTGCCCGCAGCCTTGGCCGGCTTGGCCATTCTTGGCGCAAGCAATTGCGCTGGTAATTCAGTATCCTCTGCCCTTGTCAGGAAACGCCCTGACAAATATTGTGTTACAAAAATGCCTTGAAAAAACTCTACTATTTTCCACGATCCTAATGCTAGTTTGATGACTCTCCTAGCTGTTCTAGACAATGAGTTATGGCTTCTTAAAGTTTGGCTGCCAGCCAAACTTCCTAACCAGTGCAAAATGACAAAATTATGCAACCAAGGCACAAGAATTGATGCAAATCTTAATTTGAGCATAACTCAGCAACCACTGGACGGATTTGGACGTCCAAGCACACATTTTGAAGCCAAACACCAGGAAAGTCAATCTGTGCTAAATTTAGATAAAATACATATGCAAAGCCCGATGTGCGGAATTTTTCAAAGAAACATGGGTCATGCTGTTCAGAAGATGCCCCAAAACCCCAGCCTGATGCCACCAGCAGAGTCCCTAAGACTGTCTAGCAGATTTAGGAAGATTCTAAAGAATCTAATGGAATGGTATATAAAGGTGTTGCTCACAATAACCCCCTTGTGATCATTCTAAGTTAGTCTTGAAATAAAGTTTTAATTTAGTTTGATTTAAATATTAAGTTCAGTCAGATAGAAACCAGTCAAGACCCTCTGGTCCCTGACAGCCCTGGCACGCTTGGCGGGTTTGAGATGTTCATACATCTCTGGGTTGTCAACCCAAACAGACAGCACAGAAAGATTGTACGCCTTAAACTAGAGGCCCTCAACCACCGTCTTCTGGATGTTGAGAAGACGCTCAATGGTCTTCTCTGGGGTGTCTAGCATTTTTGACATTAGCGCCTTTGCAGACACCTTGTCAATTTTGTCCCCAGTGAGGACGGCAGACTTAACTTTGGCTTTGACCTTGCAGTTGATGTCCTTGATTTTGGCAATCATCAAGTTGAGGTCTTTGAGTAGTTTTTCATGTTCTCTCATTTGATTTTTTTACTAACCTTTTCATATGTTTTTATAGCTTTTGCCCCAATAAATTCTGTATTATTTTGATACTGTTGCCTCTTTGTTTATTCCTTTTTGTTTTCCCATCTACTACATTATCCCATCTTTTTACCCATTTTGTATATGTTTTAGGCTTATCTGAATATGTGGTTTGCTTTGTGTTGGCATTGTTTCCTTGATTACCATATTATTTTTGGCGCTTGACATAGCCCCTTGTGAAAATATTAACAACAATTTGGTGATCATCTAAATTTGAATTAGAAAATTATAGTGTTAACTGTTTTTAGATAAAGTTGTTACTGATCCAAATTCAAAATCTTAATGATAAACTTTAAGCCAATCAGGAGCCAAGTGATAAAGTGATTGTTGTGACATAAAGGGTCATTCAATAATTCTTTGTTGCATGTGCGCTAATTAATATTATTGGCTAGATGTTTTGCCATTGTACACCATTGCTGCTGTGGCAAGTTGTTGATGGACTAGTGCCCAATCAGCTAATGGGTTAGCACTAGTCCACCAACAACTTGCCACAGCGGCAATGGCGTACAATGGCAAAACATCCAGCCAATCATATTAATTAGCGCACATGCACCAAAGAATTATTGAATGACCCTTTATGTCACAACAGTCACTTTATCACTTAGCTCCTGATTGTGTCATGAATGACATTTTAATACTTTTATTGAAAACCCAAGAGTCAAACCCCAGTTCCCTGAAAGCAGATCAAACTCTCCAGGACAGTCCAGGACCCGCCAATCCGTTAAGTCACAGGCTCAAATTATTAAATTAATCCGCAACCTGCCGGCCTACTACAGAGGATTCCCTGAATAGTTGCCAGTCTGCTGCCAAACTGGTGCCAATGAAGACCCATACCTATAAAGGAAATGTAACCTGGATAACAGAGGTTGGGGAAGGACCTAATGCCAACCTGCCAAGAGCCAATACTGGAGTTTCAAAATCAACATTGGAAATCCTGGAATCAAACCCTGACCCTCCAAAGGCTACTTGAGTCACACAAAGTGGATGGGAACCCACCCACTTGCTAAATTGCAAACCCAAGTTGACAAGTTACTATGAGGCCTGCCAGTCTCCCAAGGACAATTCCCCAAATGATCACCAGATTGATGCCAACCTTGAGCCACCAAAGATCCAAACCTATGCAGAGGTTGCAGCTTGCCTTAAGGAGGTTAAAACAAAACCTATTTTTAACTCTGCCAATGACCACCAGCAACTGCCAGCCTTCCGTCCAGAAGGGGTAGTACAATTGAACTACTCAGGTGAAATAGCAAGCAGTGGCGGTGGAATGAAGTATTGCCACTTCTATTTTCCAGAGCAGGCACAACCTGGATCTGCTGCCCTTGAGACTCCAAGCCAAGATCCATGCCCCGCCAATGCCTTGTCTGCAAACCTGAACCCTGCAAAATTTGAAGAAGCAAAGTCCCATAGTATAAAAGCCCCGGCAGTATGGTGATGACCACATTGTCATTTTTGATAATAAAGTTTTATGAACCTTTGGTTTGAACAAATCTTACCTTACCTAGTCTTAGTGATCTTCCATCTTAACTCTGTTCAAGTAGACTATCAGGCACCTGCCCCCTCTGTAGACCATCCTGCTGATCCCACCCAGGCACTATACCATCCCCCAGGAGCCCCCTTTGAACCTGTGCATTTTACCAAATACCTGCCCAAACTGGCCTACACGGAGTACAACTTGGAGACCATCCTCATTGCTGACCCCTTGGCCAGGACTAGAGAAACTGAACACATAGGACGTAAAGGATAGTGGTACAAAAGGCCGCCAAGATTGTTCAAAGACAAGTACAATTATCTGCCTGCCTACTTTGTTCCCATGACTCTGCCCTTAACCCCACAACCTGACCGCCCAATGGAGACCCCCACCGCTGCAGAGACCACATCCACTCAACTTTTTAGAGTACTCTATATTACCTTGACAGGAATGGTGGATTCCATGATCCCTACCTCTGGACCCTGGTCCTTACTCGGGCAAGCTATGTCTTACATTATCAAGTTAGCACCCATTCTATGGTGGGCTTTACCCGCCAGCTTGGCCCAAACCCATCCCAAGCCGCCCAATGCCTCTACCTATGCCTGGTTTCCTGAAAGATTGGCTTAAATTTTATCATTAAGGTTTTGAATTTGGATCAGTAGCAACTTTATCTAAAAACAGTTAACACTATAATTTTCTAATTAAAATTTAGCTGATCACCAAATTGTTGTTAATATTTTCACAAGGGGTGCGTTTAAGTGCTAAAAATAACTTTTTTCTGGATCTAGATACATGAAATAGTAAATATATGATTTTATAGAAATAAGCTGAACATAAAGAATAAAACCAACTATAAACAAAGAGAACATGAACAATTCAAATTCAAAAAAAGATAATATAAATAGAAAATGCTTGGTGACAGGGGTTTATTGGGGCGGGGGAGAGTGATGCCTAGGAGGCAGAATAACGTGGGAAGGAAGAAGTAGAGGCGGTGCTGGCCTGGGGGGTCTGGGATTGGGTGGGTTGGGCTTGTGGGTTAGGGGTGTTGGTGGCGGGGGTGGAGGCAGGAAGATTTTGCGTGATGGCTGCCATGTAACGCTGGTTGTATTCCTCATTGGTCATTGGCTGGATGGGCTGGTAGGTGGCAGTGGCCTGAGGTGGAAGGCACTTATCCTTAAGTGATTGGTTGCCCATGTTCACATGAAAAATCATTTGCGCAAACAAGTCAGCCACCATCTGGCGGCCAAAGAGAAAATTGTGGTCAAGGACCCCAAGATAGAGGTTGTTGAAAGCCTGAGGGCAGCGCTCCTGTAATGTGGATCCCATGTTGAAGAAGACAACATCATCCAGATGAACATCTGCATGGCCAGCAGGGTAGACTGAGGCCTGGTGCCTGCATCCCTGGATGGCCTCAAGGGCGGTGGAGCTACCCTCCATCTGGTGGCTCAAGAAAACCCAGTATTGGAATTTGAGCCATCCCAGGAGTCAAGTAATCCACCAAGGATGTGGCTGTATAAGTAGCCATTGATGAAATCTGGGTTTGTCCAATAGTAGACAAAACCCTTGGGTGAAACAGCCAGAAATGCACCAATAAACGTCCCCTTCTTGACCTTCTTCCTTCTATTCTTGGCAGTGGCTTTTCCTTGCTCACCAAAATTGTTGAAAGCTATTGATAGTTTATATTAAAAGACAAACATGACATCATCAGTTAGACTAGTCAGGCATTGGACCAGGGTTGATTTGATGGCGGTGTCATACAGGGAATCCTCAGCACCATCCCATTGGTTGCTGGCAAAATTGGTAAGAATCCGTATGAAAGCCACCTTCACATACATCCAGAGCTGCACCATGCATTCAGAAACCCATATGTTATGGTGCGCAAGTTGTTTGTGGACCTGGGTCAATGTAAGCTTGGGATCCCGCTGGAGGAGGTCAACCATAATAGGGTACGCCTCATTGATTTGGGACTCAGGGGCCTTCTTGGGCTTCTTGGCCATCCCAATCAGATTCCCCCTGTTCATCAGGTTGTTGAATTCCCACATGAAAGTAGCTCAGGTAAATTGCAACTGGGCAGCAATCTGTTCCCAGGACAGATCCTGCAGGTTCAGTGCCACAATTTCCTGAAGAATTTGGGCAGTGATGATTTGTTGCTTGGGGCACTGGGCTGGGGGAGCTGAAGTCTGATTGGCTATAGGGGGGGAGGCAGGTTGGATGGTGGCAGGAAGTTGTTTCAAATCAAGGTTGCCATCCTGATTGGTTGGTTGGTGGGCAGCTTGTGCGGGGGTGGGTACGGGAGCAGGGGCAAAGCTAGACACTATGTGACTACTGAACAAGTCAAAGCCATAGGGGTCGGTGGTCAGGTACAGGTCAGCTTCCTTGTTACCCGCCTCAAAGGCTTGGGTGTAAACAGATGCCTTCACTTTCTGAGCTTAGTCTCCATTGAAGCTGGTTTGGCTGCTGGCACTGTCAAAGATATTGCTTGTAAAAACCATTGTAAAAAAACCTAGGATAAAATCACTAAAAGTAGAAGTTTTAAAATTTAATGATTTATTTTTATTGTAATCTCAAGTCCATATTTGGAAGGTTCTCAAAACCATTCCATACAAATCTGGAGCCATGAAAATGGATAAAATGCCTCTGTTCCTAAATTGGATAGCTGATGATTGGCTGTTAAACTGTTATTTTTCTATTTTAGGCTGCTCATACTACACATCTTGTGTGAGTTCATTTTGTTTCCTGCTTGTGTAATCTTGCTTCTAGATTGCTCAAGTTTTGTTTCACTTTAGTCCTTCTGTCAGTGCCTCATATGAATCCTGATTGGATTATGATATACTCTGGAACAGCATCCATTCATTTCACTTGTTGCGTCAGTTCATTTTGTTTGTGGTTTGAATTACACCGCTTGATGTTTGATATAATTTTGTATAATGGGCTAGTGAAATTTTGTTTTTTTTGTTTGACAGTTCATTTATTAACTGAAATTTTATAAATTAATTGAATCCTGAATCTTGCGCGGCTTGGATTTTGTTCAAATCTGAGGTATTTTTGGTTGTTGCCATAGCTTTTAAAACTACCGTACAGTAGTTTTAAAAGCTATGATGACAACCAAAAATACCTCAGATTTAAACAAAATCCAACTATCAGGTTAAAATATACACTTTTTTAACAGGAATTTTTGGTGTTTATGGGCAAAACAGGTCAATACAGCAAAGAAGTGCTCACATGTAAAGCAAAACCATTCAAAATACAACCCAAAATACATCGATTCACAAACAAAATGGTGTGAGTTGACTTTTGGTGTACATATGGGTCATTATTTCTCTTGTTATGCCTAGGCACCAGATTGATTATTTTATAACTTAATCACATTATTCATATTCTAATTATTCAGAAAGCTTAAAATACAATCAATCCCAAAACTTTAATTGATCTTGGTCTTAGATGATTTTTTTTTAAAAATAAGGCATAAATTTTAGAATCAAAAATTGCAACTTATAGTACTACTGAAAATATCTTAAGTGCTACTACAAACTACAAACCAAAAATATTTATGATGATTTTCATGGGAGATTAATAGCAGCCCTAAAGCTATAAATGCTATTACCCTATCTTTGGCTCATCATAAATATTCTTAGTTTGTTTCAGAAAAAAAGGTTGTTGTTTTTGAAAGACTGATAACTCTATTTAAAATACACCCTCTAGTAAGTTGCCCTACTTCATGAACTTGCCCCAATACATCACTAGCATCTTCTGATATTTTTGCTTCTCTGGTATCATCACGTGATTTCAAATAATAAGTTATCTCAGAATATTCTGATAAACTTTCAAATGTTAGAGGTGAAGTATATAACTTCCCATCTTTCATCAAATATGAAAGATTAATGCACAGATTTTTAACTTCAAGCTCTCTTTTTATAGGCCTAACTTTTCTTTCATAAATTAAAAGAATGACTTTTGAGAAATGTTTGAGCCTGATAGTACTGATTTATATAATTCTTTTCTTTTTTCTTCTTGCTCAAAAATATTTTAAGATCATTAATATTTTTAATATAAAGCTCATTTTCTTTTTCCTTTAACATTTTTGATATTACACCAAAGTGACCATCAACCATGCTTTTTCCATGACATTCAACAAAACATTTATATTTTATAAAACCCTTAATATATTTAGGTGCCTCTTTAAATAAATATTATAAAAATTCATATGATCTAAAATGGTTTCTATTATCAGTCCACACTTTTATATTTTTTGTATTTTTAAATCTATCTAAGTTAAGAAGACTAATTAGATATTCACCTAAAAATAAAGAATCATGTGATAATATTTGAGACAAAAAATCATGATATTCATATTTAATTTTATTGTTTTCTTTAAAAACTAATGCAAACCCTAATAATGAGATAGGTTTTTTGAATAAAAACAATTATTGGTCTCAATTGGACCACTTCCAACCTTTAAGTTTTCTTTATAATCTATAACTACAACACAAGACTCATCATCTAATTCATAAATATCTTTTTTATATTCCCTATTTTGATGAACATAAAAGTCTTGGTGCTGATTAATAGTCTTTAAGTCATTTTCTATAGATTCTGGCAATGGCAAGTTTTTACTTTCACATTCTTTTTAGTGAATTTTTTAAATTACAAATATTGCACATATCAGTTTGTTTTTTTACTTTTTATTATATTTTTAGGAATTAATTTATAGTAAGTAGAAATTGAAACTGAGATTTCATTTTTTATTTTCATATTTTCATATATTTCTTTTTTTATTTTAAGTAGAGAGTATTTAGTTTCATTTGAGTAATTACTCATCTCTTTTTCTATATCTTTATAAATTTTTTCAGGCACTTTTTTTGTAAACTGGCTTGTTTCAAAAGAGTTTTCCAGCAATTTTTTAATTATTTTTTAGTTATTTTTTTTAAACAAATAGTTATTATTTTTTGGCTTTTTTGTTTAAGCTTACATTTTTATTTTTATTTATTTTTCTTGAGTATTCAAGCTCACTTTTAGTTATATAAAACCCCATATCATTAAGCTCTTTTAAAGAGTAACTGGAAGTAACCAGAGATTGCAAGGCTGGGAGATGCTTTTGGGGAGAAGATTTCAGGAGATCCTTTAAGTTTTCAATGAACTCATTACTTTTTTGATTTTTAATAGTTGGCAGGAACTGAGATCTCCCAAATTCAGTTTGAGTAAGGAAGTGCTTGATGAAATTATCAAGATCATCACCAGCAATAAAGAGGAATGCCTTTTTTAACATTGCAATTCTTTCTCTTTTTGTTGAAGCTCCCAAAAAAGGGTAGCATTGCAGAAGTAAATTTAACTGAGGACATGGTATTATTTTGAATCTGTAATTAGGCTGGATCTCTGAAATGTGCCTTAATGATGGAGTAGTTCTGATCAGAATGTGGCCTTTGAATGAGATCTTTTGGATTAGAAGCTTTGTGGTGCTTTAGCTCTTATATACCAAGCTAAATGACACCATTCTGAAAGAAATGGTGTGATAGCTTTTACTATAGTTTGAACTTGAATTTATGTTTGCAGAATTAGCTAAATACCCAGTTTTCATACACAAGTGATATATGTGAAGCAGCTAAGCATTATTATTACATCATATCCTCTTTGTAATCAATGCAAACCAATTAAAATGATGTATTCAGTTAATTGTAACTCTTCCGCATATTTTTAAAATGATAAATATTAAAGAACTCAATTTAAAGAATGCTTAATTTGAGGTTTGAAGCTCACTTGAACCTTAAAATTAATCTAAACAGTGATAAAAACATCCTAGCTTCAAACTACCATAAAATCATAAAAAATTGAACTTTTTAAATAAAATAAAATGAGAAAATAAAGCTCTCAATCTTATCTTCAATTTTGTAAAATAAAAAAGATCTTTTTGTATATTAAGAATGAGTATTTATTAGCTTTGAAGTGATCTATTTTATATCATTTGATAGAATCATATAATAAAATCTGGATTATAATATTTTAAATTACTTTTACTTTAATATTGAGTATAGTACACATATTAAAAAATTTACACTAATAGAAAGATGGGATCCTTAGCTTCATTTTGATAGCTTACAATGTGAAAAGATAATAATTTTTTGTTGAGTTATTAATGTTTTAAATATAAAATGTGTAATTAGTTACTTTTTCAAAATTGAACTGTGTTATGCTGCAACTTGAGCAGCATGTGCATTAGAAAATGGCATAATCCCTAAAATGATGACCCATATGTTTACTATGTGAATTGGTGAAAAATACGCCCAAGCGCAGTGTGTCAAAACTCAATCCAAAAACAAAATTCAATAGCAACTCACTATGTAAACAAAATCACTCACACAATGTGTGCAATGGATTGTAATCATGAATGATACCAAGGTTTCTAAAATAGGGCACACAATCTGAAACACAAATTTTAAAAATATTGTGTTGGGTGTTTGAATTTGGCAGTAAAATATGGGAAAATGGGTGGATTTTTTTTGAGTATTCTAAAATGGGCGTTGTAAAACCAAAAACAACTAATTAAGAAACAAAAAATCTATAATTGGGATATTGGGGGGATATTAATTAAATGTCCATATTCAGAAGAAAACCAAAAAAAAAATCAGGGAGTAACTTAATTGAAATTTATTTAATATTTTATTAAATTCTCAAAATGGAAGGAACACAACAGAGTACCAATGCACCTGTTGTGCGCTGCAGTTGCGGTTGCCCCTGCAGGTCAAAGAACAGAGCTAGTGCAACCCAAATGCCTACTCAGGAGGGAGGCAGGAGAGGAGAGTTCAATAATGACGCTGCGCTGAAACAGCTGGTTTGAGGAGCACAAGCTTCTAGGGTGCAGAGCATCAACCCTCAGGTCCCCAAGCTGACCTGGAAGCCCAGCAATGTTACCTTTACCAAGAAAGTTAAAAACAAGGAGGTAGAACTTACTTTGTATGTGTTCAACGTTGTGTACCGGCAAGAGTTGTTCCCGTCAGCCATGCTGGAGAAGGTTAAGCCTGTGCTTAATACTAGCTACAAGCCTTACATCAGTGATGGCAATCAGGAAGAGGAAAAGAAACCTGAGTTCTTCAGAACTGACGAGGAACAGTTAGTGCTAAAGAAAGTTGCTGCATTCTACATCAAGGTACCCATGCCCTGTGTTGTGCCCAATGCCAATGAGTCAATCCCCACTTCCAAAACACCCGCCCATAAGTGCATCCTTGATATCAAACACATCATCCTGCTTAAGCTAATGCAGGAATCTGGTGATTCCAAGGCAGCCGCGGCTCTTGTTGGGGTGGATTCCAACTTACGCCTCAAAGACCTTCAACAAGTTCATCAATACTGGCCAAGTCCTTGCCGCAGAAAAATCCTTGCACATGTCAACCATGCTCACCAAGGAGCACAAATGGGCAATCTGCCAGTGGATAACCCAGAACTGTCATCTTGAACTGACAAATATACAGGCCATGGTCAAATATACTTTTGGGGTTGAGGCCTTAATTTCCTTTTACCACCATCTGGTCAAGGGAATATGATTTTCCTGGAAAAAGCTTGGGGTATCCCCATACAATTGTAATAGTCCAGCCAACATTGACGTCCAAAAAAATACGCAGAGGCGTACACTGCCCTCAAAGCCAAGGGGACGGTCAAATTCTATTACATTGACAAATCAGCATTTGCCTTGTCAATGCGCAATGGGTATGGGTGTGTCCCCAAAGGCTCAAATGATGGGATGGCTCAGTGTGCTGCAGTCTGCGCCACAGCCTATTTGATGGTGACTCTCCTTGGTCCAAAGGGGGTCAATCTGTATCAAATGATATTGGGCTCTCATAATAGTAGGACCTTCCTCTTGTTCCTCTGATTGGTTTAAGAGCACCTGAGGCTCACAAGCCCAGGCTTTACCAATGTAATTGTGCTGGACAATGTTGGTCTCCATAAGGTGGCTGATATTCTTGAGGCATTTCCAATGATTGACACTAGCATTGCAGTGGGCCCCCAGCAATTGGCCACAGCAAATATGCACCTTCTCTTCCTCCCTGTCTATTCACCCTTCCTAAATCCCATTGAGGAATTCATTGGGTGGCTCAAGCAAGTCTTAAAGCGTGGGACCCCAACTGAGACCAAGGACCTATTTGATTTGCTGCAGGCCAGAATCCACACTCTCCCAGCTGAGACAGTAGGACACGCCATCTCAAAAACACCACTTTGATTTACGCCATCTTGAATTTAATTTGAGATGGCGTTTTTTGCGTTAGTGATTTTGAATCACAAAAAATTAAAAAAAAACAATAAAATAGTTAAAATTTACATATACTTTATTAATGCAGCATCTCAAATTTATGCCATCTCAATTATGTCACTTTGAGTCAGATTAATTAAATAGCATTTTGCTAACTTTATTTACATATGAAATCACTTAGTGTGGGGCGTGTTTACGCCATCTTGACTTTACCTCATTTTGAATCACACTATTTATCTTTAACTAAAATAAGCTTATACCCAAACTAAAATAAAGCCTGTTGTATAGTGCCAGAAGATGTTCCTATAGTATTAATCCAAGACACTTCTTCTAAGAACAACCTAAATAGACGCCACTATGATAGTCCTTCTAGTGATTGCCATTGCTGGGTAAAAAACCAGTTTTGTTATATGTAATTTATAACTTTACTATAAATGGATAAATTGATAAGGGTTCTCTTAATAAAATATTTTAATAGTGATTTTAATATGGAAGGGGGTGATTACGCTATTTGATTTACGTCACTTCAAGTTCCACCAAGTTTCATATCACCCAATTGATTTGAGGCACATATTAGATAGGGGAAAATAAGGGGAAATTACATATGACGCCAGGCTACACTATATTGATTCCCCCACCGCAATTCTTGCTTCCCACTTTTCAAAAGTACACATTCACGTCAAAAATCATTATAATAAAGAATGTAAGAAAACATATGAAACTTTGCAAATATATATTTTTTTGCCTTCTCTAAACAACTGGGTACTTTTTACCCCCAGTTGTATAAGCTAGTTTTGAGAAATTTAAGTTTTAATCCTTGGCCTGGTGGAGGTAGCTCCACCGTAGATTTTTTAATTTAATATAAAAAATGGTCAAAAACACTATGTTTTTGAGCTACAGCACCTCAATTACGTCACTTCAAAAATGCCATTTTGAAAGCAAGTTTTCAGTCAAAACTCAAAGTTTTGCCTACTTGCGTTACTAATAAAAAATTTATTTTTACAAAACAAAAAACATTGAAATTTTGATGTTGTATATTTTTAAATCTTTTCTACAATTCTATGTAAAAAAATTACTACTTTTTATATAAAAATATTCTCATTTTTCTCTTTAAAAACAACCCCCAAATTGCTCATATTTTTAAACTAATTCACTTTTAGATGCCTCCCAAGTCAATTACCAAAGCTGCGCCCAAGGCCTCCAAGGCCTCAAAGTCCAAGATCACTCCTCCAAAGGCCAAAAAGGCCAATACTACCCCAAAAAAGCAGCCTTCTAAGGCCAAAGCTCCCCCCAAGACCCCAACTCTATCACCTGAGCCAGAGGGAAACAGTCCTACCCCTCCCCACTCTCTATTTGTGTACTCACCTTCAGACCCACAAGAGAAATTATTCAACTTCAATTGCCACTCTGATCCCACCTCAGAGCCTGAAGAGAAAGATGAAGAGGAGCAGGAGTCTGAGCCTGGTGCTCCTGCAGATGACCAAATTGAGCTCTGGGATCTTAATACCATTCATAATATATGCAATTGAAATGATACCTTTGCTGTGCCTGCCACTTATCCAGCCAGCTACCCCATCATGACAAAGAAAGGGGGTACCAGCTTTGTCTACAAGGGCTACAGCTTCAGCTGTAATGATGAGAAGAAACCCATCCATCAACATCACTACAAATGTGATAACGTTGGCTGCCCAGCTAGACTCACTACTTATGGGTTCACTAGATTTAAAGTACTAACTGTCAACCATGACTGCACTGAGCCTTTCAACCCCCTTTACCAACTTATCCGCTGGTTTCTTCACCAGGTGATCCCAAACACCAAGGATCAAACTGCCATTGAGGTTGACAATGATGCCCTCCTTAATTTAAATAATACCCAACTTGCAACTGTTGGTGGCGCCTCAAAACTACAGAGATATCTCACTGATCAGAGATATGCTCTGAGCACTGAAGGCGTCAGTGCTACATCCATTGACCAATTGATCCTTACTGAGGAACAAAAATTATCCCACCATGAGGAGAGATTCCTTCTTCACAATGATGGTCAACATGCCCTCAAGCGTATTATCTGCTTTGCCACAAGTCAGGATCTACACAACCTGCTGAAATGCAAGACCTGGCTTGCAGATGGCACTTTCTCAACCTGCCCAAAGCTCTTCAGCCAGCTTTGGAATATCCATGGACAGGTTGGTAATCTAGTTCTTCCCCTGGTCTTTTTTCCCTTCCCAACAAGAAGCAGGAAACATATGTACTTGCACTCACAATCCTAAAAGCCAAGCTTGATGAAATCCTCTCAACCATTGAAGAGGAGCCCAAGGAGACCAGAGGGCGCAAGAAGAAGGCCCAGTCACAGGAAGAGGAAGCCACCCCAACCAGATAGCAGCCTGAAAGCCTTCCCTATTACAAACATCTGATAGTGGATTTAGAACAGGCTCAGGCAAATGCCTTCATTTGAGTCTTCAAGAGCTCCCCTCAGGGATTCTACTTCCACTTCTGGCAGGCACTCTGCTGCTGCCTCCAAAAGTGCTCTGACCTTCATGAGCTGGTCAACTCTGAAGGCACCAAAGAAGCCAAGGATGTCTTCAATTGCTTTGCTGCCCTTGCTCTGGTTAGAAAGGAGGAGACAAATGCCTTCTACAACACCCTACTTTCTCAACCATATATTATAGCAAACTAGGCAGCCTTTGCGCCCTTTATTGAGTATTTTGAAACTCAATGGGTTGGTATCTTTCAAGGAGCACACCACATCAGAAAGGGCAGTGACTCAATCACCTGGAACTTCTTTAAGCAGGTAAAAGATGGTTTAATCAAGACCACCTCTTCCCTTGAAGGGTGGCATAGCCAGTTTGCTACAAGGGTCAGGGTTCATAAGCTCAAATTCAACAAAATAATGGTGCATCTCAAGACCCAACAAGCCATCTCTGCCCGCCTCTTTAAGACTGGCATGAAGACCAAGGGTGATCCCCCCAAGATGACCAAGGCAGTAAAAAAGTATACTGAAATCAGCAAGGTGGTCCTTGCCTACTTTCCTAAGGATAGAAAGCTTGAGCATCTCCAAGCTATCTCAGTTGCTCTTTCTACCAATGTTTGAGTCCTTTACCAATAAACTATTCTTTATCTTCTCTCTTATTTCCTTTGATTTTACCATTCTTTGAATTTTTTTTGGTATTTGGTACAAATATATGCTTATTTTAAAGTATAGTTTATAGTTAAAATATATGAAAATAGTTGTTTTTGGGATTATTTTAACTTTTGGGCTTTACACAACTATGTTGCTACTGATTGACCCCATTTTTTATTGTAGATTTGAAATTCTGAGGCTTTTTAAGCCTAGAAATGATTTTTGAATTTTATTTTTTGAGAGTTTTTGGAGTTTTTTTGGAGTTGAAAAAATCTAAAATTTTAAAACTTGTTTTTCTTAGTTGAAATGCTGTAAATCAAAATAGCGTTTTTACTAATAAATTGAGATGGCGTAAATTGAAATGGCATAATTTGAGATAGCGTTTTTCAAGATGCTGTTTTTGAAATGGCGTGTCCTACCTTCAATTCAAGTCCTTTGCCCTCTCTGCGCCGTCTGTCTGGGTCAACAACCCTGAGATGTATGCACATCTCAAGCCAGCCAAGCAAGCCAGAACTGAGGACACAGAATTGCCAGCGCAATTGCTTGCACCAAGAATGGCTAAGCCTGCTGAAGCTGACATCAAAGAGGAAACACACAAAGGTAACCTAAAAAACAAAATTAATGAAAATTCAAAATTCTTACCTTTTTTTAGAAAACATAGACGGTGAAATCTGCCAGGTCCTGGTCCCCTTTGTCCCTGCCACGTTTTATTCCAACTACACCAATCATTGTGACCGTAAGACAGTCACTATTGGGTATTTAGCCTATAGATACTCCAAAATATAAAGTTGCTCTGCTTTTGCTGTTTATTTTATGTAGATAGGTTTGGCTGGAGTTCTTCAGATAAAGATTCCTGGAAACTTAGTATCTATATTTAATAAAAGAACAGAAGGTAGTTTTTTTAGTTAAGCTGTACTAACTGACAAAACTGAGGCAAGATTGGCTGAATCAATCTTGGAGACTAGGCATCTCAAAAACAATTTAATTGACTGGGAAGGTTAATTAATAAATACATTTCAATATAAATAATGAGGAATTAATTATATTGGTTAATTGCCTTGACTGTGTCAAGAAGTTTGGTTAAGGTCACCACAGGTAAACCCCCAAATTTGGGTTTAAAAACACTGTGGTGATGTCTTGTTTGAGGTTCAAAGCGTTTTAACGGATTTTTAAAAACGCAAGAAAACCATTAAATGTAAAAATAACTAAATAAAGGCAAGGATGTCTAGGGGTTTAGGTTTGATCAGCTGGTTTCCAGTTGGAAAATTGATATCTGAGTTTTGGAATGTGTATATTCCACAGGGTTTTGGCGCCAGGAGCTGGGGAAGCTCCATGCCAAATTAATACATTGAGATGAATGTCAGGGCCCAGGATGGGCCAGACAAAACCCTATATTGCATAGGTTCAACGCCTGCAATGGAGCAATCACGCGGCTAAATAATTGCGTTGTTGATCACACAGATTAACCCAAAGAAAACTTTAATTCCAAGTGGAGAATCAAACCCTGGTCAATGCTAAGCCTGGGGACAATTGAAAACCGTCCTAAAGCCAAGAAAAAAAGATTTTAATTGGCCCACACCCTCTGAAACCCAGAATTGGGGACT
This sequence comes from Entomophthora muscae, assembly GCA_014839935.2. Lineage (NCBI taxonomy): Eukaryota > Fungi > Entomophthoromycota > Entomophthoromycetes > Entomophthorales > Entomophthoraceae > Entomophthora > Entomophthora muscae. Next base: position 256,021 of record QTSX02000066.1, on the reverse strand, counting down.
TGGGTTGCTAAATGGCCCAAAATTCCCCCACCAGCTTCCCCAGGGCAAGAATAATGAAATGATCCATCTAACTGACAAATCAGGAGTCACCAATGGAACCCAACTTGAGAATAATTCATTGAAAACCAATAAGGAGCTGCCAGTAAGTCCAATTGCAATTTCCCAGCAGGATATAGCTGGGAACACTGGCATCCCCTCTCACTGCTGAGATCTTCAAATTAAACAATTTCATGCGCAGGATTAATTATTTTCTTGCAAGAACTATCTACTTTTGCACCAATTTAACTATTCTGTTTGCATTTATTCATAACTCCACTACACTTTGCCACCCACATATCTTCTCCCTCCTGGCCACCAAATGTGATCATTTTGTCCTCCATGCTGGAGATTCCTCCTACTTTCCCCCTGTCAACTGTGCCTCCTGCCCAGGACTTCAGTAAGTTAGGTTTTGTCTATATCACAGTATTGGGGCTGGCCAATCAGGTTGTGCCCTATACTGGGAGTTGGCATTCCCTAGCTACTGCAATCAACCATCTGGTCAGAATTATGTCTATTGTGTACTTGGACTTCCAGGCCCGGCCTGCCTCCCCTGTGGGAGTCCAGCCGGACTCTGGTATGGGCTATGACAGTATGTCAACCATAACAAAACTAGTAACCCTGTGCCCCTATTCTTCTTTGATTATAGGGGCATCTTGTATGCTTTTTATTTTTGACCTCAGCTTACTACTTAAGACAGTATATGATCAAGAAACAAGAAACAAACAAAAGCCAAGAAGGAGTTATTGCCAAGCCATCCCAGGTCCAGACTGTGACAATCTCCACTTCAAACCAAAATGCTGCTGCCCCTACAAACTTTCCTGACCTACCAAAAATGGACTTGGCTGGTTTCAGAAAAGGAATGATCATGATAAATGCCCTGTTCTGTGCCCACCCTTAGAGCTTCAGAGACAACACTCAGAAGTTTATGCTGGTGGCCGCCCAGCTGAAGGATGACACTAGAGAAACCTTCTTGATCAGCCTAGAGGAAGACCCAGATCTCATACTCTCCTACAACCAATTCCTTGAAGGAATGAACTCTGAAACCACTCCTTCTGGAGCCAAGATTCAAGCCTACATGGGGCTCATTTGCCTGACACAAGGAAGGGACAATCTGGAGACCTACATATAAAGATTCCTATGCCTGTCAGAGGCTGCCAAGATTCCTGACAACATATCAGGATTGTACTTCAGAAACAGTCTGAACCCACACCACACCAGCCTAATGAGACACCACTGATGTGACCTCCCCAAAGATGAGCTCCTGGCTATTTCCAGAGGCATGGACTTCATCCAATCACAAGAATACCACACTGGTCAGCCCTGGAACTATCAAACCCCTGGTGCTAGTAGGCCCCGTCTGAACATGATCCCAGAGGAGTACCAACACCACATCAGAAGTGGTTTATGCTTCTATTGCCACCAGAGTGGCCACTTATCCAAGGACTGCACTAGCTGCTCCAATAGAACCCAAGAAACCACCATTTTGGCAATAAACAATAATTCCCAGTCCTATCCTGTAATTGATACTACCTTATGCTACCATGACCATGAGGTGAACACTGTGGCCCTCCTAGACAGTGGGGCAACCCTCAACTACATGGAACATAGCCTAGCTGAGAAACTTGGTGTATCAATCCAGGGAAATTACCAACTGGTGATCTTGGGTAACAAGACAACAGACCTTTCCCACAAACGCAAAGAGTCTGTCTCCCTGAAGTTAAATGTGAGACTCCTACCCACCAGATTCTACGTCATGGAGAAGCTTCCCAAATCTGTAGTGATAGGTTTTGAATGGTGGGTTAACCACCAATTGAACTTGGAATATAAGAACCATTAAGTGAATGTCACTCATGAGAGCCAAACCTTAGAGGTCCCATGCCTGAACCCCCAGCAGACCCCTGAGTTAAACAACGTCACCATGGAATCCTGCAAAGCTGAGATCCCAAAATGTTTGAAGCCTTGGGAGTCCGTCTTCTCAGAAGAAGAAGCCACCGCCTTGCCTAAACACAGTCAGTTTGACCACACCATTGGCCTCCTCCCTGGAACCAAACTTAAGCATGGGCCTTTCTATAGTTGGAACATGAAGGAACAAGCTGCCTTAAGAGAGTAATTGAACAAGATGCTGAAGAAGGGATATATACACATCTCCAAATCTCCTTGTTTGTCCCCTTTACTGTTTGTTAAAAATAAGGGCAGCAACCTACGTCCTTGTGTCAGCAACCGCAAGAATTAACTCATTCTGCAAGTCAACTTACTATATATCAACAATAAGAATTAAAAATACTTTAATGTTGACAGCATTGAAAAGTCAGAATTAAGTTTTAACTCATGCAGACTACTAAATGTCGACAATTTTTTAATAAGCAGAAACCTGTTTCCTGAACATTTTACTTAATAAAAATTAAGCTTCAAGATACTTTTTAGGGTAATATGACAACATAGATTCAAAAAAGTTCATAAAAAGTTATACATGATAATTAAAAAATTTATAAAAATACACTTCAAAAATAATTCACTATGAAATTAGCTATCTTTACTATAAAATATTTTTTCCCACTTATAAAGGTAAAAAATCCAATACAAAAAAAGGTACTACATATAATTTATATATTATAGGAAAATATAATAATCAGAAACAGTAATATAAAGTTTTTTCTATATTAAAAACTACAAAAAACATATAATTTACTAGTGAAATATCAATATAGGCCATGTAATACAGTCTAAGGCATCAAACTATCAATAGAAAATCAATGATTTTATAAAAACAGTATCATAAATTATTAATGAGTTATTTATAATAACTATTTATTTAAAAATAATATACTTAAAATATAAGAACTATATAAAAAATTAGGCAATACTCAATAAATTTAATTAAAAGCTAGACTGTGATCACCTGGTTGCCATTAAGAACTGTGGCAATCTTCTTGATGTATTCCCCAATCTCTGAAAGCTTATATTTGGCCCTGACAACGTCCTTGATCTTCTCTTGATATTGTTTCTCTTTGGTGGTTCTCTTCTTCTTGGATGGGCAGTTCTCAATATCTCTGATGGATGCAGCAGTCTTCCCCTGTTGGACTTTGAGGTGCTTGTAGAAGGTGTTGTATCTGGGCTTGATTCCAAAGGAGGACTTGATATGCTTATGCCAGCCCTCCAAAGATGAAGTAGTTTTCATCTCATCCTTAAGAACTGCCTGGTAGCAGTTCCAGTTGGCTTTGGCTCTGGGCTTAGGGACCTTACGTCCAATCTACTGTGGTTTGTAATATTCAATGAAAGGGTAGAAGGCATCCTCATGTTTCTTGGCATATGAATCCTGGCATAGGAGGTCAAAGGCTTGTCCAGTATGCTCTGGCTTTACAAAGGCTAGTGCTACAAACTGCTGAATTAAGAACTTGCACTTTCCTGATGTATCTAGACGGTGGAGCTTGCTGAGCTCAGGTAGACCCTTTAGTTGCCTGTTGATAGCCTGTCAATAATGGAAAAAACGCCCCTGGACCTCTCCATCAAAGGTGTTTACAAAAGCGTTATACTGGGCAGTTTCATAGTCCATGATTATAGTTGAGGGTCCAAGTGCTTTATCTTGAGCTTCTTTTTCTTCAGCAAGAGTGGCTTCATCCTTTTCATCATCATCTGGATTGGCTCTAGTGTTATGGCTAGGGGGACTCTTTTTATTATTGGGTAGGGCTTTGATGCCATCCTGAAAGATTTTAAAAGCCCTTATGTAGATCTCACCTGTTGCCCCATGAAGCAGAAAGTAGGCAAATGAGAGCACCTTGCCTTCAATAAGGGAATGCACAGCCCATAGTTGGTAAAAAAGGCGGGGCATACTGCAAAGATACCTTCACATACCCAGATCTGTGAATCTCTTAACTGCTCCAAGTTCTGTTGTATACATAGCATATAATTCTTGCCTCTGATGTAGGCCCATCATCATGTAAAAGGAATACCTCATCACCATTGAACATCTTTAAATCCTTTGTCAATACTAACTCTCCTTGGACCATGGTAGATTTCTTATGGGGGAATAGATCACAGAGTTTGTCACATATGTACTTCACTAACTGGTTGCGGTCAGGGATGAGCTTCAGGTTCTCATTACTTAAGTGAGTGGTGGCCTTAACTGCCAGATCAGAAGCCTTGACGTCTTTGGAGACTGGGACCATTTGGTAGAGGTACCACTTTAGAAGCTTTTCAATAAGATTGATTGGAGCATTGTATGTGTGCTCTCCTTTTTCACTAGTGACTTTATCCCATCCTTCTGTGTTGATCCTGGCAGAGCAGCTTCTATCTTCACACACATAATGCTTGCCTCTTCTGCTCTCTTTTGATTATTGCAATTAAAAAATATAGCCATCACAGACTAAAATTTCACCTCTTTTGACAGACATTAGAGGGGAAAACTGAGGAAACCTCTTTGGGAGCTTAAACTCTCCTTTGACGTTAGATATATTGTGAACCTTTAGGGGATCTCATGGGCCAATTGATGTTTGATGATTGTCATACAGGTAATCATCAGGATCTTCTTTATTGATACTTGATGAGGAGGACAGAGGTGCAGATCTATTGGGCAGTGGAGGGGGATTATCTGGAGTTAGATTCTTGCGCTTCTTGGACTGGGATGAGCTTGATTCCTTGGGGCTTGATTCCTTTGAGTTTGATTCATCTGGGCTTGACTGGGGTTCTGGACTCTTGGGTATCTTCTTTCTTTCTTCCTTGCTTGTTTGGTGAAGCCTCATCTCCTTCTGATTGGTACCAGCTTGGAGAAGAGGAGGGGTCAGGGGAGGGCTCTTTGCTTTCAGGGTCTGGGGTCTTCTTCTTTGTCTTCTCTTTCTTTGAGAGCTTTTTGGCTGGTTTTTTATTGGGTTAGGGACTTTGGGCCTTTCCAGAGGCTTTGGGCACTTTCTTGGTTGACTTGGGGTTCTTTTGTGGCTTCTTGGAAGATTTGTCCTACAATAATTAGAGTATAGTTCATAAATTAAGAATAATCATGTGAAACATGAATGAAATTAATTAATAATCACTTGTTTTATTTTTTATTATGAATTAAATAGTTTATGGAAGTATGGAAAGTAATTTTAGAGCTAGTTTATTAGTAAAGAATAGAAAAAAAACCATGTTTAAATAATAAGGCAACATTCTGTAGTCACAATAGTCAAAAATATTTTTTTTGTCAGCATAAAAAACGCTTTAATTTTGACTGTCAGCATCAAACTAGAAAAACACTATGTAAATCACTTATAAAGCTTGGTTAATATTTTCCAGAGTTGGTTTTTAAGGCCAAAATTGATTATTTTTAAATTTAAAAAATTAAAGATTTGCATATGTAGCTTATGAAAACTAAATAGTAGGAATTTTAGAACAGACTCTAAAGTACAGCCCTGGGTACTTTGGCCTGAATTATCATACCATTATATGTGTGCTTTTTTGTTAAGCGGCAGTGCTTTACTAATAAACCAGTGAAGGTGTCAACATTCAGGCAGTCAGCGTTCTTTTATAGTAACTCTCCTATTAAATCTTGCTTAAATTATGTCACTTTGTTTGCTTAGCCACCCTTTGTTGCAATTTGGGTGATGCGTCAATTTGACACAAAGTTGACATTATAAATACATATATAAATTCTAGTTTTAACATATGTGTTTTGGCTTAAGTGGACTTCCGGAAATAAGCTATAGTTTATCCAGTGAGTTTAAAATAACAGTAAATATCTAAATAATACAAATAACACTCTGAAAGTTGGCATATGTCTTTTTTCAATTCTTATCTTATTATGTATTTAATAAAAACATTAATATAAAATATAAAAATAGTTATTTTTAGAATATTGTATAATTTATTAAGAAATTTATGGATTCTTATTTGGTGTTGACATCCAGATATTACTTACTGGAGTCAACCTTAATGTAAAAGTACAAAGAAACTTACATTTTAATAGTAAATTATATATTTTTTGGCTTAAAAATAAGCCTTTGTTTAAACGGTGTTGACATTATGCCTGTTTCTTTTTAATTTTGCAATTCTGACTTAATAATTTACTATGAAAAATTAGCTTAGTTTTGGAAATGCCTGATTCCGGTGATAAATACTAAAATAATGTTGACTTACTGAATGTTGACAAATTGTTGACATTCAGTAAGTTGACTTGCAGAATGAGTTAATTCTGGTGGTTGCTCTTGTGTCAATTACCAGGACCTAAACAGCAGCACAGTGAAAAACAGATACCCCATACCCAATGCTGAAGACCTCTCAGACCATCTTTCAGGAGTTAACGTCTTCTCAAAGGTTGATTTGAGGGATGCCTTTAACCAGATCCAGATCAGGCCTGGCAACAAATGGAAGGTTGCCTATAAGACTAGGCAAGGTCTTTTTGAATACTTGGTTATGCCATTTGGGTTGTGCAACACGCCCAGAACCTTTCAAACTATAGTGGACGTGGTCTTGAGAGGACTCAAGGATCAGTGTTGTGTAGCCTACTTAGATGACATCCTCATCTACAGTTGCACCCCTGAAGAACATGTTGAACACCTTCAAGCTGTCCTACAACGCTTCAAGGAACACAGACTCTTTATTAAACTCCAGAAATTTGAGTTCTTCCAAGAGGAAGTAGAGTTCCTGGGATACAATGTACTGAAAGTAGGTTTTGCAATGACACCCAATAAAATAGAGGCCGTGATGTCATGGCCTGAACCTAAGAACTGCAAGGAGGTCAGAAATTTCCTGGGCCTGGCAAACTTCTGCCGGGAATTTTTCCAAAATTTCTTTTCTATCTGCTTGCTCTTGACCCACCTTACCTCTGAAAAACACCCCTTTGTGTGGGATGACACTACCAGATCCCCCTTTGAGTTGCTAAAGAACGCCTTCATTTACGCCCCTGTCTTGACAATGCCAGTTTACAATAAGCCCTTCATTGTAGAAACAGACACCTCTGACTTTACATTGGGGGGTATTGCTTGAGGAGGGGCATGATAGTAAGCTGCACCCTGTAGCTTACTACTTGAGGAAGTTCACTCTGCCTTAGTTGAACTACCCCATCTACAATAAAGAGATGCTTGCCATCATCTAGCCCTTGAAACATTGGAGAAGATACTTGTGTGACGCCAACCACCCAGTGAGAATCATGACCAATCACAAGAACCTGACATAATTCTTCAAACTGAGACAACTGAATCAGAAACAAGCTAGATGGGCCTTATTCCTAGCAGATTACAACTTATAAATCAGCTAGAAGCCTGGCAAGATCAACATTGCACCTGATGCCTTAAGCCAAAAAGCCAAAAATTTTCCTAGTGCCAAAGAGATTGAAGAATTCAACACTAAATCCTTGCTGTCCCCAAACATGATTGAGCCAATGCTCCTATTCCTGGGACTAGCCAGTAGAAGAGAAGAAATCCAACTAGCTCAGACCGTAGACCAGCACTGCATCTTCATCATGGAAGACTTAAAGAAAGATATCAACAGTTGATACTACCAAACTGGTTACTCCCTACATGGAAACACCCTACAGCTACACAGATGCACCTACGTACCAGAGGGTCCACTGCGCTTAGAGATACTGAAGAAATACCACAACTCTCCCATGTCAGGACACCCTGGGCATACAAAGACACTCAAAGGAATTCAGAGAACCTAAATGTGGCCCAAGATGAAGTCAGAAATGGAAGGATACCTCAGTGGTTGTGAGACATGTGGACGTACCAAGCCTAAGCAAGGAAAGCCAGAAGAATTACTACAACCTCTTCAGATTGCAGAAGGCCCTTGGAAGTCAGTTTTCATGGAATACATTGTGGAACTATCTAATTCAAAAGGATTCAATGTCATCCTTGTAATTGTTGATTGTTTCACCAAGATGGCTCACTTCATTCTAACAACAAACAAAGTAACAGCAAAGGAAACTGCCACTCTATTCCGGAACCAAGTATTCACAAACCACAGACTCCCACAAGAAGTGGTATTAGACAGAGGCCCACAATTAACCTCCAAGTTTTGGGCCCAAATCCTAAAGGACTTGGGAATAAAAAGATTGTTGTCTACTGCATATCACCCCCAGAGCAACAGACAGAACAAGAGAGTAAACCAGGTCCTCAAACAGTACTTACAATGCTACATTAACTCAGAACAGAACAATTGGGTAACCCACCTACCAATGGTTCAGTTTGCGTACAACAACCAAGACCACTGCTCCACTGGTATGCCCCCTTTCAAAGCCAACTACAGATTCAACCCCACATAGGATGCCCCCCACAGAGGAAGCCAACAACACCAAAGGATGAGACTGGGTCAGCAACATCCACACATGCCAAGAAGAATGTGCCAAGAATCTGAGAAGAGCAGTAAAAGTATACAAGGATTTTGCCAACAAGAAACAAAGCCCCTCAATCAAAGTAGGAGACCTTGTGTACCTCAGTGTAAAGAACATCGAGACCACTGCCCCTTGCACTAGCTTGAGCCCCCAATAAACAGGTCCTTATAAGGTCTTACAACACATTGGTACCACAGCCTACCAACTAGAACTGTCCCCTGGATGGAAGATTCACAACATATTCCACTGCTCCATGTTATAAAAAAAGAAAGGACCTTCTCTCCTGCACCAGATAGTGAGAATGGCTCCCCCACCCATCAAAATAGGAAGCTTCACAGAACACGAGGTTGAAGCCATCCTGGGACACAAAATCCAATACCAAAAACCTCACTTCCTGGTCAAATGGAAATGATATCCTCATGAAGAGAATACCTGGGAATATGAAGATAACCTTACCTTTGCTAGTGTCCTCCTGACAATTTACAAGACTGGGCATCCAGAGTTAAGCTGTAAGAGCTCAACTATGGTGGGGGATAATGTCAGGGCCCAGAATGGGCCAGACAAAACCCTTTGTTGCATAGTTTCAACACCTTCAATGGAGAAATCACGCAAACAAATGATTTCATTGTTGATCATACAGATTAACCCAAAGGTAACTTTAATTCCAAGTGGAGAACTGAACCCTGGTCAATGCCAAGCCTGGGGACAATTGAAAACCATCCTAAAGCCAAGCAAAAAAGATTTTAATTGGCCCACACCCTCTGAAACCCAGAATTGGGGACTTGGGTTGCCAAATGACCCCAAATTTCCCCACCAGCTTCCCCAGGGCAAGAATAATGAAAGGAGCCATCTAACTGACAAATAAGGAGTCACCAATGGAACCCAACTTGAGAATAATTCATTGAAAACCAATAAGGAGCTGCCAGTAAGTCCAATTGCAGTTTTCCAGCAGGATATAGCTGGGAACACTAGCATCCCCTCTCACTGTTGACATCTTCAAATTAAACAATTTTATGCGCAGGATTCATTATTTTCTTGCAAGAACTATCTACTTTTGCACCAATATAACTATTCTGTTTGCATTTATTCATAACTCCACTACACTTTGCCACCCACATATCTTCTCCCTCCTGGCCACCAAGTGTGATCATTTTGTCCTCCATGCTGGAGATTCCTCCTACTTTCCCCCTGTCAACTGTGCCTCCTGCCCAGGACTTCAGTAAGTTAGGTTTTGTCTATATCACAGTATTGGGGCTGGCCAATCAGATTGTGCCCTATACTGGGAGTTGGCGTTCCCTAGCTACTGCAATCAACTATCTGGTCAGAATTACGCCTATTGTGTACTTGGACTTCCTGGCCTGGACTGCCTCCCCTGTGAGAGTCCAGCCAGACTCTGATATGAGCCATGAAAATGAATGGCATCAGGTGACTCCTTCTCATTGTAGGTTAATTCTCATAGGCTGAGAATTAAAGGAGATATTTTAGGTAAAGATCTAGGTTTGGATGACTTGAATGTCATAGACCACGTGATATGAATCATAGGTTGATTCAAGAACCGGAGGGGGTCAGCCAAATATGCCCCAAATGGTATATAAGCAAAAACAGCTAAATTTTAATAAAGATATATTGTCAACTTCAATGCTTTCCCCTCAACTACTTATCAATTATTATGACTTTGCTATCATTTGAAAGAGCTAAATTTGGAGTACTTTGAATAGAAACTGCTGCTGCTAGGAAAGAAATTCCTATAAGTTCACTCAAGGAAGCTTGGGCAAGTCTGGAGGTCTTCAAGGTAGCGCCTGAGGAGTCTTTGGTGGAAGTAAAAGGTGCCTTTGAGGAACTGTATTCCAATTACTTTGCCAAAAAAGGGACTCCCGCACAAGGAAATAGAATTTATGCATGGGATTCTTGGAACTTGCTGGTAGGATTTGATGAAATTTTACAACAAGTGAAGGACAGAGCCAATCATAAAATTGAGGCATTGAGAAGTAGGGAGGAAAAGAGTATCTAGATTATGGCTTGTTGGCGGGATGACAATAAAGTGTTGTCTCATAAAATTGCCTCCCTGGAGGAAAAGCTCCTTGAAGCTTTGTCACAGGAAGGTAACAGCAATAAGAGTCAAGGGAAAGATAATGGTAAGTTTGACTGGTTAGACCTGGATCTGTCATAATCATGCGGCCAAGCAGCTATTTCTGTCCCCCCTGTTTTGCAGGAGCTTGAAGACAGAATTCCCAGGTCCTTCCCAATGACAAGGGTTGCATTAGCCGGGCTGAAACATTCCAAGGGGGCATCCAAGTGGGCAGTTACTGCCTACAAGGATGTTGTTGAGCAACTTGTGTAATTGCTGGTATGTTCAAAGCTACAGATAGATGTTAGCCTTGCCAATGTACTCTACCTAATCTTATGCAAGAACACTACAGACTACAATAGGGTAGAACTTTGAAGATAATTACGTTTATTGAAGCTGGAGTACAATCTAGCCAGCGGCTGCAATTTATCCAGGTGTAACTAAGAACTTCTTGTCATCCTTTCAGGTGTCTATATCAATATATACTGCAACAACCCTTGTTCTTGTCCTATCAGACAGTTCCCAGTGGCTACCTTTGCAATAGGTCCATCTTTGCTAGCTACGCCTATCCTGATTGGCTGTCCTTGACACGTGTGTTGCTACTGGCCTTTGCAGGCATACATGGCACTTCAGCTACAGCCTACGCTCTTCTTGAGCTAGCCTACTGTCATTTATCAATTGGCTGTATCTTACACGCCTATTATTGCTCTGGGAAACTACGTCATATTTAGTTGACACTTATAAATGGACCTTAATCTGTCTTCCAACATTGGAAGGTGGAATTTTGGTATTCCATTTGTAGGGCTTAATCAGTGATCCTTTTCTGGCTGGCAAGTCTTCTGCTTATTAATGCAACAAGTTGAATTAGTGATTATACACCATATAATAGCAGACTCAATCCAATAGTGACTTGTGGATTATCTGCCGTGTAATGCTGACCCAAACCAATAAGGAACCCAATTATACACCCTGTAATACTGATCCAAACTTGGTATTTCTTTGCCATTTGTATATATCTTGTTTGATCATATCAAACATGCCCATCAGGCTGTGTGGGCTGATTTGATACAACATCCAATAGAGTGAAATGAGCAATATACAATTGATAATTTAGAGATTATACAGCATGTAATTAATGATAACCACTATATTGGCTAAGGTTTATACAGTGTATAATAGTCATATCAATTATAATAAAGCAAGCAGTATACAGCGTAAAATCACTACACATTGGGGTGATAATAAGTGATAATACAGTGTATAATTATTGCATCTAATCTAATAAACTAATAATTACACGGTGTATAACTGTTATAATCACTATAATATATTGGTGATTTTACAGCGTATATTTACCATACTTAATATAATATTAACATAGTAATAATACAGCATGTAACTGATAAGATCTGCATGCAATGATTAACCTGATCATTTGTGGTCAATCAGCCTAATCTCACAGATGCCCAACTGGTCCGCCTGGACCCAGTATCCCTCAGTGGAGTTTACTGTGTAAACACCATTGAGCTTGTTTGGGACGTCCTGGCAACACTCTCATTAAAGAGTATACTGGAGATGGGCTGGGCCCATGCAGCTGCTTGCTTCTGCTTCCCGGTGGAGCACATGCTCTCTTACCTGCTGGAGAACTTTGGGCGTGTGGTTGGAAAATTGGCTGTTGCAGACAAAACAGCTGTCAAGAAAACCAAAATCCTCCTTGCCAACTTTGGGCTGTCCTGGAGCGCTGACAAGACGGGGGTCCCTGCAGCCATAGAGCTGACCTTTGCAAAGACAAAGAATGAGAAGAATATTAGTACTGTGTATAATAAACTCTGTAAGTTTACAGAAGGCTTTACTGGGCAAAGGCTTCACCTTGTGGTTTACCTGGGATATCTTTTCTTCTCTGGGATGGGCGCCAGCGTAGAGGACCTAGACAGGGTCCTTCTCAGGATTGACAAGGCCTGGATCTCATTGAACAGGAAGAAGGTCCCCCAGGTACAACTTGGTTGACCACGTAATCCAAGATGCCCTGGTCCTGGCAGGAATCTATGGGTTTGCAGCACCACCAGAGAAGCTGCTCCTGCATTCTCATCTAACAATACTCCCTTTTACCAGCCGCCATGGGTATTTTAATCAGGGTGTATCCACTGTTGACAGTGTGGCGGTAGAGGTTGTGCACCACCTCCATTGCTGGGTGGGTACATACTGAAGAACTCATTACAGGAGCTCCTAATATATTCCATATTCTAATAAATTTATTTACAATTTAAAATATTTTTATTTATAATAATATTTATATTTTTATTTTAGCAAACAAATTTTGCAAAATAAATCCTGGAGACAGTTTTCATAAAAGCATAATAATATAAATTAATAAACTATACTTCTAATTTGTACATTTTACATTTAATTTTTAATTCCATTTTTATATTTATTTGATAAGAGTGATATAAATAGTCACATAATCAAGTATCAAGTGTTTGGGACAGCCTCAGATGCATAATAAAAAAATATAAAATAAAATAAATAAAATACTAACATTCATTGATGGTCCTGCTGAATGTGATTGTGGGCTTAGAAGCTTCTTAATATAAAATGATAACTAATAAATCTTAAATAGTAAATTAGAGAATATAAAAAAGTCAGACAAGCTAAGCATTTAATTGATTAGCTGTTTAGCAAGGCACACAGGGATAAAAAAATCAGTGTGGCCATAGAATTTGGCCACAGTATCAGCTGGGAGGGTGTGGATCCCGGCCTGTAGCAAATCAAATAGATCCTTGGTCCCAGTTAGGGTCCCTTGCTTGAAAACTTGCTTGAGCCACCCAAAGACTTCCTTGATGGGATTTAGGAAGGGCAAATAAGCAGGGAGGAAGAGAAGGTGCAAATTTGCTGTGGCCAATTGCTGGGGGCCTACTGCAATGCTAGTGTCAATTGATGGAAATTCCTCAAGAATATCTGCCACCTTATGGAGACCAACATTATCCAGCACAATTACATTAGTGAAGCCCGGGCTTGTGCGCCTCAGGTGCTCCTGGACCAATTGGAGGAATGCTAGAAAGGTACAGCTTTTGTGGGAGCCTAGTATCATTTGATAGAGATTGACCCCCTTTGGACCAAGGAGAGCCACCATTGAATAGGCTGTGGTGCAGACTGCAGCACACCAAGCTACCATGTCATTTGAGCCTTTTGGGACATACCCATATGCATTTTGCATAGACAAGACAAATGCCAATTCTTCAATATAGTAAAATTTGACCGTCCCCTTGGCTTTGAGGGCAGTGTACGCCTCTGCATAGTTTTTCTGGATGTCAATATTGGCTGGGCTGTTTCTGTTGTAGGGGGATACCCTGAGCTTTTTCCAGGAAAAGCACATTCCCTTGACTAAATGATAATAGAAGGAAATTGAGGCCTCAATCCCAAAAGTAGATTTGATCATGGCCTGTATATTTGCCAGTTCAAGATGGCAGTCCTGGGTTATCCACTGGCAGATTGCTCATTTGTGCTCCTTGGTGAGCATGGTTGACATGTGCAAGGATTTCTCTGCGGTAAGGACTCAGCCAGTATTGATGAATTTGTTGAAGGTCTTTGAAGTGTACTTGGGATGCACCCCAATAAGAGCCACGGCTGCCTTGGAATCATCAGATTCCTGCATTAGCTTGAGCAAGATGATGCATTTGATATCAGGGATGCACTTCTGAGCGGGCTTTGCAGGAGTTGGTGAATCTAGATCCTGATTGGAGACTGGCTTGCAAGGCATAGGCACCTTGGTATAGAAGGCCGCAACCTTCTTTAACACCAGCTATCCCTCATCAGTTCTGTAAAACTCAGGCTCCTTGTCCTCTTCCTGGTTGCCATCACTGACGTAAGGCTTGTAGCTAGTATCAAGCACAGGCTTAACCTTCTCCAGCATGGCTGACGGGACCGACTTTTGCCGGTACACAACGTCAAACACATACAAAGTAAGTTCTACCTTGTTTCTAACCATTTTTGTTATGGTAACCTTGATGGGCTTCTGGGTCAGCTTGGGGACCCAAGGATTGATGCTCTGCACCCTAGCAGATTGTTTTACTTAAACTGGCTGTGTCAGTGCAGCGTCACTATTGAACTCTCCTCTCCCATCTCCTTTCTAAGTAGGCAAATGGGTTGCACTAACTCTGTTCTTTGACCCGCGGGGGCAACTGCAACCGCGGTACACAACGGGTACATTGTCACTCTGTTGTTGTGTACCTTCCATTTTACAATTTAATAAAATGTTAAATAAAACTTAATTAAGTTACTACCTAATTTTAATTTTTGCTTTTATCTGAATATGGATATTTAATTAATATTCCCCCATATCCCAATTATAGATTTTTTATATTTCTTATTTGGTTGTTTTTGGGTTTACAACACCCATTTTAGAACATCTAAAAAATTTTTCACCCATTTTCTCAGATTTTACTGCCAAATTCAAAAACCCATCTCAATGTTTTTAAAATTTGTGTTTCAGATTGTGTGCCCTATTTTAGATACCTTGGTATCATTATTGTGTATAATTCATTGCACACAACATTTGAGTGATTTTGCTTACATAGTGAGTTGCAATTGTGTTTTGTTTTTGGTTTGAGTTTTGACACACCTTGCTTAGGTGTATTTTGTCACCAATTCACATAGTAAACACATGTACACCAAAAGTCAACTCACACCATTTTGTTGGTTAATCAATGTATTTTGGATTGTATTTTGAATAGTTTTGCTTTGTGTGTGAGCACTTCTTTGCTTTGTTGACCCATTTTGCCCATTAATGCCAAAAATCCCTGTTAACAGAGTGTATATTTTAACCTGATAGTTAGATTTTGTTCAAATCTGAAATCACTATGTTTAAATCTGAGGTATTTTTGGTTGTTGCCATAGCTTTTAAAACCACTGTACTATTTCCCCCCTATTTTTTGTACTTTGGTGCACTCTTACTAGTCTTGCTGTCATGATTGAAAATTCAAAACTCTTCAGAAACCTCACTGCAGGAATTAAACATGTACCTTGCCACTAGGTGAAAGAAAGATCATATGAAAGCAAACCACTAATCACAATTTCAATCAAAAGTAATGAGCAAAAGGGTCAAAACCCAACCCAGAATTGGTTTTCAGGCTCAGAAAGTAAGTGGACCTGCCCTTGAACCCCAGGTTTTATACAGAATCATTGTGACATATATTAGTCAATTAAAAGGTTAAAAATAGCCACACAATACTGTCAGGGGTTCATCCTGTGGGGGTTTCCTGAGAACTTGCGGGCAGGCAGACGGCCGCAGGCCCTGAAGGCAGAGCTCACCACAGGATGGGAGCTGACTTTACAATGTAGGATAAGGATTTACTGAGGATGGACCAGGGTCCACTTGCAGGCACCATGGAATCAATAAGACCAGTAAGTGTGATGTACATCACCCCAAATATTTGATTCAAGGTGGATTCATTGGCTGCAACTGATTCATGCGGGCAGCCAGGCCGCAGGGTAAGGGATGGGGTCATTGGTACTAGGTAGACAGGCAGGTAGTTGTATTTGTCTCAGAACAGCAGGGGGGCACAGTGATCCAGGCTCCTTCTCTGCCAACAAATTCAGTCTCTCTGGTCCTGGCCTTGGGGCCGTAGAGTAGGATTTCCTCTAGGGTGAATTCTGAATATGCTGGGTTGGGTTACTATTCAGTAAAATGTACCGGGAAAAAGGGTGCTACTGGTGGACAATATAGTTTGGGTAGACAGTACACGGTTTCTTGGGGTTGATGGACGTAAGAGACAGTGCCACAGAGGTTAGACCGCTAATGAAATAGAACTAAAATCAAATACAGAATGACCTGGTTAAACCAAGTGTTCATATCACTTTATTGCAAGAATGACAATGGGCAACTTCCTGGTGGCCCAGGGTATAAGTATACCCATCTTCCAAGAGAAAACTTTTGCAAACCCCCTTGGGCTGGGTGGTACTAACTACCAGGGTTTGAAAACCCTTAGTGGTGTCCTGCATAGGGGATTTCTCATTGGTAAGTTGTACAGGGAAACTCAAATTCCTTTTTTAAGCCGTAGGATTTGTTATTCTCTGGCGGCCTGCATTCCAAGGGAAGTTTCTTCATTTTTTCCTATGCAGTGGCCCCTGTTATCTCAGAATTGTTGATCAAGTCAGCGCTTTCATTGGCAGGGCTAGCAGGATCTTTCATTGGCAGGGCTTCAGTGTAGGTGGCTCCAAGCTGGTAGGTCTCAGGAGTTTCCCCAAAATCAAATTTGGCTCTGGTTTGAGCCCAAAAAAAGCAGGTAGCCAGATAGCTGGGCTGACGGCCTGCAGAGTTTCAGGGGTCAATTCCTGTAGTTGAGATTAATCCATGTGCATTGTTAATAGAAGCTTGTCATTCATGACAAATATTATCAAGCCTGTCAGGATACCAACCTGTCTGGTCAGTCATTCATGTTAGTAATAAGTTGGACAGGGCCAACCAGAGAATTGGTGCTAACTTGAATACATACAAGGGAAAATGTTCTATCCAGAACTGTGAGAGAGAAGCTAAACTAGCTAAGCTTGGCTCTCACCCAAGTGAAAGTAACTACAAGGACTGTGACAATTCACATGGAAGTGGTTTTGAAGGCAAGAGTTGATCTGGCTTCAAATATAGATGCAATGCTGTGAATTGATAGTGTGCTGTGGCTTTGAGTCAGATATAGGCCTAGTAGGGAGCGTTGGCTACTAGGGGAGGTAAGGCCTGCCTAGTAGGTAACAAGGGACAACTAGAGGCAAATGATGAACCAGCCCAGAAAGGAACTTTGGCTGCTAGGGGCTGGTTAGATGTTCTCACCCAGCAGGGAATGATGGCTGCTAGAGGTGAGGAATGTGATAGCCCATCAGGGAAGTTTAGCTTCTGTGGGCTAGTTAGGTGTCTCCACCCAGCAGGGAATGATGGATGCTAGGGGTGGGGAGTGGACTACCCTGGTGGGTAACACAGGCTACCAGGGCTGATTGATAATGTTACCCTGGCAGGTAACACAGGCTGCCAGGGAAAGGGGTGGAGCTAAGATAGCTCTACTTACCCTTGTGTGCTCACAAGAGGTCTGTGAGCAAGCACTTTACCTAACGGACTGGTAAGGTGTCCTTGTCTATGTCTCCATGAGAGCTTTGGAGAGGTCCCAAAGGGATCATTAGAGGGCATGGATATGCTCAGGGGTGTCACCAGGGTGGTTGCTTGGGGAAGCAGCTTCAGAACTTGGTGTGATCAGGCCTCTGGGAAGTAAAGTTGATTACTTTAGACTGAAAGCTCAGATTTAATCACCTGGGTGAGTAAAAATAACTGCACAGACATGAGGATTGTCTGTGGTTAAATGGCCCAGGTGGAGGACACTTTTAAGGGGCCCAGTCAAGCACCAGTAGCCCCGTATACTTATTGCCTGAGTCTGAGGTATTGGTATCAGGGGCTGATCATAGGACCAAGGTGGTTCAGGATCTACAGTGAATCTAGTAAGAGGGACTGTATGATCACAGTGAAGACTAGTTAAGGGAATGTGGGTTCATTGTGAGGATTAGAACCTAGGTGATTCATGGTGAGGACTGGACTGTGTGCTAACAGGAAAGAACTGGTTGATTGCTGACTGGAATGGACATATTGCTGGCTAGGCTGAAGACCTAGAAGATGTGGTTGAAGAACTGTCTGAAGGACCAGAAGTTCATGGCAAAGAACTAGCTGAAGGACCAGAAGATAGTGACTCAGGACTAGCTGATGAACTTGAATATGACTTAGAAGGAATAGCTGGAATGAATACAGGAGCTAGAATGCTGATTTTGGTTTCTTAAGAGAGGAAATAATAAGGAAGAAGCAGTTAAATTATAATTTAATGCTGCCAAAGTATGATATAAAGAAAGAATTAATTATCATATGATTAAAAAGAGAGAGAGTAAAAGAATAACTTGCAGTGTTTAGACTATATTTTATCAAGACTTGATTGAGCAAGAAGAAGCTAGAAAGAGGTCAGAAACAGGATGGAGAAACTGTGAAGACAAAAGTTGGAATTTTGCCAAAATGGTTAAGAGAGACAAAAAGCAAGCAACAGGCAAGTTCAAAATGGTGAAATGATGAAGAAAATGTGGAGAAAATCAGAAAACTTTGAAGAATTGTGGGTTCAAAAATCCCCTATGTAAAACATAGGAAAAATTGCTTAAGTTTTTCCAGAGAAATGTGACAGGAATTACGGCAAAACCGTTTGAAACACGGAGCAGTTGTTTATCCGGAGTGAGACAGCGCCAGGTTTGAACCATAGTCAAGAGCAAGTTATTTGGGTGAACTTTTTGGCAAAACTGTTGAATCCAAGCGTTTGATTGGCTTCAGGTAAAAGCCTGTTTGATCAGTGTTTTGAGGGCCTTAACTGAAAAGTTAAAGCCTAAAAAATGAGGAGCAGAAGCAGAAAATTCAGGGCTTTAATTGGCTAAAGTAAGCTTTAAAGTTTAATATATTGTAGAGAAAGAAAAACTGGATAGTTTAAGCTCGGGAAAACAAGATTTCTGTAAGAGAATTTAGACTGAAACAAGGAGCTATAAAAGGGGAAGCTATCTTAGGCTTTTCAGGGACTGACACAAGTGGATTTCAAAGGCCACAAGAACTACACAAAGGACCTAAGCATAAGACTAAGGTGCAGAGGCCCAAGATACAGGTATAGAAGCCCAAGACAAAGAAGCTGGAGCTGGAAATACAGAGTTAGAGCTGGAGCAGAGTGCAGGAGCCCAAGACTCAGGTACAGAAGTCCAAGACCACAAAGAAGGAGCCCAAGTCCAAGTACAAGGAGTCCAAGATATTGTTGGAGGACTCCAAGGTATTGGAAAATCCTTATTGTTATCTAGAACCCCAAGCATTATATCAGAAGGTTTCTAAGGGGATCTTCCTTCTGACTGTGAATAAAAGCCTATTATGACCCCTGATCAAATTTCCAAGTAGTACAGATAACCTTCATGAGTGAATTGCCCCACATCTTCTACCCTGGCCAAGAGGAGAAGGATACCTATTTTCAGAGGTTTAGAAGGTTTTTCACTAATAAAACCTCACAAGAAGAGTGGGAGAGGTTGACTAGACACCTTGAAATGACAGATAGGAGACAGAAGTTTATTGGGAATGAGTTTACTAGATTGTTGAAAGACTAGTACAGACCTACAGAAGGTTTAGCACCAGCTGAAGTACAAGTGCTTGGTGGTTTAATACCCAGAGATTGCAGGTACTACCTGAAGAAGTTATGGCTGAAGGTTGGAGAATTGGAAACCAGTCAAGGCAGTGATGATTGGATAAATAGTCATTAACCATCAGAAGACCTTGACATGGATGTTGTATCTCTCAAAGCTGCCTGCAAAGTAGGTAAGTACATAATACAGGGAGGTATACACTTCAATAGACAGGGTGGAGTGTGGTGACACCAGAGGAGGCCAGCTACCCATGTGCAAAGAGTTGAGTTGTCCAGGGTCATAGTGGTAATTGTGACCTAACCCTTCAGGTGAAGGCCCAAATAACTCTGGTCCTTGTTGATACCCCCAATTACAAGGCAAGCTGTAAGCACAGCTGTGAAGATGTGGTGATTCATCTTCCTTGAACTTGAGGCTGTTGGCTGGGGAAAACTAAGAGTTGAATTTAGCTTTATTGAGGGTATTAAACTCAATAATAGCTTAAGCTATTACTGAAGAGGGATCCTTTATTTATAGTGATTCCCAATGTGCAAAGATTTGCAGATGGGAGTGGAAAGCATGAGATGGGGAATCCCAAAAGCTTAGAAGATAGGAATGTCAGTTGGTTTTTGGGAAGATGGCCAAACTCTTGTCCCTTTGTTATCTTTTATGGGTTTGGCCATTCTTGACTGGGACCAATTATATTTCCTGAGCATGGGGTCATGTGGTGGTGGCAAATCATGAGTTCTTCAAGATCTATTTTTTTCTTGGGAAACATGACTTGGTTGGAGTCTGGATTCAATCTTGTGGCCTGGGAGTCAGGACCCCATTGGCTTGGGAAGAATTATTGCTCACATGTAAAACTTGGGTTTGGCTTTCTTTCAGTGGGCAGGAATTATTCTTAAAATCATGGCCTTTTCTCAGGGACTTATTTGATTAGTTATATTAGGTGGGTGTTTCTGATTGGCTGGGTGGTGGGGACTGGGGCCCAGGTGGGTGGCTGGCAGTTGGCTGGGGGCCAGAAGACAAGCAGGTGGGTGGCAGCTGGCCTGCTGGGTGCAGGCTGGAACCCAGGGAGCAAGCAGGTGGGCAGCTGGCTGGGCAAGCAGGGAGCT
Organism: Entomophthora muscae; assembly: GCA_014839935.2. NCBI lineage: Eukaryota > Fungi > Entomophthoromycota > Entomophthoromycetes > Entomophthorales > Entomophthoraceae > Entomophthora > Entomophthora muscae. The sequence continues at coordinate 235,344 of QTSX02000066.1, read as the reverse complement.
GGCAGGTGAGAGGCTTACAGGAGGCCTGCTTGCAACTATCTGGGTGCTGGGGGGTTGGGGGAGGGTGCTGGCAGGCGCCTGCCTGGATGAAAAATTAATCTGGCACTAGTCAAACTCCATTTAAACTTTATTTTTATTTTTACCACTTAATAGGGGAAAATCCACATTGAATTATAATTTTAGACAGTGAAATCCCCTATTTTTCCCCAGCATGGTACCCCAGTCAAAATCTGGTTTATGTCAGGAATATTCCTGATAGGTGGGTATGCCCACCTAGTAATAGTAAAAGTATTGAAAGAGTTTGCATTACTGCAGGCTCAGTATAAACTTCTAGCTAGCCAACACCCTCTACTATTAAATGAAGACTACTCCAAGCCAGTCCCTGGCTATGACCCAGGACACACTTTGGGGACTGGTAACCAGGAACCCCACAAGGACGCTAACCAGTGCTACACTGGAATTGTGTCAGGAATATTCCTGACATAAACCAGATTCTTACTAGAGTACAGTGTTGGAAAAGAATAGAGGGATTTCCTGTTAAAAATGCCCAATTCAATGAGGATTTCTCCCCTAGAATTGGGGAAAATAAAAATCAAACAGAGGAAAAAATGGAACTTAATAAACACCATAATAATTTATCATCCAGGCAGGCGCCCGCCGCAATTGCGCAGGTGCATGCCACGCCTGCCAGCACCCTCTGCCAGCCCCCAGCACCCAGACAGTTGCCAGCAGGCCTGCCGCCCAGCCAGTTGCCTGCCAGCCCCCTGCCAGCCTCCCACCCGCCAGCCAGGCCCCAGCCAGCCACCCGCTTGCCCACCCAGCCGCCAGCAGGCCTCCCACCTGGGTCCCAGCCCTCACTCTCCAGACAATCAGAAAATTCCACCCAATGCAGCCAATCAAATAAGTCCCTGGAAAAAGGGAAAAAATTAGAAAACAATTCCTGGTCACCAGAAGAGGGCCAAACTCAAGTGTTAAAAGAGAACAGCAATTCTACACAGAACCAATGGGACCCTCAACCCCAGGTCACATGGTTGAGACCAAACCCCAACCAAAAAAATCCTCCCAAGACAAAAATAGATTTTGGAAATCTCATGAATTGTCACCACCACCTGATCACATGCCCAGAGGATATCATTGGCTCTAGTCAAGAATGGCTAAACCCCCAACAGATTGTCAAAGAACAAGAGTTTGGCCACCTTCTCAAACCTCAATTCCCAATCCCATTTTCCAAACTTTTGGGTTCTCCAACCCCTTGTTTTCATTCCCACTTTCAAAAATTTGCACAGTGGGAAGCACTATAAATAAGAGACCCCCCTCAGTAATAGCTTGTGCTATTATTGAGTTTTATACCCTCAATAAAGCTAATCTTTCTTAACACCTTTAAGTCTACTTTAATTAGTTTGCCCCAGCCAACCACCTCCAATCCAAGGAAGATGAATCACCTCATCTTCACAGCTGTACTCACAGCTTGCCTTGAGATTGGAGGCTATCAACAGGGATTAGAGTTCTTTGGACCCTCACCAGAAGGGCTAGGTCATGATCCTCACTATGATCCTGGAAAGCTCAATTCTTCCCACACTGGTTCCTGGACTCCCCTGGTATCTCCACACTCCATCCTGTCCATTGAAATGTATACCTTCATGTACTATGTGCTGACCTACTTTGCGGGGAGCTTTGGGAGATACAACATCCATGCCAAGGACTTCAGGTGGTTGATGACTGTCTACCCAATTGTCACTGCCTTGACTGGCTTCCAGTTTGTCAATCTCCTGCCATACCTTACCCAAGTAGTACCTAAAATGTCTGGGTATTATAAATGGTCACACAAACGGGTGTCTACAGAGAAAATGTGAAGGACATTTGAGGCAAGTAGGCATTAAATTTTATTAGCAGCATAACTGAAAACAGCCAGGAAGTGTGACCTGGTGCCAACACTGGGAAAGAGGACTCAAAAGAGGGTGGCCTCTCTTTTTTAACGCTCATGACACACATCAGAGCCATCTCAGAGGAGAACCACCAGGAGCAAACTGAGCAAAGTGAATGTCTATGTTGTTGGAAGTAAGACTCTTCACCAGGAGCTCACCAGTAGATGTCAGATATTGTTTTTCCTGGAAAGTTGTCTAACAAGTATAGCAACTTGAAAGAATTCTCTCCCATGAAAATGGCAAAAAAAGACAGGCACAGCCATAAGTACAGGGAGGTAAACCACAAGAGCAGTAAAATAGAAGCCAAGGTAAAGGCCACAAACTTGGAAAAATGGAGCAACATATTCTAAATCTCCAAATAATTTAGAGAGATCTGGAAGAGATACAGGTACTAAAGAAATTAAGGTGGAGTAATCTGGGAGATGCTTTAAGAACAGTGTCATGGTCTGGGTGGCTCCCAAGGGAACCTTCAGTCAAGGGGAAGGGTCAAGCCAGGAGGACCCAGTAAACAACAGGGGCCATCTGCATCACATAGTTGGCAGCTGTGACCCAAGGATGCCAGGCTCTCATGTGGGGTATCACTTGCTCAGTGAGCCCCAGCATGGTCAAGTAGGCAAACCCAAGCTTGCTGTAATATGATGAAGCGGAAGAAATAAGAGGAAGTTCTCCTGTGGCGGCACTCATGGTCAGGCTTGGCTGGGCAAATTGGAGGAGCAGAGGAACACCAGTGAAGGAGAGACATGGTGCAGGAGCAGAAATTATTTCTTGGTCCAGCACTCTAGGAGATGGGGTAAAGGCTGGCGTTGGTACTGGAGGTACGCTCTGTTTGAAAGACCAGCAGTATAAAATTTGTGATAATGTAATAAACTCCTGCAAAGTATATTAATGCTCAGTGTGCATTAACCAACAAAAATTTGTTAAATTTAGATGTCAACAAGGAAAGGGGATGTCAGTAATCCCAGCTATATCCTTCTGGGAATCTGCAATTCAAATTACTTTCAACTCCTTATTGGCTGTCAATAAATTATTCTAAAGTTGGGTTCCATTGGTGACTCCTGATTTTTCAATTAGATGGATCCTTTCATTATTTTTTCCCTGGGGAAGCTGGCAGGAGAATTTTAGGCCATTTGGCAACCCAAGTCCACATTCCTGGGTTTCAGAGGGTTTGGGCCAATTAAAATCTTTTTTGCTTGGCTTTGGGACAGTTTCCAATTGCCCCCAGGTTTGGCCTTGACCAGGGTTTGATTCCCTGCTTGGAAGTAAAGTTTCTTTTTGGTTAATCTGTGTGATTGACAACACAATTGTTTGGTTGCATGTAAAGTCACTTCCCCCTTTAGCCTTGGACAGGACAATCTTCTCATGCTGCACAAAAAATCTGCTCAGAAGCCGGCCAAGCCCCTTAATTCCCTTGAGGATTTAGCCCACAGAATTGATGAGAGATTTGTGTTGGCATACCCTTCCCAAGTGGCAAACACTGATGTGTTTAACTCTGTCCCCACTTGGGAGAAATCTCTGATTAATTTAGACTATTTTTTGGCTTGGGCTTGTCCGCACTTGAAATAAATTAAGTCTAAACAATCAGGTTGCGCTACTGATAAATCATCAAATTCCAATCCAACTGGATTGAATGCTGATTCAAATCTCTCCAGCAATGCCAGCCAATCAGAGTCAAAGCTGGAAATTATTACAAAAACCTCCAACTCACTGGATTCACCTTGCAAAATTTCTCTTGTAGCCAATCAAATCCGCGCCTTGGGTCAGGTGACCCTGAATTCTAAACTCCTCCCTTAAAGCAAGACAGGGGACTTTCAGTCCCCTGCTTGCTCATTCTTTCAAAATTAAAGTTTACAACTTTCCTAACTTAAGTATCATCATTTAGAGACTCCTCTGGTGGTTCTCATCTATTCCTGGCTTTGTTAGTATTAGTTTTATTTTTAATCACCTCCCCTATCTTCCTTTGGACTACAGCGTTGTTTACAAAGTCTCCAGTGTCAATTTTAGTATTAATATATATACTTACCTTGTTGTCCTTGAAACTCTAGTTTGAACTTCAAGATTATTATTAAAAATCCTTTATTTACATACTTTAAGTTTGAAACTGCTTCCTGTTTGCTTTGGCTTTGGCTTTTGCTTTGCCCACGCCTGCTTGACGTCTCCTATCTACTTCCAAGGCGTAAAACACTTAGTTGTCCTCTCTAGGCTTTGTGCTTTAAATTTAAAATTTATTTGCAGCCTAGCTGTTAGTCCCCTAGTGACCAAAAATCAAAGTTTGGTAGTTCTTTTTACCTTCCATATTTTGAACAATGCTGGTCTCCCTGGTGAAGTTTGTGACTTTTACTCTAGCACCTGCTCTGATGATGGTATGGACTACTTCTCCAGATCTCTTGAGTTGTAACTCCTACTCATTTTACCACATAGGGAGTAATCCCACTCAATTTGTGTGTATGTTTGAGGACATTCCCAGGCGCGCTTAGGAAATTCTTGCTACCAGTGAAAGCACTGTTAGAAGTCCTGCCTGTGACAACCTTGAGTTTTCTTCCCTCAAACCAATCCCCACAACGCCCTCTGTCCCGGCCCCCCATGCCTCCCCCCTCCAAGGACCCAGTGGTTCTGGTCTGAGAAGAAGGTCTGGCCCCCAAGAGCATGCCCCCAAGCGCGCCACCTGGCTACTTGGTGGAATGATCTTAATGGGTTTGGATTTCTACTTTCCCCGTCTGTCTGCTGTGTCCTCTTTGTGGACATCACTTTGAGCGGCCATACCAGTATTGCACTAGATGGTGTCCTGGTGAATTCTTCCCCCAGGATGGGAGCCAAACTTAGTTAGTTTAGCCCCCCTCTCTTTTATCACGCAATTGCTCAATTGTAGATGTTGAACCTATGCAACATAGGGTTTTGTCTGGACCATCCTGGTCCCTGACAAAAAGAACAATTTTTTGAGTCTAGGGAGAGGTCTAGAGAGCAGGGAAACTACATGATGATCTTTAATAACTCAAAAACTAAGTTTAAAGTTTTTTTGCTTTAAAAGGATGAAATTTAAAGCTAGAGTAAGTTTTTATGAGAATTAATGACTTATATAGGTTCAAACTCAATAATGAAAGCAAAAAAGGTAAAAGGCAATGCTAAAGGCTAACAGTAACTATATGGGATAATAGAAAGACACCAGGAAGAAAAATGAGCAATTTTAAGGTAATAAACTTGGTTATTTTATAAAAAAATGTAGAAGAAAAGGGCACTAAGAAAAGAGACCCAGGGGCAAATATTTGAAACTTAAAAAAATTTATTTAAGAGATTAGATAAGCAGAGTCCCTAATGAGCCTGCTTGTCTTTTAACCAACAACTTCCAAGGCTAGGGGACCACACAAGGGGGAGCCCCCTGATTGACTGTTGGATAAAAATTTTAACCTTGTAATAGAGAGGTTGAAAGGTTTTAGCATAATTTCTGAGGTTGTTTCTGATTGGCTGGGGGTGTTGAAATAGGTTGTTAGGCATACAAATTAAGATTTAAAGTCAAATCAGACCAAAAAATGGCCCACCTGATTAGCTATATCTGATTTGTTTCAGGAGGGGGCAAACCCAGGATAGAAAATAATCAATTTAATTAAATTTTATTCCAAATTTGGGCAGGGGAAATGAGGCAATGAGGGAGAGAGCTTGAGAGGGATATTGCCACGATACCAATTGTTAGTAAAAACACTGTTTGATGTGGGTAGAGGAACTTCCAGACCAGAGGGTAATGCCTATTGTAGTGATAAGGAGCGCCTTTTGGGGAAGCTTCAAATATGGAATTAGGAAAGAAGAGAAGTATATTTTACTGGGTAATACTTTAGACTTATATAGACTTGGCTGTGGCAGAGGTTTAGTTGGATCAAACCTAGGGGTTGGTCATGTGCAAGATGGGTTTGAGCCACTGGATACTTGTATAGTCATGTGATATTACTTGGTTGCCATTCCTGGTATGTCAAACAGTATATTGGAAGGGCACCAAATTGGGCAATGACTGGATGTTGAGTAGGTTAGCGGTAGCCAGAATACTTGTACATCCAGATCCTTGACACCCCCTTAAGAGGTAACTCTGGTACATCAGGAGGGGACTTTGTCTTAACAGCTGTCGCCTGATGTTCCTGGAGTTGTTGGCTAGTTGGTACCAGTCTGATTGAGTGTTCTCCTTTGCTAAGGCAGAGACAGGTTCTGTGGTACTTCTTGACAACAGGGGTTTTGGCACCTTGTAATTTCACTAGATAGGTGTTTTGGTCTGGTCTGTACTTGATGATTCTTCCTGGTCTTCTGTGTATTGAGTCTAATTTCTTTCTTTTGCCAGCTAGGACCCAGACAGGGGAGTTGATGGGAAGTGGTTCCTCTGTGGAGGTTACCTTTTGTGTTTTGATCCTTTTTATTTCTGCTATTTTAGCTTTGAGGCATATGTGTTGTAGATTTAGTACTTGTTCTACTGTGGGGGGTTTCTCCAGGGGGATCTTTATGTATGGATGCTTGTTGCAGGTAATTATTTCTGGTTTGTATCTGTATGTTAGTTCAAACAGTGAGTAGCCTGTCCCTTGATTGGTGCAGACCTGGGATACTAGTAATGCATGTTTCACATATAGTGGCCATGTATCTTTGGCTTTGCCATCCATTATTTTCTCTAGGGTCCTGATAAGGCTGCCTTTTAGGTGTTCAACTCTGCTGTTGGCCTGCGGCCTGTAGGGCGAGGTTGTGGAGTGCTTAATGTTTTTGGATTTTAGATTGTTGTTTACTATGTGATCTGATAGCTCTGTTGCTCCATCAGTTATGATGTAGTCTGGGGTGCCGTAGTTGGCTATAATTGCTTTTTTAATGAATTGGTGTATGGTTTCTGCTTTGTGGTCCTTTGTTACCCAGAAGATGGGCCAGCGTGTGGCAAAGTCAATGGCTACAATTAGGAAATGTTGGCTTGTCTTTGTTTCTGGGAAGGGACCCACTACGTCTAGTCCCCAACCCTTGAATGGTTCAGGGTCAGGTACTGAGTTGACTGTTGAATGGGGGCCTTTGTGCTGGTGTATTTTTTGCACACTGTGCACTTTTTCAGAACATCAATTATATCTTGTTTGAGATTGGGCCACCATACTATCTCTTTTAGTGTGAGGTATAGGTTGTTAGCCTTTGTATGTCCTAGTAGGCAGTGATGTCTTAATATGGTGTCAACTCTTTGTGCAAGTGGGATGTAGAGAACGTTTTTTTCATTAATAATTTGGTATACAGTGCCATTTAATACATGGAAATACTTTTTGTTCCTTACTAATGTATTGTGGGTTAGTTGGTGTGTTGAGGGGTCTTTCCCTTTGGTTTTATACTCAGTATTATATAGGTTTGGCCTGTCAGGGTCCAGGTGGTCAGGATGATCCTCTCTTGGCTAGCATAGCCTAGAGAGAGCATCAGCCGTGACCATTTCTACCCCCCTTTTGTATTAGATGTCCAAATTGAGCTGCTCTAGCAGAGACATCCATTTGACTTGTTGCCATGCAATTGTGTTCTGGGGTTTTAAAGTAGATTAAGGATTTATGATCAGTTAGTACTCAGACATTTAAATTTCCTTCTAAGTAACATCTCCATTTCTTGCATGCGTGATATATTGCTAGCAATTCCTTATTGTGTATTGGGTATCTCTGCTCATTGTTGGTTAGTTTTCTACTTTTGTAACATACTGGCAGGAAGTCTTGCTGCCCTGGCTGGCAGATGTGTAGGACTGTGACAATGGCAGTGTTGCTGGCATTCAACTCAAGCTTGTAGCACCTGTTGTTATTTGGGTATTGCAAGATTGGTGCTTCAATCAAAGCTTGTTTTAATAATTGTAAATTCTTGTCGCATTCTGGTGTCCAGATGAATTTCTTTTTGGCATTACCCTTGGTTAAGTCATTGATTGGTGTGGTTAGATTTCCTTGGTCTTTGACGTATTTCCTTAGGTAAGCTAGCATTCCAAGAAAGCATCTAACTTGTTTAACAAAAGTGGGGCGTTGCATGTTATTTATGGCTTTAATTTTATCTGGATCTGCTTTGATGCCACTGTCAGAGACAATGTGGCCCAAGAACAGAAGTTCATTTTCCATAAATTGGCACTTAGTTGGCTTTGCATAAAGTTTGTGCTTTGCAAGTCAATCAAGTGTCTTGCAGACATGCGTGAGGTGTTCCTCTTTTTTTTGAGAATATAATGATATTGTCAAGGTAGCATAATGTATTTGAGAGACCATTTAGCACTTGGTTAATCATAGTGACAAAAGTTGCAGGAGCGTTGGTCATCCCAAAGTTCATTTATTCAAGTTGTCCAGACATCTCTGACTGGTACAACGGACCCATAGGGCCATAAAGGAATGATCAAGAAAAAGAAAGGTGACAGTCTAAGGGGGATAGGACAAGGAAACCAGAAGTCCCGGAGAAAAACCTTGAGGGGAGAGAAGGGGAAGGGCTTGAGGTGTCTAGGCTACTTCTGGAAGGACAAAGGCGGCCTGTTTTTGCTCTGGAAAGAGGATCAAGCCAGGGATTGATGATCACTCTTCTGCTAGCTCCCTGCACAATGTACTGGAAGTATTGCCAAAGAAGACCTGGCTTATGATCCATCCAAGTTTGTGCACTATGAGGGAGTTTGGGGCATGTGCTGGATGTGGAGTGGCAACAAAGAATTTGATGACAGCAGAGTGAATAACCCACAATGCGGTGTGGAATACTGCTGCCTTAAAGGACTCAGGAGTGCAGGAGGGGGTGTCAATGAAAAACCAGTCTACTTCTAGCCCCTCAATGGGTGTGAGATATGGGCGTACCGGCCAGAGAATTGCGCAGGCTGCCTACCATACTATTATACTCTGGGGGCATTCAAAGAACCTGTGTGTTACAATGTTGGTTACCCTGCATCTGTTGCAGGTGGGGTTTAGGCAGTTGCCGCGGTCAGCTGTATGGTATACCCTGCAGAGAACCTTCCATGTGTTTGTCCGCATTTTTATATTGATCATGTCCTTGTGGCAGTACCGCCAGAACAGGCTTGCCTTGAGGCTTTTATTGTTGTGTGGAAGTACTTCCAATATCTCTGGGACCGCCACTGGTCTTGGGAGTTCTGGAATGGGTGCCCCAGGGTGGGCGGGAAGGCCCATGAACATTGGGTGCCATACCAGTCCAGCCCTTCCTCTATGGGCAGCTGCAAGTCTGAATGAGCTGATGCTCCAATATTCTTTATATGTTGATAGCATTGCTTTCCAGAAGGCTTCCATCCCTTGTGGGCCTTTTTTGGGTTTTACTCTTGATAACCAGTTGTTGAGGGTGTGTTGCTTATGAGCCAGGTTTAGGCCCAGAGCCTTTGCTCATTGTGTCCTGAAGGCGTTGGTCCAGTGGGGTTCTGTCACATAGGTGGAAAGTGCCATATAAATTGTTCATCCAAAGATCTTGGCTGAGGCCTGGCGGACATCACATAAACCCAGTCCACCCCTAAGCTTGTTGCCAATCAGATTTGTGGTGGCAATTGGCTGAGTGCCTGGTCTCCAAAGCGTGTGGTGAACCATTGTATTGAGGCTCCTAAAGAACTGTTGGGATAGGGGGAAGAACTGTGCAGTGTACCAGACTTTTGAGTACCCCAGCGTATTCACAAGCTGGACCCTGCTGATCTGGGTCACTAGGTTACATTGCCAGGAGGACATGGATTGGGAGATGGCACTGAGGATTCCCAATTTTATTACCTGTGTGTCAAAACCTCCCACCTTGACCCATGTGCTCAGATGGGCACCAGGTCTCTGGTTGGCTTGATGGCAAGAGGGGGTCTGAAGCCAGGGCTCCCTATGATGATGACCTGGGACTTGTTGGTGTTCACTTTAGCCTGTGAGAGTTCAGAGTAGTCCTTGAGTGCCTTTGTAAATATTGACACATCACTTTTGGATGCCAGTCCTACAACGCAATCATTGACAAAGGCCTTGATTGTGAATGGGTCTTGCCCATATGTCTGCAGACCCAACAGTTTGGTGCTGAGGTGGCGTATCCATGGGTCAATGGCTAAATTGTATAGGAGAGGACTAAGAGGGTCTCCTTGACAGAGGCCTCAGGATAGGAAGACCTCTTCTGTTTCCCCATGGGCCGTTACCACCTGGATGGATGATTCTTGTAGAAGAGATCTCAGCCAGGCCTAAAGGTTTCAGGGACTGAGTGGGCGGAGAGACACACGTCAAGGTATGGCCATGATACCCTATCATATGCCTTTTCTTGGTCCAGGAAGATAGCAATACCATTCTGTGATTTTTCCCGCAGTATATTTGTGACTGTGTTCACATTGTTGGCAATATTGCGGCCTGGAGTAAATCCGTGTTGATTTGGGTGTGTGGCCAGAGGGATTATCTTGCACATCCTGGCAACCAGAATTTTTCAAAGTAGCTTCTGGCTGGTGTTAAGGAGTGTGATAGGTTGCCAGTTCTTGAGTTCTGCTCTTGATCCCTTCTTGTGAAGCAGGACAGTCAAGCCATTGTCACCACCTGGGATGGTAGACCCATTTCTGAGGGCCGTGTTAAATACGTCCAAAAGAATTGTTCTGAAGAGAGTGAAATGGTGCCGGTAGAATTCATATGGAAGCCCATTGAGCCTGGGGGCCTTCTGTTTTGATGCCATGTGAATGGCTGCTTCCAGCTCTTCCATTTCAATAGGGAGGTCAAGATCTTTCATTTTGGGAGTTGTCAGAACCACCTCTAGCCATTTCCTGAGGGCTGCAGGATTTGGTTCCCTTTCAGAGGCATATAGGCCGCTGTAGAAAGTGTGTGTTTTGAAAAGAACCCCTTCCTTTGAGGTATGAGATGTGCCTTTATCCCAACTTCAGATAGAGTCTTCTGTGCGCTCCTTGTCTTTTACATGGCAATAAAGGCCTTGGTAGACTGTTTGCCCTTAATAGCCAAAGAGATTGCCGCCTGAAGGCAGGCCAGGTTGGATTGGTTCTGTTCAATCCTAGCCAATTTTACGCAGACCAATTGCCAGGCAGCTGTCCAGCCCGCAGCTTTTTGTTTTGGCATGTTTACCTCCAGGTGTCAGATGGTATTGATTATTCTTTGTTTGTAGGTCTTCTTAGCAGTCATGAGTTGGGATGATTCCTTGCAAAACTTCCCCTTAACATTGGCTTTAATGGCAGCCCATTGGTCTGTCTGCCTGTGTTTTTTTGTTGATCTCATTGTTGAGGTGATTGAAAGGCTAATCCATTTTCTGTTTGAGTCATTAGGGAGCAGGCGTGATCTGTGTGTTGTGCATTCCCTTTGGTCCCCAAACGTAATGATAGCGCAGAAGAGTCTGTGATCAAACCCTAGGATGTCAACTGGTAGGTGTGGAAAAGATACGGCCGTCAAGCCCAGGGAAATGAATATATAGCCAACACAAGAAGCAGAGAATTCTATTGTTTCCACAGGGTTGATCCAAGTCATAATTGCAGGGTATCCTGCTTCAAAATCAGCTATGTCAATGAGTCCCAAGCCCTGTTGCCAGTCCTCAAACAGGCCCACATGGTCCAGAAGGGGGATGGGTGGAGCCTTGTCTTCTGGGAGCAGCCACAAGTTGAAGTCCCTGACACAGATGGTATTTGGAGGGAACTCAATATTCTTGAGTTGTGCAAAAAAGGTTGCTTTGTCCTTGTGGGCTGACGGGCTGTAAATAACTGCAAAGGTGAAATTTTCATATTTGATGTCAATATCCGCTATTAGAAGTCTGCCATCAAGATGTGTATGTTTGTTTGTTGCTTTGATTGGAGATCCCTGTCTGATCCATATGCCACATTTCTTGGACCAAAGGGTAGTGTGCGGTAGCATGAGCCGCTGAAAACTTGGCCTAGCCTCAGAGCTGCAGTTGACTTTGGTCAAGCCCACCAAATCAGCTTTGAGGTGAGAGCAGGATGTTTCTTTTCTTTGCCTGGGACTGGGGGCATGAAAATCCTGCAATGTTGAGCATCCCTATTTTGATTGTGGTTCCAGTAGCCACTATGCCAACGTGGCCCCACTGGCAGTGGGACCACTATTGTCATTGGCTGTGGAGTCTTTTGGTTTTTTACTCACCTAGACTTGATAGGCTCCCCTATTGTGTATGGGGATGGCTTGGTTATTGCAGCAAGTTTGTTCTGGGCCTTGCGTCTTGGTCTGCCACCCTCTTGTGTAGAAGTTGCCTGATTGTGAGTGGTTAGAGTTTGGGCTTGTGCATTTTTCATGTTCTCTTGGGCCTCTGTAGATAGGGAATCAGCCAATAAAACTTGGGCTGGGTTTTCCAGGGGTTCCTGTTCCATCTGGGCTGGATTTTCCATTAGCCCATCCATTTCAGTGTCATTAATAGACTGAGTCTCTTGAACATGCATTTGGGTGGTTTGAGGTGCCTGTGCCTGGTCAGATTCAGGTACCACTATTGGTTGTGATTGAGGCTGGGTTTGGGCCTTTGCATAAGCCTTTTTCTGGTGTGATGTGATTGGCTTGACCCCCTCATACTCAGCCATGGTGCACCAGGCTAGGGCTACAAGAGCATTGGCCTGGGTACCAGTTGGCTCAGCATTCTGGGGCTCCTTGAGGGTGTCTTGTTCTGCGGCCTGGACCCCTGCTATGGTTGTAGGGCAGAGAGCCTCTCTGTGGCCAAGCACAGATCATATCACACAAATTGGCGGGGTTTGCTCTGGGAACACCTTGAACTTGCCACTCAACGTACTATTGTTTTTCAGAATGGTTGCACGGCGTGGAATAGACAAAAGTCTGCTATTCCCATATGGCTTGATCATAGCCATTGCCTTTGCTGTGGTCAGGTGCCCTATGTATGGGTTCTTTAGCAGTTCAAACTGCACAATATCCCCATACTTGGACAGTCCTTCTTTAAGCTGAGATTCCACCTCCTCTCTAGGCATGTCCAAAGGCAGGGCCTCAAAGGACATGAAGAGTGTGGAGTCCTGGTTGAACCTGGTGTGGGTGGTGGGTAGGACTGTTTGGGTCTTCTTCCCCTTGGGATCAGTAATCTCAAGGATGAAGATCTCTTCTGCTGCCTGATATACATCTTCCTTGCAGAGGAAGCCAAGATCAAAGAAGTCCTTTAGAGGGCTCTGGTGGAGAGATACAGCCTTTGGATACACTGAGGCAATTGCTTTGGCCGCCTCCTGGAACTTGGTAGGATTGCCTCCAAATTTGACTCAAATCCCATGAGGAACAGAGGACTTGGGAAAGGCTCTGGTAATGTCCTGGAACCAGCGTTCAGAGATAACAAACTTGAACCATCCTTCAGATGGCACAAATGGTCCATTATTGGTGGTTCTGGCAAAGTATGCCAGCTTTTCCTTGACAGGGCGCTTCTGACCCTGGACCACCTTGGTCCAGGATCTAGTGTTGTTGTTTTCCATACCTTTCTTTTAATAAAAGCCTTGTTTAAACTCAGACTCTTATGCGCTTATCACTTGCTTTTAAATTCTCAGTTCCAAAAAGTGGGATTGAGCTGATCAAGAAAGGTGTCATCCCAAAGTTTATTACTCTACATTTGAAGTATTCAAATTGTGTATGGAACACGGTTTTTGGTATGTCCTTTTCCTTTACTTCAACCTGGTTGTAACCTGAGGTGAGGTCAATTTTGGAGAAAAATTTGGCTCCTGAGAGTCTTGCAAACAGATCCTCTATAAGTGGAAGAGGATATTTATTTTTATTGTGCTTGCATTTAGTGCTCTGTAGTTGGTTACTAGACAGAGGGTGCCTTCCTTTTTCTTTACAAAGAACACTGCTGCCCCCCACGGGGATTCAGACGGGTGAATTAATCCTTTTGATAGATTGTCCTCAATCTGGGTTTTGAGGGTTTGGGTCTCCATGGGAGAGAGTCTGTAGAGGGGTGCAGGTTTAGGCATGGATTTACATAGGTCAATGCCATGTTTGACCTCTTGTTTGGGTGGTAACTCTGTGAGTTCTTCCTTGAATACATGGGTGTATTCATTTAGGAGTGCCGCAAGTTCTGGGCATTGGATTTTGGTTGTTTGTATATTATTGAATTTGGTGTATCTCATTATGTGAAGGGTACTATCTTTGGTTAGATGTTCAGAGTTGTCTTGGTTTATGACCTGGACAAATACTGTGTCTCTTAGAATGAGTTTGTTGAGTTCTTTGAGGATATTAAAATCGATTCTGTTGTGTTTGATGATAATGGTTTTTATTTTCCAACATACGCTGGGGTTCACTTGGGTGAACCAGTCCATGTCTGCTACAATGTTGTAGTTTATGTTGTTCATGAAAAGTCCTTTGATGGACATTTGAATGCCTTGGAGGTCAATTCTGAAGGGAGTTGTTTTGCCTTTGAGTAGAACCTTTGGATTATCTGCCATTCTGGTGTATTTGAAGTTAGATTTGATAACTGGTATTTTGTATTTGGGTACAATTGGTTTGCTAACCATAGTGTGTTGTGCACCAGAGTCAAATAGGATTTTATATGTATGAGAGTTTATAAGTGCATGGGTAGACAAGAAGTTGTGAGCAATCTTTAATTTTTAAGTTCATAAAAATGGAGGATTACGGGACATGTGGGATGCAAGCAGCAAAGTTTGTGCCTTGGTACAGTTTCTTATCAAGTTGGGGGAGATAGGGGCACTTAAGCCTGTTCCCCCTCCTCTTTTCCCTGTTCCTCTGTTTTGAGACCTTCAAGGTCAGAAAATGTGGGGTCAGATTCATAGTGGATTGCTACTTCAGCGTTGTTAACTTTGGCGGTGTCCTCTTTCTTGGGACAGGAGCGGTTTGGGCTTTGGATGTGATTGCCATTATTGCAATTGGAGTTCCTGTTGTTATGGTTGGTATTTTGGCATTTATTGCCATTGGCGTTTTCTCTGCCATTGCCGTTTGAGAAGCGGTTGCTGTTGCGTGCAGCATATTCCATGTTTGCGCGTTTTTCCACGCGCTTGGCTTCTGCAATGAGTGCAGGCATGGAGGTGTTAGCCTCTAGATGGATGAGGGCAGCAACAGAGTGTTTCATTCTATTGATGAATGAGGCTCTGGTGTATACGTTGTCAGCTTGTGCTGGATTTTGCAGTGTATTTCCTCAATTTCATTGGCGTAAGCTGTGATAGTGGTTTTCTGAGGAAGATTGCTGAGCTGTATTGTAATGTCTTGGAGGGATTCAGTGACGCAGAAATTATGCATGATGTCCTCTTTAAACTCTTCCCAGTTGTCAAGCTAAGTGTCAGTTTGTGAGCCAACCAAGGTGGCAAACCAGTTAGCTGCAGCCTTGTAAAGGTGCTTGCTGGCTTCCTGGACCCATTTTTTGTGGGGGATGTGACTGGCGCGGAGTTTATTGGCTGAGTGGTCTAGCCAGTTGATGATGTTTTCTTTTTTTTTACTAAAGAACTTGTTGATACCAATGTATTTGGTATTGGTTACTTCACCTGTGATAGGTGGTTGTGTGTTTGTTTGTGGTTGAAGAGAGCAACTGTATTATATTATCATGGTGCATGCTTTGGGCATGACCAGACCTTTATTTATGGTGCATCCACTAGGTATATCTTTGTCAATGTTGTGGGTGCAGAAGTACGTCTTCCAGGTCTCCTGGGATGTGTCCTGGTTGAGTACGTGAGCAAAGGTGGGCAGGTTTTGGTCAGTCATTTTCTCTTTCATGGGTGTGGTCAAAAAACCATAGCTGCTACCAGTGATAAGGAGCGCCTTTTGGGGAAGCTTCAAATATGAAATTAGGAAAGAAGAGAAGTTTATTTTATTGGGTAATACTTTAGACTTATATAGACTTGGCTGTGTGTCAGGAATATTCCTGACAACACCTTAGTTCAGAACAATATTTTGTTCACAATTGGACTCAAGAAACAAAATAAAAATTGCAGCAGTTCCCCCTTATTGGGGAAACTGCCGCAAAAAGCCACGCCAAGAAAACAGAAATTAAAAATAGACATTCTAATTTGGAGGGGTTTTATACCCTGCCCGCGCAGCCAGCCGTCTGCAGGCCGCACGCCAAGCCTGCCAGTCCCCTGGCCAGCCCGCAGAATGGGGAAATTGACAGATGGGGAAACCCAAAAAGGCAATTTCCCCAAACCCAAATGGAGGGGGATCTGCTGCCCAAATTTGGAATCTACCAAATTTGGGAGGGGCTGACAAGCTGCTCAATCCACTCATTCCTGCATTAACTGCAGAATTCAAAATAGGATGCATGAAAACATCCAATGATACACCAAGCCAATGCAAGTCCAGAATTAACAATTCATTGCCTGCACACCACTTCCAATTCCCCTCCCAAAAGGAAATTCCAGACAACATCAAGTGTTTGGGGTTCCCTGTCCAGTGTTTTACTCTATTCATGCTACCACAAGGATGATAGTATATAATAAAGCCAATTCACTTGATGATAGTTTGTGCTATCATTGAGAGAAATTACCCCTCAATAGTATCATATAAATCAATCAGAACTTTACCCTACAAGAAATTTAAAGATACTAAGCTTTTTCTGCCTTTCCCCAGGATTAGAAGATGAACCATTTAATCTTCTCAGCTGTTCTTACAGCCTGCCTAGGGATTGGGGGCCACCAATACAATCATCAGCATGGGCTGTTCAATAAACCACCCGGCAAGTACATCTATGAGGAGCCAGCGTAGCTAAACTCCTCCGAGCAGTACTCCTGGCCCACGCTGGTGCTGCCCCACTCCACCCAGTCTGTAGTTATATACACCTGTGTATACTACGTACTTACGTATTTTGCCGGTAATTTCAAACTTTATAATGTACACACCAAGGTCTTCAGATGGATGATGACAGTCTATCCCATTGTGACGGCGCTCACAGGTTTCCAAGTCGCCAACTTGGTACCCTATTTTGCTAAAATACTCCCCCAATTGTTGGGTCTTTACACTGTGGCAGAGGTTTAGTTGGATCAAACCTAGGGATTGGTCATGTGCAGGATGGGTTTGAGCCACTGGATACTTGGACAGTCATGTGATATTGCTTGGTTGCCTTTCCTGGTATGTCAAACAGTATATTGGAAGGGTACCAAATTGGGCAATGACTGGATGTTGAGTAGGTTGGCGGTAGCCAGAATACTTGTACATCCAGATCCTTGACAATAGGTTGGGAGCCAACTTGATGAAGTAGGATAAGGATCAACCAAGCAAGGACCAAGAGCCAGAATTTGGCACCATGAAATCCACCAATCCTGTAAGAGTAATATTGTTGAAACCGCAGGCTTGACCCGCCAGCAAGGTTCCAACCAAGTGGGTTTGTGACCTGCAATCCAATTACCCGGTCACTTGAAGCCAGACTAGGAAGTCAACTCAAATTACCAAATCCAACATGAACAGATGATGATCCTTTATGGTGGATACCTTGTTTTGGCGCTTGACTCATTATCAGGATCAAGCCACCCCCCTCTTCCATCCAACCATGTGATCAACAATCATGTTCCTGTTACCCATTGATTCACATTGACTATATAATCACTATCTCACAATAAAGATTATTATCTAGCTCCTAAAATATTTTTCCCCTTGTAACTCTGCTAAAATAGCACAGTTACAACATTGAAGCACAGGTAGGCTCTCCATCCTACATTTCCCTTCAAAATTTTGTCTGTTGCCCGCACACACCGCAGCCAACAAATCCTTGACAGAATTATGTCTGGCCTCCTGCATGAATGGACCCCATACACTCCTGGTGCCAAGATACCTGATGGCTTCATCCTGTACCAGAACACGGTGATCCCACTACCCACCTTCAATGCCATGTCTGCACAGGGCTTCTTTCAGGCTCCCTCCTTGATGCCGCAACCAGCCAACAAAAGCACCATGCCCGCCTACGTAGCTCAAAGACTACAGAGCGCCTCCTTGGAACCTTTTGCCAGGGCCAACAACGACAACGCTGCCGCATGGATCCAGTCCGCCCAGAGCAAGCTGGCTCAGATGGAATGCCCACAGCAATTTTGGATTGCAGAAATTTCTATTTGCCTGACCCATGACGCTGGCACCTGGTGCAACAAGTGGCACAAGGAACACACCAACAAGAACTGGGACACCTTTAAGAAAGAATTCCTGGCAAGATTTGTGTTTAATGACACAGCGCTCATGATAATATGCCAAGTAAAGAACCTAACCCAGACAGGCACTGTGAAGGAACTCACCCGCACCTACAAGGAACTCTGACTTTGTGCACCATCTGACATGGCCTTTGACACCCCAGCCACACACCTCATGTACTACAACGCCCTCAAGTTGCATGTGATGAAACATGTGAACCTGGACCAGGTTACCAACCTGTAAATCTTGTACCGTGAAGTAGAGAAAGCAGAACAAACCTCCAACACACTTCATAAGACATAAACTGGGAAACAAGAACACCCCAAGGATTCCCATCCAGGCAGGCGCTCCACTCAACCATCCCCTGGAGGCAACAGGAATAACGCCAATCACAAACCCACGGGTTTGAATGGACATAGAAATGGAAACAATGGCCAGTCAAACCTTACCCATTTCTGTGTTACCGCCACGCAAAGCAATCAAGACAAGGGAAAAGCCCAGGGAGAGAACTAAGCAAGCCAAGCTCTCCCCGCGCAACTCCTGACTTGCCCAATGATGAGTACTGACCCAAGGACGTGGACCAATGCCCAATGATCCAAGTGCCCTTGGAGGACCTGGTACTGTACACCATTGCCAGACATCTCAATAAACTGATGTCTTATCTTTTCTGCTTTTGCAGTTACACAGGCTCAGCACTCCTGGATTTGGGTGCAGATCAAACCCTGGTCAACAGTAGCTTTGTGAATCAGTTCAAGCTGGCCACTAATCCTTTGCGGATTGAAAATGTTGTCCTGGCTGATGAACACCACATTGTTGTGACAAAGGAAACTGCCCCCTTCTCTGTCATTCTTGAGAACCTCCACTCCACCATCCAAGGTCCCGTCATTGACTTCCCAAAGTTTGACATTGTGCTGGGACTAGACTGGTTGCAAAAAAACAATCCTCACGTAGACTGGGCAACCTCAGTGTTGACCATCAAGCGCAAAGGTGTCAACCACCAGATCTACCCTGACTCTGTAGACCAACTCTTGTGTGACCACGTCTTTTTACGCATCACAGAGACCCTGGACAAAAAGAAAAACCTGAAGGCAATTGCCAGGGACTCCTGCTAATACAAGATCATACATTTCAAAGATCACCAGGATACCTCCACACCTCAGGACTGCAAAATTGTGACCCGCCATCCAGAAATCTTCAAGGAAGCGCTACCCGGGCTACCCCCTGAGAAGCACATTCAGCACTCCATTCAACTCAAGGGGGCTGTACCCAAGGCGCGCCCTATCTACAGGCTGACCCCAAATGAAGACAACACCTTACGCGCCTACCTCAAGGAGGCATTAGAGAAAGGACTTATCCGCCCCTCACAGTTGCCCTTTGGGGCCGCCGTATTCTTTGTAGCTAAGAAGGATGGTACCTTACGTCTTGTCACAGACTACCAAGCCCTAAACAAGGTTACCATTAAGAACTGTTACCCACTACCACTGATTGAAAACCTCTTTGATGCCTTGGGAGGAGCCACAATCTTCTACAATATTGATCTGATGGCAGGCTACAACCAGATTTGCATCAAGGAGGAAGACATCCCCAAAACAGCTTTCCACACTAAATACAGCTCCTAAAAATGTGTGGTGCTCAACTTTGGCATGAAAAATGCCCTGTCCACCTTTGTAACCTTCATAAACAAAGTATTTTCGCACCACATAGGCAAACATGCCCTAGTGTACCTGGACAACATTATTGTCTACAGCCCCTCAGTAGAACAACATCACAAAGACCTCAAGGCTGTCTTTGCTACCTTAGCACAACACAAACTGCTGGCCAAGCCCTCCAAGTACCAGTTCTTCCGCAAACAACTACCCTTCCTGGGACACATAGTCTCAAAGGACGGCATCAAACCCGACAGCCAAAAGATCCAGGCCTATGCAAGATGCCACCACCCAAGGATAAGTCAGAACTCTGCACCTTCTTGGGAATGGTGGCCTATGTACGCTGCTTCATACCTGACTGTGGCCTTTTGACTGCCCCCTTATCTACCATAACAGGCGCCAAGTCCAAGTTTGTGTGGACCCCCCAATGTGACCTCTGTTTTAGACGCCTCAAGGAAAAACTCACGACAGCTCCCATCCTACAATACCCCAAATGTGACAGGGAATACCAAATGGAAACCAACGCCTCAGATGCATCCATTGGGGGAGTACTATGAATCAAAAATAATGATGGTGACTTCCTGCCTGTAGCTTATGAGTTGCAAAAATTGACAGATGGCAAGTGTCAATACCCTATCCACAACAAAGAACTGTTGGCTATTGTGCACTGTCTAGTCAAATGGTGCTGTTACCTAGAACGGCAGGAAGAATTCATAGCATTAACCGACCACAAGTTGCTCATCTACTTCAAAACTCAAGCAAATCTGTTGCGCCGCCAAGCCTGCTGGATGGAGCTACTGGAGAGGTTTAACATGCTCATATAGTACAAACCTGGGGCCAAGCTTGCCATGGCAGACGCCCTGTCCCGCTTGTATGTCTGTGCTTCAAGAGAAGAAAATGGGCTCAACCCAGACTGGCCTCTTTTAGTACTAAAAACCAAAGATGAAGGTTCCCCCCCCGGCACAACCAACATAACAAAGGAAACAGTTATCAAAAATGAACACCTATTTGCTGACGTATATGGGACCCTACACAGAAAAATGTCTGACAGCACAACCATTCCCTACATCCCCACGCATCAGCAAGTAGACACCATCCTACGCTATCACAGAGACCTCGGACATACCAAGAGCCAAAACCTATATGATTTCCTTAAGCATAAAGCCTGGTGGCCAACCCTATATTGCAATTTTCAAGAAGTGCTAAACCAATGTGAAGTATGTGAAAAGTTTGCCAAAAGCAAAACCCCGCCAAAGTCAGTAATTCCCATCCGCACACAACTACCCTTCAAAGTATGGGCCCTTGACATTGTTGGTCCCATGCCAGGAAAACACAACAATAAGAAATACATCATCACTGCCATTGAATTTGCTACAAGATGGCCAGTAGCCCAAGCAGTAAAGGCACACACTGGCAATGATGTACAACAATTTATTGGCAAGGAGATAATCAGCAAGTTTGGAAAGCCAGAACTACTGATAACCAATGGAGGGAAAGAATTAATCTCTGAAACAACCAATGTATACCTCGCAAAAAAATGAGGTCAAACACACTGTAACAACACCATACCACCCACAGGTCAATGGACGTGTAGAGTGGCTTAATGTTAGCCTTGTGCAAGCCTTAGCCAAACTCACCACTGGGAGACCTGTAGACTGGTATAAGCAGCTACCAACTGTGCTACTTGTGTGTCAAACCCAAGTGAACAGATCCACCGGAAAAAGCCTGTTTGAACTGGTATACAGCACACAGTCAGATATCATTCAAGCATTGACAGGACCTAAACTGGAAATTCCAAGTGAAGTCCCTCCACGCTCAGACCCTCATGTTGTAAGAGCTAACAGCAAACAAACAGTGAAGGAGAATGAACGTCTACAAATAACCTTTGTCCCCATCTGCAATAGACATGAAGTTGGGGACAAAGTTTGGGTCATGAATGTTGACAAGAGCAAACTACAACCCAAGAAAGTGGGGCCAGCAATCATCCTAAAGGTAAACAACAATAACACTTACCTTGTGCAAGGGCTTGGAAAACGTAAGCAAGACAAGACCCTACACCATGATTGCCTACGGCCCTGCAAAGCAAGACAAAAACAACAAGAAACTGCCCTGCCCACCACAGAACAACAATTAGTCCAATATGGCGCCTGGGCTTCTGACAACCTCCCTGACAACCTGCTCCCAGAGGAGGCCAACCTTCAGTTGGGGGGGGTATCAAAACTGCAGGCTCAACCCATAAGCAAGGTTCTGAGTAAGCAGGTTTGTGACCTACAACCCAATTATCCTGTCACTCAGAGACAGACTAGGAAGTCAACTCAAATTTCCAAATCCAACAACATGAACAAATGATGATCCCTTATGGTGGATACCTTGTTTTGGCGCTTGACTCATTATCAGGATCAAGCCACCCCCCTCTTCCATCCAGCCGTGTGATCACCAATCATGTTCCTGTTATCCTTGATTCACATTGACTATATAATCACTATCTCTTAATAAATATTATTATCTAGCTCCTAAAATATTTTTACCCTTGTAAATCTGCTAAAACAGCACAGCTACAACAATATAGAGTACTTTAAACATCTGTGTGAATATGAAATCAGCAGTGGTAGCAATTTTTTTGAGCAGTTGGGCCGCAGGGTTAGAGATGAAGTCATTGGTACCAGGTATGTGGGTGTCAGTAATATTCCTGACAAAATGTCACAAGAAATCAACTTTTGCAACACAAAGGTGCCAAATAATCAATGTGATTATTTGCAGCAGTTTCACCTGATTGGAGAAACTGATGCAAAAAGCACTCAGCAAAAAACAAAATTTAAAAATTTAAATTTCACAATTCCATCTTTTATAGGCCGGCCGTGGATTGTGCGGCCAACCGCCAGGCTCCCACCAGCCGCATGCCCAGCCTGGCAGCTTGCCTGTGTGTGCCTGCTGTCAGCCAGCCACCCCATGCGTGCACGCTGCCAGCCAGCCAGCTGCTGGAAGCACCCCCATGGCTGGCCTGTTCACCCCTGCCAAATGGGGTAACTTCCAAATCAGGAAACCAAAAAAGAAAAAAATTTCAATTGCTAATTTGGGGAAAACTGCTGCCTAAATTAGGAATCTTCTAAATAAGGGAGAGGTTGACAAGCTACATTGCACCAATATTCATGCACTAACTGCACCTAATGAATTTGGGTGCATGAAAGCATCCCAAAGTTCCTCATGATGCTGCCAGCCAGGAATTGGCAATCCATTGTCACTGAATCTACCCCAACACCAAGTGTATGGGGTTCCCAATCTAATATTTTCATTATTCATGCCCCATCAAAGTCACCAGTATATCATAAAAAACATTCACTTGATGATATATTGTGCTATCATTGAGTGAAATTATCCTCAATCATATCAAATAAATCACTACAAGACTTACCTAAAGAAAAGTCCAAAAGACACTAAGCTTTGTCTGCCCTTTTCCAGGAGATATAATATGAATCATTTTATCTTCTCTGCTGTCCTTACTGTGATAATTGGGGGCAGGTCAAGAGGAAAAAAATCATGCTCTCAACCATAATAAAAAGCATATTTCAGCAGCAACTGAAAGATTGTCACTAACAATTCTTGGGAGGCCAAAGAGGGGGAAGGGATCAACTGAAAACCAAAAGCATCAGCCATAAATGTCAGGGATACAGCCTTCAGGGAGTTCTTAAGAACTTACGGGCAGATGGCCCACAGGTCCTGCAGGGAGGGCCCACCACAAGATTGGAGCTAACTTTACAATATAAGATAACAATTTGCCCAGTAGAGCCCAGGGTCCGCTGGCAGGCACCATTGAATCAATAAGGCCAGTGAGGGTGATGTACATCACCCCAAATATCTGAGTGGAAGTGGAATCATTGATTGCAACAGATTCCTGCGGGTGTTTGGGCCGTGGGGTGAGAGGTGGTGTCATTGGAACTAGGTAGGTAGGCAAGTATTTGTACTTGTCGCGAAACAGCAGGTGAGGTATGATGACTCAGATTCCTTCTCTGCCAATGGCCTCTGTCTCGCTAGTTCTGGCTTCTGAGTCATAGATCAAGATTTTCTCTAGGGTGAATTCCAAATACACTGGGTTGGGTGGGTATTCAGTGAAATTTAACGGGCTAAAGGGAGCTCCTGGTGGACGATATAGTTTGGGCAGTTGGTCCACAGTTTCTTGGGGTTGATGGATGTGAGGTACAGAACCGCAGGAGGCAGACTTCAAATGAAATAGAACTAAAATCAAATATGAAATAACCTGGTTGAACCAAAGGTTCATGTCACTTTATTGCAAGAATGGCAATGAGTAACTTCCTGATGGCCCAGGGTATAAGTATACTCATCTGCCATAGAGAAAATTTTACAAACCTTTCTGGGACAGGTGATACTGTCTTCCATGGTTTGGAAATTATTGGTGATGTCCTGCTTGGAGGGTTTCTAATTGGTTGAGTTGGAATGGGAAAACTTGGATTTTCCCTTTGAGCTGCAGGATTTGTCATCCTCAGGCGGCCCGTGTTCTACAGAAGGCTTCTTTGATTTTTTACCAGAGGTGGCCCCAGTTATCTCGGGATTGTTGGCCAGGCCCACACTCTCATTGGTGGGACTAACAGGATCCTTTTGCAGGTGAGGCGTTAGTGCAAGTAACTCTGGGTTGATCGATCTCAGGAGTTTCTCCAAATTCAAATTTGGCTCTGATTTGAGCCAAGAAAAACGCAGACAAACAGCCGGGCCTGCAGGCCACAGGATATAAGGCTTTAAATCCTGTAGCTGGGGTTCTATCTAATGAATAGTTAACAAGAACTTGTCACTCGTGACAAAAACTGTAAAGTTACACCTCCCTCTTAGGTCTCTACTCCAATTCCTGCCAAATGCTTGGGAATTTCTACCAAATTATGTTTGAATATTTATTCAAAAGGTTACTAAAAAATCCCAAGAAAAGCCATCAATTTAATATTTTGGAATTATTCTGAAGATGCCCCCACCTAACCCACCCAAGAGACATCTCTGGTTAAATATCATGTGCAAGAGCAGCTGAGAGCAGTGATAATTGCATCCAAAGCATATTCCTGATTTTAGTTGGTTCAGATTTTCTTTTGACTATGCCCATTCAAAATTTGTCAAGATCTTCCTGCCTCAAGAAATATATTTGTATCCGCTCATATCATTGGTTGATTGGTTTTGTGACATTCAATCTATCCCCCAATCCTATCACATCCCTTAAATGAATGCAAGAGTTGTAAAAGACCTTGCTTCATCATTCTCTACTCTAATAAAGTTCAAAAATTTTAGTCTAATTTGGCCATTTGGTTTTTTCTGTTGCTTTTGGTGTTCAGTTGATTCCTCCCCCCCTTTGGCCTCCCAGGAATTGTTGATGACAACCTTTTGGTTTTTGCTGAAACCGCACTTTTATTGTGGTTGAGAGCTTGGTTTTATTTCCTCTTAACCTGCTCCCCAATTCTCACAAAAACCAAATGACCAGATTAGACTAACAAACTTTGAACTTTATCAGATTAGAGAATGATGAAGCAAGGTCTTTTACAACGTTTGCATTATATTTAAGGGAGAGAATGGGTTTACAGCGAGAGAGTGGCTGTCCCAAACAAATCAGCCAATTATATGAGGGAATATGAGCAAATTTCTTAAGGCAGGGAAATTTGAACAAGTTCAAATAGATAAAATCTAAAGGAAAAGCTGACTCAACTAAAATTGAGGAACCTGTCTTGGATGCAAGTACTGCTGCCCCCAGCTGCTCTTACACATGATATCTAACCAGGAATGTCTCCTGGGTGGATTAAGTGAGACATGATTGAAATAATTCTACAAGTAATAGTGTGAGGGCGGGATCTCTATATGGTTCTTTTTGTCAAGATCGATCTCCTAACAGGCTCTCCTGCCCCTAGATTGGCGGAGGGTCTAATTATAATCGAGGGTCCACTGTGTCAGTGCAAGCCTTTAGGCTATGGGTGGTTATGAGGGGTCCACTATTTCAATAGATTGTCCAGCATTCGCTTATTGGGAATTGTGAACTTTTCTGGGGTTGCTGGAGGGCAAAGAGGGGATTTTAACGAACTCTATCAAGGGTTGCAAACCTAACCGCCAGCAGGGCTGGTAATGGCTTGGGGAGCGGTCATCGAGGCCTGGCAGCCTGTCCGTCCCTTTGATCGTTGGGGTCTTGGTCGGTGTCTGGCGGCTATCGTCAATCCTGAAAGTGAACTGTTCTTGAAGTATCTTTGCTGATTTTACCCTTTTTAAATGATAGATCTTTAAATGCTTTTATTTTCCCAGCAATCGATCAAAGTTTCGGCAGCTGAGCCTATTCTACACCGTTTGTTTAGGGGAAGATTGTGCAATGGGGTTGGTTTATCAGATAATTAACTTGGTGATAATGCAGCTAAACATGAGTCATATCTTCTTGGCTGATGAGGATAACAGTTTGGCAAACTTTTGGGAGAGGTTGCTTTAATACCGACATTCAGTCTTGGGGGGTTCAGAGCCAAAGATTTTAGCTCAGGGTTTACATCTTTTACCAGTAAGCAATGAATCGATACAATTAATTATCACCTTTTTGGATCAATAAATTATAGTTAGTATCAAGAAATGAAGAGCTAATGGTTTGATTTAAAGGTGAGTTTTAAAAGTAGTATTTTCTTGAAACGATGGGGAATAGCTGAATAGATTTAAAAAGAGAAATAATAAATGCATTTCTATCGCATATGGTTCTTGCTTGGATAATTCATTGAATATTTTGCTGGGAAGCAGGGTGTTATTAAATCCGGGGCGACCCGAGTATTGTAAGTGAGTGAGGGGGACAGGAATTAATGTTATGGCGATACGGCGTTAATAGGTGCTACCAATTAAGATTAGGCGGATGGTTCCGCCGCCTGAGCCAAAGGCGTCTCATCTTTCTTTTCTTCAGCGGGGGCTTCCTGCGATGCCTCGGCGGGGAGCTCGGTAGGGGTATCGGTGGGGGCATCAAGAGACTTGTCAAGGGACTTGTCAAGAGAGAGGACCTCGGCAACAGCTTGCTCAACCTCCTCCTTGGTGGCGACGTGGGAGAACTGGGCAAGGGCAGCGCCCCACTTGTCTCGATCCTCACGGTCCTTGGCTTGGAACAGCATGGCATAGGCGTTGGCAGGCTTGATGCTGAGGATCAGCTCGTCGACTGGCCCAACCTGAACAGTGTCGTCGATTTGGATCTTTTTGCCCTCAGAGGGGACCTGGGCACTGCGGTAGTAGGTGAAGGCACCGTCCTTGGATAGGATGACATATCTTAAGTTGTTGGTGTGCAAGAGGGTGGATTGTTTGAATAAGAAGCCAGAATGGGCAGCATCTTTGGACTTTTCAACGTAGTGTTCTGATAGTTCCTCGGCGCCTTCAGGGATGGTGGCAGGGGCAGGGGCGACGGCAGAGTAGGCCAACTCACCAATTCGGGTGATGAGGGAAGCCTGGCGTTGGGCAGCTGGGGCTTCAGTAGGTTCTTCGGTAGCAACTTCTTCCGCCTTCTCTTGGGCTGGTTCTGCTACGACAGCTTCAGGCTCAGCAACAATAACCACGGGCTCGTCGACAGGCTCAGAGGCTGCTTCAACAACAGCTTCAGCGGGCTCAGTTGATTCAGTGTGAGCTTCTTGGACCGAGGCAGTCTCGGCCTTGTTCTTTAGGTTTCCCGAAAGAAGCCTCTTGATGAAGGGGCGTTTCACCTCGGAAGCCTCAACTTCTACAGGAGTAGAAGCTTCAGCCTCCAAGTCAGCAGCTTCAGTGGCAGCTTCTTTGGGCTCTTCAGCCTTCTTGCGGCCTGAAGAGAGAAGTCTAGTCAGGAAAGGCTTCTTCTCTTCCTTGGTGGGGGTGACAGGGGCTTCCTCCTGAGCAGGCTCCTCGACCACTTCAGGAGCAATGGCATTGGACTCTTCCTTGGCTATTTCAACGCCAGCACTGGGCTCTTCAATGACGTGGGCAACAGGAAGATCATGTTTGACTTCAGATGTTGGTTGTTCTTCGGTAGTGGATTCCTCAGTAGCGGCTTCGACAGCTTCAGGAGCCACATCCTGTTTGGGGGCTTCGTCGGTGGTCTCCTTCTGGGCTTCGTCATCAGAACCGCCCTTCTTGTTGAATAGCTTGGAGAAGATTTTCCCTTCAAACTTGGGCATATTAAATGTCTTTGAGCGGCTTGGCTTGGCTTCGGTTTGAGCCTCGGCAGGAGTCTCATCGGCAGCAGCAACGGGAGAAGGTTCTAGGGAGGGAGGGTCAGAGGAGATGGGGGCAACCATTTCAGCAATCTCCTTGGAGAACTCGGAGTCCTTGCCGTCTTCCTTGACCTCTTGGTCTTCTTTGGCCTCGGCAATGGGGTCAACAGCCTCAACCTTGGCTTCAGATTCGGGTATCTTGCGGTGGAAGAAATCAATCACTTCGGTGTAAAAAGATTTGCGGGGGGAGGTAGCGTCAGGAACAGCATCAACGATAGCTTCAGCTGAGGGATCAATAGCTTCCTCAGTGGGCTGAGCTACAGGAGCGGCTTCCTTGGTTTCATTCTCGGCTTCAGAGGCAGAGAAGACCTCGTCATCTTGGGCAGGGACGGAAGGAGAGGCAAAGCCCTTGCGTTCGGCTAAAGGTTAGAGGATGTCAATTGATGAGATTACCTAGCTGTTCATATGAGAATTTGTAAGCAGCAGTGTCAGACGAGTCAATAGGTTCCTGGGAAGCAAGGTTCTTGAGAGTGGCGACCCAGGAGTCGGTGTCCTTTTGGGAGGTGGTGGAGAATACATACTCTCTGGACTTGGTCTTTACAGTGAAGGCGAAGGGTTTGATTTTGGGGGAAGGGTCGACCTCAGTAACGTGGTTGAAGTTGATGAAGCCTTGGGGCGTCTCTTCTTTGTCGTCCGACTTGAAGTACGCCAGAATGCGAGAAGCATCGACAGTGGCGGAGGCGAGGGTCTCGAGGAGCAGCTGGTTGGTCTTTTCGAACTCCTCGCGGGGAGCAGTTGTCTTTTTTGCGTTCTTGCGGTACACGAGTCTTAGCCTGTTAAGAGGGTAGGACTGGTTAGCGGTGGGCAAGCGGAAGTAGCGCTTCTGCCAGATACGCAGTGGGCGTGGACCGCGCTTCGTGACGAAGCCCTCCTCAATCATCATACTTTGCACTGTTTCGTCGGTCGTCATTAGCAAAGTGAAGTCTGCTTTGCTCAAGCTTAATACCCCACCGTGACGCTGCCGGTCCAACTGCCACCCTCCCTCCTCATATGCATCCAATCATTTGCCGTTGCCACCCCCTCAATCCGGGGCATAACAGGATGCTGATTGGATGCCCCTTCCCGCATTTATTTCTGCCAGGTGCCGCACCAATCCACCTTGCCGCTATCCACCAATCAAAACTCGCCATTGCTGGATTCTCTCGTCAAGAACGCTGAGTAATTCAAGGCAACTTGCTTGAACCAATCACTTGACTGCCCCACCACTTGAAGGCACCTTGAACTTTAACTGCAGCCTCCGATTTAAAGCTTGACCAGATCCATTTATTCCGATCACTAAACAGCTGCAGATTACGTCATATTTATTCCCCGCCGCCAATCATACCTTGGAAGAACCTCAACTTGAATTTGGGTTTAAATACATAATTTCTAATTAATACCTGATAACCACCCATCTCTTGACGTTTATTTGGTGCAACTACTCCCATATCACCCGCCGCAACTTCCACTCCCCCTGACTCCAAGTCGCCTTGTTTCAACTGCCCTTTATTAAACCTTTGCCAGACAAATGCCTCAATTCGACTTTGCTTCTACCACTTCCGAAAATCACCTCTTAAAAACAAATTTAACAATAATAATTTATTATAAATCGGTCATTTTCCCGATACCCAACTGGCCATCACACCCTCACTTAACCCTTGCACCTCGATATCGGCCCCCAACCTTAATCCCAGCAAACTAAATGCTATTCAATCCATACCTCGTTTGCCCGAGCTCCAGACTGCATTATACAAAACTGCCTTATCACCATTTATGATGTCACAGACAACCCACTTTAAAGCAACCAGTGTTTAATCAATCCTGAAATATGCCACCCAATGTTGCAATCATTGCCTTTATTCTCCTTGCCAACGAAACATAACCCAAACGTACTACAATTAAACCCTCCCCTCTTGAATCCACCTTCTACACCCACCTCAGCCACCAATCACAAAATCCCCTTCCCTATTCAAGAATAACGATTCTATTCCTGCCACAGAACTAACTAAACACAACCTAAAGCTTGACTTATTCCAAATAAGCCACCTCTAACCATCCAACAGCCATTGTAAAGAAGAATTCACAAGCCAGCTGTGAAACTAATTCCACTAACTTGGATTCCCTGCAAAAGATGTCACCCCCAATTTGTCCAACTGCCGCAGTTAAAATAAACATAATTACTTACTTTAACCCTCCCAAACGAACAAGCAAACAAATCCTACTGCCCAATTCGGAACTCATCAACCCCTCCGTCTTTCAATGCCCGCAATGAACAAGATATTCATTAACGACCGTCCTAAAATCTAGCCACCCGCCTCATCGCACCTGATTGGCTATTTCTCAATTAAGCTCATAATTCAAGTGCCTATCGGGCCCGACAGTCGACGAAACCCACATGCTTGAAAGTTGGTCACCACTTCTGACAATCGAGCGCAGCCACCTCCCTTCAGAAGCCTCAATATATCACATATGCCTTTCATACATTTAATAACATCAAAATATCAAATTCGTGCACCACAAGACACAATCTCCAGATTACGCCACCCAACTATTCTTAAAGCTAAACTGAACCAGTCTACTTAGAAGCTGATCACGCCAAGGGCCAATACCACTCACCTTGCCAAGGGGTGGCTACCCCACAAAATTAATCAACAATCCCAAGCAAAGGCCACACTATACCCAGCAGATCGATCAATCAATGGCAACCAACTCGATGCTCAGATTCACCAGCAAACCAATCCATACCATCCTACTTCATAACCCTTCCCTAAGGAACAATCCCATCCCAAATACCCAAATGCCTTAAACCCAGGAAAAATACTCCAGAAACCTCAACCCATCACTCAAAAATCTTCATCCAAAACCTGCAAGAGAGGGTGACTAAACTAACTAAGTTTGGCTCCCATCCTGGGGGAAGGATCCACCAAGACACCATCCAGTGCAAAACTGGTATGGCCGCTCAAAGTGGCGTCTAAAGAGAGGACACATGAGATAGTCAGGGAAAGAAGGAGACCAGACTCATCAAGATGATCCCTCCAAGCAACCAGGGAGTGTGCTTGGGAGCGTGCTCTTGGGTACCCAACCCTTCCTTCAGAACCAGATGCTCTGAGTCCACAAAAGAGGGGCACTTGAGATTTCATGCTTGAGAGGGCCGGGAGATAGCTCGTGGGTGAATAGTTCAATGTCATCACAGGTGAGGCTTCTGACAAGGTTCTTTCTGGTAGCAAGAATGTCCTGAGCGTGCACAGGAATGCCTTCAAACATTTGTATGAACTGGGTAGGGTTGCTCCCTACATGGTGGAACAAATAGAAAATCCAACTCCAAAGATCAGGAGAAGTGGTCCATATCATCAACAAAACAGGTGCTATGGTGAAGACCAAAAACTTCACTAAGGGGACTGGTATTTACAAGGAGAGAGAAGAAAGGCCAGGAGAGTTTTAGAGCTTCACAAGGGTACAACTGGTTTAATTGAAGCCTGGTGATCAAGAAATCTCCTAGGAGACTTGGGAGCAAAGATGACAATGACCACAAGCTGTACACTTGAAGAGCAGGTGAGAGGTGCTGTTTTTAGTGTATATGAGAGAGAAAGTGATGGCAAAGCAAAAGAGAGACAAAAATAAACTTAAAATAGGTAATTATACTAACTTTACTACTAAACTTAAATTTTGAACTAGTTTTTCAAAAGCAAGAGCAGTAAGTGTATATATCAATACTAACTTCAACTCTAGGGGCTCTGAAAAGGATACCAGGAACCAGGGAAAGGCTAGAAAGGTAAGGAGTAATAAAAACTTTGCTAACAAAGCCAAAGAAAAAAGGGTACTCAAAAAAGCCCCAAAGTCCAAAAAAACC
Source organism: Entomophthora muscae (assembly GCA_014839935.2). Lineage (NCBI taxonomy): Eukaryota > Fungi > Entomophthoromycota > Entomophthoromycetes > Entomophthorales > Entomophthoraceae > Entomophthora > Entomophthora muscae. Next base: position 203,727 of record QTSX02000066.1, on the reverse strand, counting down.
CAAGGATAGAAAGTATAACTTTAGTTAATAAAATGAGCAGGCAGAAACTGAAAGTCCTTGCCTTGCTTTAAGGAAGGAGTTTTAGAATTCAGGGACACCTGACCCAAGGCACAGATTTGATTGGCTGCTGGAAAATTTTTGCAAAGGTGAATCCAGTGAGTTGGGGGCTTTTGCAATAAATTCTGGTTTTAACTCTGATTGGATGACATCAATAGAATGGTACAAGGCAGCATTCAATCCAGTTGGACTGAGATTTGTTGATTTGACAGAAGGGCAACCTGATTGACTGCACTTGATTTGTTTTGAATGTGGGCAAGCCCAAGCCAACAAATAGTCTAAATTAATCAGATATTCCTCTCAGGTGAAAATATAAATCTGATTGTTTGTGGTTACCACCTCAGAAGAATAAGACCAGCCAAATTGCTCATCAATTGTGTGGGCTAAATCCTCAAGAGAATTAAGGGATTTAGCTTGGAGAGTGAGCAGATTTCTTGGTGCACCGGGGGAAGATAGTCCTATCCAGGGCCAAAGGGGGGTGACTTTACATTATCCTTCCCTTTTTCCTGTGGACGGATGCCGCCCTGGGGGAGGGTGCCCACAAAGAAGTTCTTGTGAGGCTTGGGGATCTTGAGAGCCAGAAGAGATTTGGGAGGACCCAGCGCCTCAGGGTTATTGCAATGGAATTCTTGCACCAGATCTTAACAGTTACCACAATTGGACGAGCTCACCCAGCTGTTGTCATAGGAGAGGTAGCCCTTTCATTTGACACAGTATTGTAGAGATTTCCTGATCCAACAAGAAGCCACTATTGCTTTCACTTCATATTCAGGAGCCCCGTTAACCACAATAGCTTCAGAAGTATCAGGAATGGTTCCCTCAAAGGGGAAAGGCAACATGCATTGAAGGTGTTATGAATGTGGTTTGAGAGTGGAAGGTCTAGTACATATGCCGCATTTCCTTTGTTCTCCAGAATCTTAAACAGGCCTAGACGTTTAGGAGCAAACTTCCATGGGAAATTTTCATGCAGATTGTTGTGTTTGGCTCCTGGGGACACCATCCAGGAGGACACAGCGGGAAATCTTTATAACAAAAGATTTGAGGTTCAAAGCTAGCCTTGGGTTAGCCTTCAGGAAAAAATTAAGCGCATGTACCTTAATTTCCTGGAATACAAGATGAGGAATTCCTTTTGGCTAAAAGGAAAGAAAAAAGCTTGAAGAATATTAAAGCCAACAAAAATGTGGATAAACTTGTCTTTATTAGGAGAATTGATTCTACTTAAATAGTAGAAAAGGGTTGATGATCACTCATTAGGTAGACATAGTAGCCAAGGGGGTCACTGTCATGGCCAGAGGCTGTCATGTACCAAGGCACCAAAGGGGAGCTTAATACATCCAGATAACGTGTAACAAGGGCCCAGTAGAGGAATAGAGAAAAACAGGTTAGGTAAAGCAATCCAGCAGCTAAGGGGCAGTAGGCACCAAGGTTAGGAATGACACCTTTAGCCAGACTAAGGATGGTCAGGATAATCATCCCAGCTCTGCTGTGGTTGTAGGGCTGAAGGATAGGAGGAGCAGGGGAGTCATAGGGAATGTCAGCCAATCCAGGATCTGGACCTGACTGGTAGTCCATGGGTGTAGGTCTAGAGTGGTTGTGGGTTTCCTGTCCACCAGTCCCCAAAGTTTATCCTGGATCATAGCCAGGGACCAGCTGGAAGGGATTGTCATTCTCTAGTAAGGGAAAATGTATCTCAAAAATATGTATAGGGGTCAAAATGGGCTTTTATTCACTTTCAGAAGGAAGATTCCCTTAGAAACCTTCTGGTATATGGCCTGGGGGGTAAAGGAAACAAAATAGATTTGCCAATACTTGGAGTCCTACAACAATATCTTGGACTCCTTGTACTTGGTCTTGGACTCCTGCACCTTAGTCTTGGACTCCTGCTCCTTAGACTTGGACTCCTGCACCTTAAACTTGGACTCCGGCGCCACACTTAGGATCCAGCTTCTTATTCTTGGGCTCCTGCTCCGTTATCGTGGGCTTCAGCTCTCTTTATAGCTCCAGTGGCCTTGTTATTCCACTTGTATAAGTACAACTAAGCTCCTGCTGGTGATCAAAAGGCTTCCAAAAACCTCTCGGCAGAAACTCAAAAGGCCTGGGAAAGACCTAAAAAAACCCTGTAACTTTCCAGCCAGCCACCTTTTTATAGTGTCTTTTTCCCAACGGTTCCGCCTTCAAAATGGCTTTCTTCAGAAGCTTAAACCATTGTTGCTCACTTTTTCCTATAATAACTTAAGCTTACATACTTACTTTCTCAAAAGCTTAAAGTATTAATTCACTATTTCCTTGCTTAGACTTTAAGCTTTTGGCTTCCAACCAATCATTTTCATCAGGAAACCTGCCAGATTTCAACCAATGAATGCAGAGCGCAGAAATAACCATTTCTGAAGTTTCACCAGGATCCAACTAGGAAAATAATTTCCACAGCTCAAACCACTCAAAGCAACACCTCTTCACGCACCAAATTGTTAACCAGTCTATTATTCTGGCACCAGTCTTCCCTGCATTCAACCTAAACCCATTTAAATAGTAGAAAACTATTTAAACTGTTCTTTTTGGACCTTTTCAACATTTTCCCCATATATTTACAAATCTTGTAAAATCCAAGGAAAACGTCCCACCAAAACAACTTTGTATCCAGCTCTCATAGCAACATACCTTCATCTATCCTAGGAACTTAATAAATAAATATCTTACCCACACTTCTATCCACATTCCTTCTTGATTTTACTACTAAACCAAGGCAAAAAATTCTACATTTTCCCACTTTGGCAAATCAATTCAGCAAAATCTTGGCTTATTTCTCTGGACCACTAGTTCTTCATCATCATCTTCTGGTCCTTTGACCAGCTCATTTTAGTCTCCAACAGCTCAGACCAGTCCTACAGCTACTTTTTCAACAAAAGTCACTCAAATTCCACTTGGCCAACATAAGCCCTGCCTGCAAACCACCAAACATGTGGACCGTCACAGTGGTACTCTAGTCTTCTGGTTTGGCGTCTGCTCAAGTGGTATATTAATTGAAATCCTAATAAATCAAACAAAACCAAAAGATTCATTCACTTTATTTGACGTTGTCTGCACTTGATTTAAGTGTGGGGAAATGGTTTTTATACCACTCATCTGGTCTAACTTGGAAAATATTACTTCTTACTTTTGGTGAGCCCTTGATGTCCCAACTCTTGGGTACTGGATTCTGGGAAGTAATGGGGAGCAGCTTAGAAGGTTAGTATTGGGATCTGAGTGACTTGGTCTGAGCAGGGGAATTCTGTTGGCAGCTGGTAGATAATTGGCTGGCTCCATTATCCTGAGATTTTACTTGGTTGGGGGAAGAGGTTGGGGCATTACCAATTAATTCTTCAGGTTTTGGATCAGTGTCTGTTGATTGGTGATTATTTTTAATTTGATCACAACCTGTAAGTAATTTTGAATCCTGCATCTTAACTGAGGTGCTGTGCATAGCCAATTTATTGGCTGCATTACCAACAACCTCAGCTGCTGAAAGATTATTTTTTAGCACCTCAGTGCAATTGGTGGTAGGGGAAACAGGAGCAGCAGCAGCAGGAACCAGAATTTTTGCAGATCTGCTTGATAACAGATCTTCTGCAGAACCCAGCAGATATGATTGAGTGTGGCATTGGGTGCTCCCAGCCCAATTGTAGTATTGGGGCTGGGTCCCCCAATGCCAATGGGAGCCACAAGCTCCCCTGGACCAGTATTAAAACTGGCCCCAGGACAGGACCCGGTCTCAGGTCAATTCAAACTGCCCAAATAGGCCAGGGAAGTTTGAATTGGCCCTTGCCTGCCCTGGTGGGTGGTTGGGGTTTGAATCCCCCAGCGGGCTTTTGTGGCCGCCCTTGCTTTTGCTTGGTGGCCAGGTGTGGGGGTTTGAACCCTGTTCCTTTTTTTGCCGGGCTGGCCCTTACAGTCACATTGGGGTGAGGTTATACCAGGATCAGACAAGGGCAGGTACGGGATTTCAGAATGGGTGGATATTGGAACAGACCCATTTACAGAAGACAAGGAATTCCCAAATTTGAAAGCAAAAGCAACCAAATCTTAGCATATATCACTATTAAAAGGCCACATCAAAATAGCATTAATGGTGCAATTTACGACATCTCCCCCCTCAAATTGGACATAGGATTTGATATTTGCAGAGAAATTTGGAATGGACCCAGGCAAAAGGGCAGCTAGACAACAGTAGCTTCACGGTATACTCAACGCCTGTCACGGCCCATACCAGAGTCCAACTGGACTCCCACAGGGGAAGCAGGCCTGGCCTGGAAGGCTATGTACACAATAGGCACAATTTGAACCAGTAGTGGACTGCAGGGCAACAGCGCCCATGTCAACTCAAGATCTAATAATCTCCTATGTTTTTTGCTAGCTGCACTAGCTTAATTTTTTTAAAAGCGTTCAGGGGTGAAAACTCAGAAAACATGACAAAATTGTGGCCATCTCAACACAATTTAATATTAAGCTTAATAAAAAACTCAATTTAACCAGATTTTTTCTTTACATTTACTAATAAAAATTAGGTTATTTTTTTATTTGTTTTCACAATGTAAAAGTGTCAATTTCAACACTTTTTAAGCCAAACTTATCTTTAATACTAAAACTAAAATATCTACAGTAAAAAATTAAGTGCACATTTAAAAACATTTTTTTATTAAATTAATATATTAAAAAAGACATTGCACATATAGCTGATTTTTGAAAAGTTCATGTTATAAATATATACAGTAGTTTTAAAAGCTATGGCGACAACTGAAAATACCTCAGATTTAAACAAAATGATTTCAGATTTAAACAAAATCCAAGTTGTGCAAGATTCAGGATTAAATTAATTTATAAAATTTCATTTAATAAATGAACTGTCAAACAAAAAACAAAATTTCACTAGCCCATTATACAAAATTATATCAAACGTCAAGCGGTGTAGTTCAAACCACAAACAAAATGAACTGACGCAACAAGTGAAATGGATGGATGCTGTTCCAGAGTATATTATAATCCAATCAGGATTCATATGAGGCACAACAGAAGAACTAAAATGAAACAAAACTTGAGCAATCCAGAAGTGAGATTACACAAGCACAAAACAAAATGAACTCACACAAGATGTGTAGTATGAGCAGCCTAAAATAGAAAAATAACAGTTTAACAGCCAATCAACAGCTATCCAAATTAGGAACATAGGAATTTTATCCATTTTCATGGCTCCTTATTTGTGTATAATGGTTTTGAGAACTTTTGAAATATGGACTCAAGATTACAATAAAAATAAATCATTAAATTTTAATTTTTCTACTTTTAGTGATTTTATCCTAGGTTTTTTATAATGGTTTTTACAAGCAATATCTTTGACAGCGCCAGAAGCCAAGCCAAGCCAGCAGCAGCCAAGCCAGCTTCAATGGAGGCAAGGCTCAGAATGTGGAGGCACCTATTTACACCCAAGCCTTTGAAGCAGGTAACAAGGAAGCTGACCTATATCTGACCACCGACCCCTATGGCTTTGACTTGTTTGAGAGTCACTTAGTGTCTAGCTCTGCTCCTGCTCCTGCTCCTGTACCCACCCCTGCACAAGCTGCCCACCAACCAATCAATCAGGATGGCAACCTTGATTTGGAACAACTTCCTGCCACCAGCCAACCTGCCCCCCTACAGCCAATCAGGCTTCAGCTTCCCTGGCCCAGCACCCCAAGCAACGTATCATCAATGCCCAAATTCTTCAGGAAATTGTGGCACTGAATCTACTGGGTCTGTCCTGGGAACAGATTGCTGCCCAGTTGCAATTTACCTGAGCTACTGTCATGCGGGTATTCAACAACCTGATGAATAAGGGGAATCTGATTGGGACAGCCAAGAAGCCCAAGAAGGCCCCCAAGTCACAAATATCTGAGGCATACCCAATCATGCTTGACCTCCTTCAGCGGGACCCCAAGCTTCCATTGACCCAGGTCCAGAAGCAACTTGCGCACCATAACATATGGGTGTCTGAGCGCATGGTGCAGCTCTGGATGTATGGGAAGGTGGCTTCCATATGGGTTCTTACCAATTTTGCCGGCAACCAATGGGATGGCGCTGAGGATTCCCTGTATGACACTGCCATTGAATCAACCCTGGTCCAATGCCTGACTAGTCTAACTGATGATGTCATGTTCATCTCCTATTACAAGCTATCAATAGCTTTTGATGATTTTGGCAAGCAAGGAAAAGCCACCACCAAGAATAGAAGGAAGAAGGTCAAGAAGGGGACATTCATTGGTGCATTTCTGGCTGTTTCAGCCAAGGGTTTTGTCTACTATTGGACAAACCCAGATTTCCTCAATAGCTACTCATACAGCCACATCCTCAGTGGATTACTTGACTCCTGGTATGGCTCAAATTCCAAGTACCAGGTTTTCTTGAGCCACCAGATGGAGGGTAGCTCCACCGCCGTTGAGGCCATCCAGGGACGCGGGCACCAGGCCTCAGTCTACCCTGCCGGCCATGCAGACGTCCATCTGGCTGATGTCGTCTTCTTCAACATGGGATCCACATTACGGGAGCGCCGCCCTCAGGCTTTCAACAACCTCTATCTTGGGGTCCTTGACCACAATTTTCTCTTTGGCTGCCAGATGGTGGCTGACTTGTTTGCGCAAATGGTTTTCCATGTGAACATGGGCAACCAATCATGTAAGAATAAGCGCCTTCCACCTCGGGCTACTACCACCTACCAGCCCATCCAGCCAATGACTGATGAGGAATACAATGAGCGTTATATGGCAGCCATCACGCAAAATTCTCCTGCCTCCACCCCCTCCACCAACACCCCTAACCTGCAAGCCCAACCCACCCAATCCCAGACCCCCAGGCCAGCACCACCTCTACGTCTTTCTTCCTGCATTATTCTGCCTCCTAGGCATCACTCCCCCCGCCCCAATAAACCCCTGTTGCCAAACATTTTCTATTTATATTATCTTTTTTTTAAATTTCAATTGCTCATGTTCTCTTTGTTTATAGTTGGTTTTATTCTTTATGTTCAGCTTATTTCTATAAAATCATATATTTACTATGTTGTGTATTTAGATTCAGAACACAGTTATTTTTAGCACTTAAACATAGCCCCTTGTGAAAATATTAACAAAAATTTGGTGATCAGCTAAATTTGAATTAAAAAATTATAGTGTTAACTGTTTTTAGATAAAGTTGTTACTGATCCAAATTAAAAACCTTAATGATAAACTTTAAGCTAATTGGGAGCCAAGTGATAAAGTGATTGTTGTGACATAAAGGGTCATTCAATAAGTCTTTGGTGCATGTGCGCTAATTAATATTATTGGCTGGATCTTTTGCCATTGTACGCCATTGCTGCTGTGGCAAGTTGTTGATGGACTAATGCCCATTCAGCAGCTGGGTTAGCACTAGTCTATCAACACTTGCCACAGCAGCAATGGTGTACAATGGCAAAACATCCAGCCAATCATATTAATTAGAACACATACATCAAAGAATTATTGAATGATCTTTTATGTCACAACAATCACTTTATCACTTGGCTCCTGATTGGCTTAAAGTTTATCATTAAGGTTTTGAATTTGGATCAGTAACAACTTTATCTAAAAACAGTTAATACTATAATTTTTTAATTCAAATTTAGCTGATCACCAAATTTTTGTTAATATTTTCACAAGGGGCTATTTAAAGCGCTAAAAATAATATGGTAATCAAGGAAACAATGCCAGCACAAAGTAAACAACACATATTGAGATGAGAGTAAAACATATACAAAATGGGTAAAAATATGGGATAATGTAGTGGATGGGAAAATAAAAAGGAATAAACAAAGAGGCAATAGTATCAAAATAATACAGAATTTATTGGGGCAAAAGCTATAAAAACATATGGAAAGGTTTGTAAAAAATCAAATGAGAGAACTCAAAAAACTACTCAAAGACTTCAACTTGGCAATTGCCAAAATCAAGGACATCAACCACAAGGTCAAAGCCAAAGTTAAGTCTGCCGTCCTCACTGGGGACAAAATTGACAAGGTGTCTGCAAAGGCACTAATGACAAAAATGCCAGACACCCCAGAGAAGACCGTTGAGCGTCTTCTCAACATCCAGAAGACGGTGGTCAAGGGCCTCCAGTTCAAGGCATACAATCTTTCTGCACCGTCTGTTTGGGTTGAAGATCCAGAGGTGTATGAACATATCAAACCCGCCAAGCATGCCAGGGCAGAGGATACTGAATTGCCAGAACAATTGATTGCGCCAAGAATGGCCAAGCTGTCCAAGGCTGCGGGCAAGGGAGAAACACAAGAAGGTAGCCTAAAAAACAGAATTAATAAATTTTTGAAATACTTACCTTTTTTCTTAGAAAATGTAGACGGCAAACTCCGCCAAGTCCTGGTCCCCTTTGTCCTGGCCACCTTTTATGAAAATTATGCCACTAATGTGGCCAAGCATTTGTATCTGTCTCCCCCTGTCATGCAGGAGCTGAAGGACTGCATCCACAGGTATTTTTGCTATGTCCAGAGATGCATTGGCTGGGCTGACACATGGAGAGGGGGCATCTGAGTGGGCGGTTACTGCCTACAAGGATGCCCAACTGGTCTGCCTGGACCCGGTTAACCTCAGTGGATTTTACTGTGTAAACTCCATTGAGCTTGTTTGGGACGTCCTGGCAACGCTCCCATTCAAGAATATACCAGAGATGGGCCAGGCTCATGCTGCTGTTTGCTTCTGCTTCCCGTTGGAGCATACTCTATCTTACCTTCTGGACAACTTTGGGCGCGCAGTGGGCAAATTGGCTGTTGCAGATGGAACAGCCATCAAGAAAACTAAGATCCTCCTTGCGGGCTTTAGGCTAGCCTGGAGTGCAGATGAGACAGGGCTCCCCTTGGCAATGGATCTTACCTTTGCAAAGACCAGGCACAATAAGAAGATCCATGTGGTCTATAATAAATTATGTGAGTTCACGGAAGCCTTTGCTGGGCAAAGGCTTCACTTGGTGGTTTACCTCGGCTATCTTTTCTTCTTTGGGATGAGCGCCAGCGTAGAGGATCTAGAAGGGGCCCTTCTGGGAATTGACAAGGCCCGGCTTGCACTTGACGGGAAGAAGGTCCTCCCTGGATATGACTCAGTGGACCATGTAATCCAAGACGCCCTGGTCCTGGCAGGGATTTACGGGTTTGAAGCCCCGCCCAAAAAGCTGCTCCTCAATTTGCACCTAACCCTACTCCCCTTCACCAGCAGGAGGGAGTTTTTTAATAAGGGCATATCCACCGTCCACAGTGTGGCGGTAAAAGTTGTGCACCACCTCCATTGCGGGGTGGGTACATACCAAAGAACTCACTACAGGTGTTTGCAATAAATTCTCTCTTCTAATAAATTTCATTACAATTCATATTATTTTTATTATAATAAAATTTTCTGATTCTTATTTTAGCAAACCAGTTTTGCAAAATATATCACAGAAACGGGTTTCATAAAAGCATAAAATAATATGTTGATAAAATAAATTCCAACTTGTACATTTTACGTTTAATTTTTATAAGACTATTTTATATTTATTTGACAAAGTGGTATAAATCTATTTGCGTAATCCAGTATTGAGCGTTTGGGATTACCTCAGATGGCATAATAAAATAATAAATAATAAAATAAATAAATTACTTACATCTATTGATTGATCTTCTGAATGTGATTGCAGGCATGGAAACATCTAAATATAAAATGATAATTAAAAATCTTGAATAGTAAATAAGAGAATAAAAAATTGGACAGACTAAGCCTTTAATTGATTGGCTGTTTGGCTAGGCACGCAGGGATGAACAAATCAGTGTGGCCATAGAATTTGGCCTCAGTCTCAGCTGAGAGGGTATGGATCCTGGCCTGTAGCAAATTAAGAGGTCCTTGGTCCCAGTTGGGGTTCCTTGCTTGACAACTTGCTTGAGCCACCCAAAGACTTCCTTGATGGGATTTAGAAAGGGTGAATAAGCTGGGAGAAAGAGAAGGTGCAAATTTGCTGTGGCCAATTGCTGGGGGCCCACAGCAATGCTGGTATCAATTGATGAAAATTCTTCAAGAATGTCAGCCACTTTGTGGAGACCAACATTGTCCAACACAATGACATTGGTGAAGCCAGGGCTCATGCGCCTCAGGTGCTCCTGGACCAATTGGAGAAATGATAGAAAGGTCCTGCTGTTATGTGAACCCAATATCATTTGGTAGAGCTTGACCCCCTTTGGACCAAGGAGAGCCATCATCAAGTAGGCTGTGGCGCAGACTGCAGAACGCCAAGCTATCCCATCATTGGAGCCTTTGGGAACAAAGCCATACCCATTGTGCATTGACAAGGCAAATGCAAATTTGTCAATATAGTAAAATTTTACTATCCCCTTGGACTTGAGGGCTGTGTAGGCCTCAGCATATTTTTTCTGGGTCTTGATGTTGGTTGGGCTGTTTCTATTATAGGGAGATACCCCGAGCTTTTTCCAGAAAAAGCACATTCCCTTGACCAGATGGTAGTAAAAGGAAATCAAGGCCTCAATCCCAAAAGTAGATTTGTCCATGGCCTGTATATTTGCCAGTTCAAGATGGCAATCCCGGGTTATTCACTGGCGGATTGCCCATTTGTGCTCCTTGGTGAGCATAGTAGAAACACACAAGGATTTCTCCACAGCAAGGACAAAACCAGTATTGATGAATTTTTGGAAGGTCTTGCTGGCATACTTGGGATTCACTCCAATAATGGCCATGGCCACCTTGTAATCACCAGATTCCTGCATTAGCTTAAGCAGGATGATGCATTTGATGTCGGAGATGCACTTCTGGGCGGGCTTTTTAGCAGTGGGGATTGACTTGTTGGCATTGGGCACAACACAGGGCATATGTACCTTGGTATAGAAGGCTGCAACCTTTTTTAAGACCAGTTGTCCCTCATTGGTTTGATAGAACTTGGGCTCCTTGTCATCCTCCTGATTTCCATCACTGACGTAGGGCTTGTAGCTAGTATCAAGTACAGGCTTCACCTTCTCCAGCATGGCTGACAGGACCAACTCTTGCTGGTACACAACGTCAAACACATACAAAGTAAGTTCTACCTCCTTGTTTCTAACTTTCTTTGTAGTGGTGACCTTGGTGGGCTTCTGGGTCAGCTTCAGGACCCAAGGGTTTATGCTCTGCATCCTAGCAGCTTGTACTCCTTGAACTGGCTGTGTCAGTGCAGCGTCACTATGGAACTCTCCTCTCCTGTCTCCTCCTTGAGTAGGCACTTGGGTTGCACTAACTCTATTCTTTGACCCGCGGGGGCAACCACAACTGTGGCGCACAATGGGTGTATTGGTACTCTGTTGTTGTGTTCCTTCCATTTTAAAATTTAATAAAATATTAAATAAATTTCAATTAAGTTACTCCCTAATTTTATTTTTTGCTTTTATCTGAATATGGATATTTAATTAGAGTTTTTCCCACCCAATATCCCAATTATAGATTTTTTATTTCTTAATTAGTTGTTTTTGGTTTTACAACGCCCATTTTAGAATACCCAAAATAATTTCCACCCATTTCCCCATATTTTACGCCAAATTAAGCACCCAACACAATATTTTTAAAATTTATGTTTCAGATCTTGTGTCTTATTTTAGATACCTTGGTATCATTCATGATTACAATCCATTGCACACATTGCGTGAGTGATTTTGTTTACGTAGTGAGTTGCTATTGTGTTTTGTTTTTGGTTTGAGTTTTGACACACCTTGCTTGGGTGTATTTTGTCACCAATTCACAAAGTAAACATATGTACACCAAAAGTCAACTCACACCATTTTGTTTGTGAATCAATGTATTTTGGATTGTATTTTGAATGGTTTTGCTTTGCATGTGAGCCTTTTGTTGCTGTGTTGACTCATTTTGCCCATTAACACCAATAAACCCTGTTAACAGAGTGTATATTTTAATCTGAGAGTTGGATTTTGTTTAAATCTGAGGTGTTTTTGGTTGTTGCCATAGCTTTTAAAACTACTGTATGTGGCAATTATTCTGGCTTTAATATATTGAGTAGATTGGTTGCTAACAGGGATCCAATAATTTAAGCGTGGGTTACTATGTAAGTTACTATAGAACTTATTATTAAAAATAATTTCAACACTCAGAAATGTCGTTTATTTGCTTGTGATCATCTGCCGGGGTAGAGTTAAGAAAATTAGAGTGGCACAATTAAGCTTAAATTAATATATCACCTCATATAAAGAATGTCGTAAGTGACGTTGTCAACACTTTATCCTGTTGATATCTACCAACAACTTTCTTAAGAACTTTCAATATACACAATGGTAAAATATCATATTCCTACCTCCAAAACCTCATTTTTAATAAAGAAATAAAGAACTTTGATAATTTTTTAACTTATTTTACATATGTTTTTTTAAATTTTTTTATGTGAACAAAAATACACAGAAACCAGTTAATATTTGCTAGCCTGAGTAAATTTAATTAAGCGTACTATGAAAAAACATAGTAAATTTTCAAAAAAATGTCAACAGTAAGAATGTTGTCAAAAATAATGTCTACAATTTTTCTAATTGCAAGTGAGAATTCAGCTTTTTTTACTAATTGCCACTCATAATGTCAACACTTTACAGTTCTCATATATAAAACTTTATGTTTTACATAATAAAATCATCTGATTTTTTGATATATTGTATTTTTAACTTTTCTTTTTCATATTTTCTAATTTTTTTTAAAATTATATCTAAATATAATACTTTTAAATATTTCTCTTAACTTTTAACTTGTTATTTATAACTTTAATAAAATAAAAACTATACAAGTATTTTTTACCTTTTAAATGCCAATAAAAGCCATATAAAGTTTACTTTTTATATATTATGTTTTTTAACTTGTTTCATTTGTTTTTTAAATTCATTGCTTTATTTTAAACCCTTTTACTTATTATTTTAGGACAAGAACACCTCTAAGCAGCCCAAAGGAACCAAGCATCCCTCTAAGTCCACCAAAGCCACCAAGAAGAAGCCTGTCTCATCAAAGAAGGCCACTCCCAAGCCCTCTCCTGAGCCCTCTCCTGAGAAGAGCCCTGCTCACTCTACTGGGAGAGAGGAAACTGATGGCTCTCTTACTGACCACAGTTTCCACAACTCAGCTTCAGACAAGGAGCCAACCAAGAAGTGGCACCAGGCCAAAAAGACCTCACCCAACGATAAGTCTACTGCACATGAGGAACACCAAGATAAGCCCCCTTCTGCTTCCCCCCACCAAACTCCCCCCTTCAAGTTCATCTGGGGATGATATAAAGCCCCACCCCAATTACTTCCCTTGCTTCTGCCATGCTCCTGCTGGCTCATGGGATCCTCTGTTGGCACACAATATCTGCAATCTTGGCAGTAAGTTTAAGGTTCCTTATTTCCTACCAAAGTTTCCCCCCATAATGAGTGTCAAAGGTGGGCCAGCCATGGTGACCAATGGTTACATCTTCTCATGCAATAACACCAACCAGGACTTCAAGAGCCGGCACTATACCTGCAAGGACTGCTCCTGCCCAGTGCGGCTCAATACTGAGCGCTGGGACTTGGTACAGACTATTAAGGATGAGCATACCTGCATCATGCCCAACAAAACCATTGCCTTCCTTCTCAAATGGTAGCTCGTCCAGGTGATGCCCACCTCCAAAGATCTTTCTGCCACCCAGATGGCTGTACTTGCTTGCAAGTACCTATCCCCAACCAACTTGAAGAGGGTTCCAACTCATACCCAGTTGGTCAAGTTTGTGAGTGATAGATGCCAAGCCTCAAACCCCCTGGCCAAGAGCGCAACTGACATCAAAGACCTGGTCCTCACTGATGCCCTCAAGAAGACAGAGGATGGAGAGATGTTCCTGCTCCATGACAATGGGAAGGAAGTGGAGGATAGGATCATTGCCTACGCCACAACCCAAAACCTGAAGCAGCTGAACACTGCTATCACCTGGCTGTACCACGGCATATTTGCAACCTGCCCAACCATCTTCCAGTAGCTTTGGGTCCTGCAAAAGCAATTTGATGCACAGGTTATCCCCCTTGTTTTCTTTCTCCTGCCTGGTGCCAAGACAGAGGTCTATACCAGAGCATTCAAAATTGTCTGGGATGCTTTGAGCTCCCTTCCCACCAACCATCTCCCCCCTCCCACCCATGCCACAAGGGCCAATCCCTCCTCCGCTGAGAAGGATGAGTCCACCCCAGCTGCAGAGCAGCTAGCTTATGCGCACTCACTTGGGCCAAAGGTTATAATGATGGACTTCAAGCAAGCTCAGTTCAGAGCCTTTGAGGCTACCTTCAATGGAGAAGTTCAGGGCTGCTTCTTCCATTTTAGGCAGGCCCTCATCAAGAATCTCAAGAGCAAGAAGGAGCTTTTTGAAAAGTAAATTAATGATGGTCAGGGGAAGTGCCAATTTACCATCACCCAGTTTGCTGCCTTGGCATTTGTGCGGCCAGAGCATACTGGGATTGGCTTTGAGGCCCTCCTGGAGGATACTTATATCAAGAAGCACTCCATCATCTTCAAAGGCTACCTGGATTACTTTGAGCGGCAATGGGTAGGCAAGAAAGTGACTTCCCAGAGAGGAAAGAGCGGGGCCACTACCCCTTGGAACTGTCAAGGAGCCTGCCTCAAGGGGGAGATGAAGACCACCTCTAGCCTGGAGGTTTGACACAAGCACCTGAAGGTGAAGTTTGGGTCAACCCCCAAATACAAAAAGTTCTTCCAGAAGCTACAGGAGGAGCAGGCCCAGACTGTTTCCAAGTTTTGCAACCTGGCCAACCAGATGGCCCCCAAGAAGAGAAAGGGCAAGGATCAGCACTACCAGGAGGATGTCCAGAAGGTGGAAAAGAACAAGAACAAGGTGGAAGAGACCAAGAAGTACCTAGAAGATGTTGCAACTGCTCTTTCTGGTGGCTTTAAATAGCCCAATAAACCTTGCTTTGCTTTGCCTGTATATTGGAAGGGCACCAAATTGGGCAATGGCTGGATGTTAAGTAAGTTGGCGGTAGCCAGAATGCTTGTACATCCAGATCCTTGATGCTTTTAAATTTAAATGTTTACTTTATTTTTTTGGATATTACTAATCTTTTTAGGTATAAATGGTAAGTTTCAGATACAGTTTAAATGTGGTTTAGTAAGAAATATCTTATATTTCATTAATTTATCTTTAAGGCATAAATTTTTCAAATATTCTTATATAAAGTATAATAAATTTAAATTAGAATTTTCTTATATTTTGTAGTTATTAAGATATATAAAATATCTTTATTTTTGGTCCATTGGAATTTTAATTTTTATGGAAATAAAATATAATTTTAAAATAAAGAGTGTAATTTACATAGTAAATTGAAAAATAGCTGCTTATATCTCCTTATTATTATTAATTAAAGTAGTTTTTAATTGCATTTTAAAACTCTCTGAGGTCATTTTAGCATAATAAAGTATTTGAAAATATATTTTTTATATTAAGAATGTTCAGGATAAAGTGTGTTGTTATTTAAAAAAGTGTCAACATCCAGGAGACGACATTATGTAAAACCAGGTTGTCACTTTACTATAGTGTCAACATTTTTAGTATCAACATGGGTGCTGTTGCCAACTGCAGTAGATAGGGGGCGCCAACTTCCAGTATGGGGCACAACCTGATTGGCCATCCCCAATACTGTGATGTAGACAAACCCCAACTTACTAAAGTCCTGGGGAGTAGGCACATTGGGTAGGGGGAGTAGCAGGAATCTCCTTCATAGCAGGCAGGAGATCCAGATAATGGGGATGGAAATACTCCAAGTCAAGAGCGCGGGGTGGATTGACTGAGGTGGAAGGAGTATAGCCAGGAGGATATGGGTAGGCAAGATTGTATTGTGTTGTGGATTCCCAAATAGATGCAAAGAGAATAATTAAATTTGTGCAAAAAAAGACAATTATTGCAATAAGATAATGATTTTTGGGCATAAAATTGCTTTACTAAGATGTCACCAGTGAGGAGGGCTCCTCCTCCTCACTACTTATCTTACTGGTAATTTTGTGGCCTTTTGTGCCTAAGGAAAACTGATGGCATCAATTTCAGTTGAACTTACAATTTTCACTGGAATTTGTGTACCTGGGACAGGAGGTGGGTGCTCATTGGTTGGTATAACATGAACCTTTCTTGAACTGCAGCATGTCAAGATTCCACAGTTATTTATAGATCCCGTGAGCAATTGAGCGCCCAATTGCACAATTGAACAATCACGCTCCTGATATACCATTTCCTGATAGTTGAGAGTCCCAAATTTGATAATAGAATCAAAGCCAGGTGTTGTGCTTTTTGCTTTACAGTGCCACAATTATTTGAGATTATAGGGCACAGAACATTTGTCAGAATACAGGCATATGTGAGGATATGAGTAGTACTGTATCAGAAGAGCCAGGATTGAACAGAACCATGATTATTGCCCAGCAATAGCTTCTGATTGCGCAGAAGCCTTAAGGATTAGGATGAAGGTCAGCCAGATTAAGGATAAAATAAAGATGGTTCAAAGATGATTATATTGTAAATGACTAATATTTCTTATACCTTCTACAAGGGTAATCTCTGGGCTGCTAGCAATGTCTTCTAGGACATTCTAAAACGCCCCAATTTTGGGTAATTATCAATCTAGGTTTGGCGCTTATTGCATGTCAACCAATAGAATATTTTCATCTTTACCAAGCAAAGGTGATCCTTGCTGGCATGGAATAATTTAGTACTTCAGGATCACTTCCTACCTCTCTGGCATACTGCAAGCTTAATGCTTATTAATGTGATAAATATGGTAATTCAAGATTATGAGGAATCAAACCCAGCACCTTGGCGCTTGATGTAAAAGTAAAGCAATGCCTTGGCGCCTGCAATATTTGCCAGGCAGTGCGGGGGCGCTTGCAATAATTTTCAGTTGGCTCTTGATGTAAAAGTAGTTTGGCGCTTTGGCGCCTAATCCAATTGCTAGGCGGCACCACAGCGCTTGTGTATTTTTAATTGCCGCGGCGGCAAATCATGTCTCATTTAATTACTGCGGCAGTGCTTATCATTGGCTAGTTTAAGGCTCAGGTCAGTAGACTAATGCTGATCCAATATGCATATGATTTATACTACCAATTTATGTAGTTTGGTAGCTGCAATTCATATCTGCAAGCTCCACCATAATTAGTATCATTGTATTTTGCACTACTAATTTATGGATTTGGTTGTAACAGTCCCAATCTGTGGGCTCTGTCATAATTGGCATCATTGCTTGATTGAAATCCCCAACACCAGGGATTTAAGGCTTGTGTGCCTCTCAAATTCTAGGCCATTTGTTAGTTGAAAGGGGGGTTTTCTTGATCTGGGAGATACTTGGTAGGGGTTCCCAAGCTGTGGGGTTTTTTGCCTCTAGGAAGGCCAGCTGATTATCCAGGGCATCCTGGGCCCTGAAATTATCCCCTACCATAGTTGAGCTTGCAGAGCATGACTCTTTATCCCAAGACTTGTATTCCTTCAGCAGGGTAGCAGCATTCTCCAGGTTGGATTCTGGTTCCCAAGTATTCTCTTCATTGGGGTACCCTTTCCATTTGACCAGGAAGTGAGATTTTTGGTATCAGAGTTTGTGTCCCAGGATGGCTTCAATCTTGTGTTCTGTGAAGCTTCCTACTTTGATGGGAAGGGGAGCTGTTCTCACTATCTGGTGCAGGAGAGGAGTTTCTTTCTTTTTTAATAACAGGGAGCAGTGGAATACACCATGAATTTTTCATCCAGGGGGGCAGTTCTAGTTGGTATGCTACGGTGCCAATGCGTTGTAAGACCTTGTAAGGACCTGATTATTGGGGGCTCAAGCTGGCGCAAGGGGCAGTGGTCTTGATGTTCTTTGCGCTGAGGTACACAAGGTCTCCTACTTTGATTGGGGGGCTGGGGCTTTGTTTCTTGTCAGCAAAGTCCTTGTATACTTGTACTGCTCTTCTCAGGTTCTGGGCACATTCTTCTTGGCACACGTGGATGTTGCTGACCCAGTCTTATCCTTTTGGGTTGTCAGCTTCCTCTGTGGTGGGCATCCCATGTGAAGTTGAATCTGTAGTTGGCTTTAAAGGAAGACATACCAGTGGATCTGTGGTCTTGATTGTTGTACGCAAACTGAGCCATTGGTAGGTGTGTTACCCAATTGTTCTGTTCCAAGTTAACGTAGCATTGTAGGTACTGTTCAAGGACCTGGTTTACTCTCTTGGTCTTTCTATTGCTATGGGGGTGATATTTAGTAGACAACAACCTTTTTATTCCCAAGTCCTTTAGGATTTGGGCCCAAAACTTGGAGGTGAATTGTGGGCCTCTGTCTGATACCACGTCTTGTGGGAGTCTGTGGTTCATGAATACTTGATTATGGAATAGGGTGGCAGTTTCCTTTGTGGTTACATTGGTTGTTGTTGGAATGAAGTGTGCCATTTTGGTGAAACAATCAACAATTACAAGGATAGCATTGAATTCTTTTGAATTAGGTAGTTCCACAATGTAGTCCATTGATACTGACTTCCAAGGGCCTTCTGCAATCTGAAGAGGTTGTAGTAATCCTTCTGGCTTTCCTCGCTTAGGCTTGGTACGTCCACATGTCTCACAACCACTGAGGTATCCTTCCATTTCTGGCTTCATCTTGGGCCACATTTAGGTTCTCTGGATTCCTTTGAGTGTCTTTGTATGCCCAGGGTGTTCTGACATGGGAGAGTTGTGGTATTCCTCCAGTATCTCTAAGCGCAGTGGACCCTCTGGTACGTAGGTGCATCTGTGTAGCTGTAGGGTGTTTCCATGTAGGGAGTAACCTGTTTGATAGTATCAACTGTTGATATATTTCTTTAAGTCTTCCATGATGGAGATGCAGTGCTGGTCTACGGTCTGAGCTAGTTGTATTTATTCTCTTCTACTGATTAGTCTCAGGAATAGGAGCATTGGCTCAATCATGTTTGGAGACAGCAAGAATTTAGTGTTGAATTCTTCAATCTCTTTGGCGCTAGGAAAAATATATGCTCTTTGACTTAGGGCATCAGGTAATATGTTGATCTTACCAGGTTTGTAGCTGATTGATAAGTTGTAATCTGCTAGGAATAGGACCTGTCAAGTTTATATTTCTGGGAAGTATAATAAACAAAATAAAGGGGAAGATTAAGAAGAGAATGATACTTTATTGAATATGAATATAGGCCAATATATAGTATCATGACAAGCCACATGTTGTCCATGTACGTCATGGAGGTCATAGGGCTTATCTGAGTAATGTTCCTCTTGAGTCATGAGATTTAATCAAGTTGTGTTCCATTTAGGACCTGTATTTAGTGATCTCTGTCATAGATGGTTGACTGATAATGGTGCCACCAGTTTATTGGCTGGGCAGTGAACCACTTGGTGAGCCGCTTGGTGATTTACTTGGGGCATTAATTCCCCAAGAGGGAGTAATCAAAGATGTTGCAACATCTCCCCCTGGGGTGCTGGAAGGCAGAGCCTTAGGAATCTTCTTGAGGGTATCTGGTATACAGGCTTGGTACTGATCCAGTTTGGTGTTGGGAACAGGGAGTCTTGAATTTTGTTGGGCTGCTCTTGCCTTACATAAACAAAGTCAATCATGATGCATACGTTTTAGTAGGTTTGAGCTCCAATCCCTTTGATGAGGTAGGTGTTATTGGGCTTCACTTCCATGACAATGCCTGGTCCACGTAATCCTGGGTCTAATTTGTGTTGGTTGTGATTGACAACTCAGATCTTGTCCCCGACTTGGAACCTTTCTTTTTGCAATGGGATTACTTCCCGCTGAACTTTTTGTTGTTCCATAATCTCTTGGTCCTTTCTGGCTTGTAGTACTTTTGGGTCATTGCTGTCTGGTATCTTCTTTGGAAGTGGCAGTTGTTGTCCCGTGGTTGTACTGACAAGTGACAGTTTCTGACCATAGACAAGTTCATAAGGGCTTTTGCCCATATTGCTGTTAACTTGTGTTCTGCAGACCATAAGGGCGGTTGGTAGCATGTCAATCCAGGCTTTTGGATTGTTGGCAGATAACTTACTGAGGGCTTCCACTAGAGAGCCATTTAGTTGTTCTACGCGTCCATTTGCTTATGGGTGATATGGGCTGGCTGTGACATGTTTTATTCCATTTTTGGCAAGATAGATGTTGGTGTCAATAGCTTTGAGTTCAGTGCCTCCATCTGTGATTAAGAGGTCAGGCTTTCCAAACTTAGCTATGATCTCCTTGCCAATGAATTGTCTCACGTCATTGCCTTTGTGCTCTTTTGTGGCTTGTGCCACAGGCCATCTGGTTTCATAGTCAATGGCTGTGATGATGTACTTCTTGACTTTGCTTTCACCAGGCATAGGTCCCACAATATCTAACAGCCATACCTTGAAGAGTTGTGTGATGGATATGGGTACTACTGACTTGGGTGGAGCTTTGGTTTGGGCATACTTTTCACAGACCTCACATTGTTCCAGTACTTCTCTGATATCATCTAGCATGTTGGGCCACCAGTAGCGGGTCTTGAGGTATTCATGCAAGTTTCTGCTACGGTGTGTCCCAAGTCTCTGTGGTAACAGAGGATTGTGTCAATCTTTTGTGTTGACGGAACGTAAGGTACATTGTCACCATTTGGAAGGATTTGGTGGAGGGTACCATATGCATTTTTGAACAGATGTTTGTTCTTGAGGACTTTCTCTTGGATGTACATTGGTGTGCCAGGTGGGAACCCTTATTGGAGATTCCCCATGATTAACATGGGCCAGTCAGGGTTGCCATC
This sequence comes from Entomophthora muscae, assembly GCA_014839935.2. NCBI lineage: Eukaryota > Fungi > Entomophthoromycota > Entomophthoromycetes > Entomophthorales > Entomophthoraceae > Entomophthora > Entomophthora muscae. The sequence goes on along the minus strand of QTSX02000066.1, from coordinate 182,887 downwards.
AGTGCAGAGGATGTGTTTATTGTATAGCCTTGATAGGGTGTCTGCAGTAAGCATCTCTCTGCCTGGCTTGTATTCAATTTGCATGGGGTATCTCTGTATGAGACTCATCCATTTGGCTTGTCTTCTTGACAGGTGTTGTTGTGTTTTAAAGAATATCAACAACTTGTGGTTGGTGAGTACTTTGAACGTCTGGGCTCCTTCTAGATGACATTGCCATTTCATGAGGCAGTGTATGATGACAACCAACTCCTTATTGTGTATAGGGTATCTTTGTTTGCCGTCCAATAGCTTCCTGGATTCATATGCCACAGGGAGGAAGTCTTTCTGGGCCGTTTGGATACGGAGGACTCCTCCCATGGCATAATCAGAGGCTACAGTTTCTAGCTCATAGATCCCCTCACGGTTTGGGTATTAAAGAATGGAGGCAGTAACCATGCACTCTTTCAGCTGGTGGAAATGTTGATCTCATAAAGGTGTCCAGACAAACTTGGTTGTTTTCCAAGTGATGGCTGATAAAGGAGCTATTAGGGCGCCCCAGTCAGAGATGAACCTGCGTACATACACTAACATTCCAAGGAAGGTGTAGAGTTCACTCTTGTTCCTTGGGGCTGGCATCTCTGTTATAGCGCGTATTTTTTCTGAATCTGGCTTGATACCGTCCTTGATAACAATATGACCAAGGAAGGGGAGTTCAGTTGAGAAGAACTCAAATTTGGACAGTTTGGCAATTAGTTGGTTTTTTTGTAGGGTAGAGAAGACTGTGTGGACATCTTCCCAGTGTTGTTGTAGGTTGGGACTATAGATGATGATTGTGATGCCAGAAAAACAAGGCATGATGTTCTATTTCAGGCCTAGGTTACCTGCATGAATGAACCCTATGTAGTCATGCACATTATGGTGTATACATATATAAGTCCTCATCATTCACAATAAACAAGACCCTTTTGACCACTTTGACCCACTTTTGACATACATTGTGCTTTGCACTTGTCTGGACATTTCTACTGTTTAGATAGTGTCTTTTAACCAGGTTCTTCCTATGGAAGCCCCTGCTATTCCTGTTGTAGAGACCAAAGGTGACAGGAAGGTCCCCCTGCTATACTAGCACCCCTACCAGGCTAGTGTCCCAGGTCTGACCACAAGTGCTATCCCCTCTTTCTCCCTTGTGGACTTAGGAAGCCCTGGTGTATACCTGCTGCTACTATTCTTCTGATAGAAAGAGTAAGGTCCAGACAATCCTGTCTGTTCCCCCATAACTTATGTTACAGAATACTATTATTGCTATGAGTTATCTGTACTGTGGTATGTACTATAGATGCTCTACCCAATATCTTCATAGATATAGATTACTGTATTGCTAAGATAGTGTTGCACTGCAGTAAGTGCTATAAACTATCTGTGTTCCTTGCCAGAACACACCCTCCTGCCTCTATCCTCCACTCTTCTATCAGGTATATGAGACAGACCCCCTGTCTGCCTCCTCTCATAAGTGCTATCAATTAGCATCCCCCCTCTCACCGCCTGCTAAGTCCTTCTGGTAAGGACTCCCCTGAGTTGATCTTAGAGGCCCTGTAGAAAAGTACCACAATGATGTTGTCCAGGTAGATGATTGCTATTTTCCCAATGTTTTCCTTGAAATGTCTTCAGGTTTCACGCAAATTTGGTGATATCCTGCTATCAAATCAATTTTTGTGAAGATTTGGGACCCCCCCCAGGGCATCAAAAAGGTCATCAATTAGGGGCAGGGGATACCTGTTCTTTATTGTGACCTTGTTGAGGGCCCTGTAGTCTGTGACTAGGCAGAGGCCTCCATCTTTCTTTGTCACAAAGAAGACAGCGGCACCAAAGGGTGACTCTGAAGGTCTGATGAGGCCTTTCTTGAGTGCTTTGTCAAGGTAGGCTTTCAGAGCTTTGTCTTCTTGTGGTATAAGGCAGTAGATGGGTTGCGCCTTAGGCATGCTACCTTTTAGGTTGATCTCATGTTGTATACTCCAATCAAGGGGCAGCCCGGATAGTGATTCTTGGAATATGGAGGGAAACTCATTGACTAGCTGATCTCTGATTGGGTTCTGTTTGTGTTGAAATTCTGTGTTTTTGAAGTGGATGACATCATATGTACATGTGCTCCAATTGATTTTGCTGATGTCAGTTTCTTTCTCCATTTTCATGATCTTGACAAATATGTGGTCCCTCATGAGGGTATCAAGATGTGTTGGGTACACGTGATGGTGGACTTCTCCTTGCTGGATAGTGAGGGTGACACTGTCCCAGTCTATGTGAGGTTTTGTCTTTTGCATCCAATCTAATCCAAGTATGATATTGTATTTGGGGATTGGGATGATGGGGCTGCTAATTGCTGTTTGGACGTCTCCAATTTGGGCCCAGAAAGGTATGGTCTTGTGGATAACTGGTGTGCTGCGGTTGTCTGCCATGATGACTTTCTTGATGTTACTTCAAATGATAGATAGCTTAATGAGGTCTGCAAAGCTCTTGTTAATAAGTTATTGGTTGGCTCCAGTATCTAATAGTGCTATGTCCTGGTATCTGCAAAAACAGAAAGGATAGGTAAGGAGTTTATTTCCAGATTGGGCGGCAAACAGTAGAGGGTTGCTGGAGGGAACCTGGATCATGGTGATGGAGTCCACGTCCTGTTCTCTGTACAAGTCTTGTGAAGTGGGGGAGGGCGGCTTGCCTAAGCACTCCCCTGAGCTTTTACCTCCTTGTTGGTATCTTTGGTGCTAGCCTGGTTGGCTTGTGCTGTGCAATTCCTGTTTCAAGGCTGGGTACTGTTGGCTTGGTTGTTTTGCTTATTGGGGCGAGGTTCTCTCTTAACTGCGGGGTTTTCCTTGCATTTGTTGGAGGCGTGTAGATTGTCAGACTTCTGAGCTGCGCGTTTTCTTTCTAGGAATACATCCTCATGGTTCTTGCAGCAGGTCATGTTGAACTGACGTCTAATATGTGTAGGAAAGCCATTGTAGAAGTCCAGGAGTGATCCAGGTTCATCAAAGTTGATGGTGTTGGGCGCACAGTCACATAGTTCTTTGTATGCGGCAATGTATTCCTCAATGGTTCCTGTCATTTTAAAGGTTTGGAGTTCAGTCATAATCACCACGTCTGAATCCTTCATGGAGAACTTTTTGAGGAACACGGCTTTGAATAGTTCCCAGTTTTCCTTCTGGTCAGAATGTTGATCTAGCCATTTGGTAACAAAACGCGAGGCAGTCCCTGTGACGCGGAGGGCAATTTTGCTGACCCAGAGTCTTTGGGGATACTCCACTTGTTTGAACTTGCTCTTGGCGCTGTTGATCCAAAGAGAGGCGTTCTCACGGCGTAGTCCTGCAAAGGAGCCAATATCAGCAGTACATAAGTGCTGAAACACAATATTGGGTATCTCAGGCTGCGTAGGCGCTGTTGTGGCTGGTGTGGTAGGGAACAGTCTGCGGGTTTTGAGAGCGTTGTACTGGTCAATGGGCACAAGGATATTATTGTAGATGATAAGTCCTGGGGAACGTCTTGCCCTACTTTGTAATCTCTCCAACCGTTAGGGAGTGACATTGCTTGGGTTCTTTTCTTGGGAGGAATTTTTCCTTTGAGTTAAGTAGGTATGGATAACCTACCTGTGCTACCACTGTTGAGTTTATACTTCTGGGAAGTATAATAAACAAAATAAAGGGGAAGATTAAGAAGAGAATGATACTTTATTGAATATGAATATAGGCCAATATATAGTATCATGACAAGCCACATGTTGTTCATGTACGTCATGGAGGTCATAGGGCTTATCTGAGTAATGTTCCTCTTGAGTCACAAGGTTTAATCAAGTTGTGTTCAATTTAGGACCTGGATTGAGTGATCCCTGTCATAGATGGTTAACTGATAATGGTGCCGCTGGTTTATTGGCTGGGCGGTGAACCACTTGGTGAGCTGCTTGGTGATTTACCTGGGGCATTAATTCCCCAAGAGGGAGTAATTGAAGATGTCGCAACTGACCCATCTAACTTGATGCTGATTCAGTTGTTGCGGTTTGAAGAAGTATGTCAGGTTCTTTTGGTTGGTCGTTATTCTCACTGGGTGATTGGCGTCACACAAATATCTTCTCCAATGTTTCAAGGACTGGATGATAGAAAGCATCTCTTTATCATAGATGGGGTAGTTCAACTCAGGTGGAGCAAACTTCCTCAAGTAGTAAGCTACAGGGTGCAGCTTACTATCATGCCCCTCCTGAAGCAACACCCCCCAATGCAAAGTCAGAGGCGTCTGTTTCCACAATGAAGGGTTTATTGTAAACTGGTATTGCCAAGACAGGGGCAGAAATGAAGGCATTCTTTGGCAACTCAAAGGCAGATTTGGCGGCATCATCTCACACAAAGGGGTGTTTTTCAGAGGTAAGGCTGGTCAAGGGCAAGCAGATTGAAGAAAATTTGGACAAATTCCTGGCAGAAGTTTGCCAGGCCCAGTAAACTTCTGACCTCCTTGCAGTTCTTAGGTTCAGGCCATGATGTCACGGCCTTTATTTTGTCAGGTGTCATTGTAAAATCTCCTTTCAGTACATTGTAGCCCAAGAACTCTACTTTCTCTTGGAAGAACTTACATTTCTGGAGTTTAAAAAAGAGTCTGTGTTCCTTGAAGCGTTGCAGTACAGCTTGAAGGTGTTCAAAATGTTCTTCAGGGGTGAAACTGTAGATGAGGATGTCATCTAAGTAGGCTACACAACACTGATCCTTGAGTCCTCTCAAGACCACTTCCACCATAGTTTGAAAGGTGTTGGGTGTGTTGCACAACCCAAACAGCATAACCAAGTATTTTTAGAGACCTTGTCTAGACTTGAAGGCAGTCTTCCATTTGTTGCCAGGCCTGATCTGGATCTGGTTAAAGACATCCCTCAAATCAGTCTTTGAGAAGAGGTTGGCTCCTGAAAGCTGGTCTGAGAGGTCTTCAGAATTGGGTACAGGGTATCTGTTTTAACAGTGATGCTGTTTAGGTCCTGGTAATTGACACAAGGACGTAGGTTGCCACCCTTCTTTTTAAAAAACAGTAAAGGGGATGCACAAGGATATTTAGAGACACTTATATATCCCTTCTTCAACATCTTTTCCAGGTACTCTCTTAAGGCAGCTTGTTCCTTCATGTTACAACTGTAGACAGGTCCATTAATAGGTTGTTTTTTGGGGAGGAGGTCAATGGCGTGGTCAAATGGACTGTGTTTAGGCAAGGTGGTGGCTTCTTCCTCTTAGAAGACAGTCAGGGATCCACTCATTGGGCAATCTCTCTCCAATAGAATGAAGGAGAGCACCCAAGTTGAATTTGACTAGAGTGGACCCTACTGGAATCCCTATCATTAACATGTGAAGAAGGTGACCAAATAAGCGGAATCTCCCCAGGAAGGGAGTAAAATGATTTAGAAGGTAATAGATACTGGTGTACCCCAGAACCAACCAGGGGGCCTTGGGGTGAATAATAGGAAGAAATTGTGCAGTTTCAACGTATGGGGCATGGCGGTGGTGTGGTCCAAAATAATACCAAATGGACTCTTCTGATTTATTGGTGGGAGTTGGTTTGGGAGTCTCAAAGTTTACATTGGCTTACCCATAGCTGATTAACACATAAAAAGTCCACACAAGGAAGATGAACTTCATGCTGTTGAAGAGGGAACCTTTGAATCTACTAATCAAGTTTTTTAGAAGCTGAAAATATAGATTTATTGGTTGATAGGAATAAGAAAATTTTTGGAGCAATTTGAAAGGGGAAAATTTGCCAGTTTAAATACTGAGATCAAGTGATGAAGGGAACATTGTGGTTACCAGGTGGACCTGCAAGGGTGATTTGAGAAGTATTGCCTTGCAGAACTGCAGCAGGCTGCAGCCTGCAATGCAAGAAGAGGAAGGTTGGAATATTTCATTGCAGTATTGTACTTCCCTATGGTTGTGGATGGTTTCTGGGGTTGGATGTGATGTACTTCTCTGGCTTGGTTAGTTTGCAGGCTTTGATTGGCCTCTTGGGTCCCTCAATATCTTTTTTGAATGATTTCCACATTTACTTTTAATTTGATTGGCTGTTGTATATTGATTGGAGCCAATTTTACATGCTGAATTGTTGTTCCTGTTGTTGTTATCATTGTTTGAAGCTTTAGAAACTAAATTTGAAATAGAATTTATATGTTGGTCTTTGTTTTTATGCTTGCTTTTGTTTTTACATTCAAAATTGAATAAAACACATTTTTTTATCAATTTTAAATGTGTTTTTGGGTTGATTGAGTTAATTGTTTTGTTTCTGTTCTTGATTTCTAAATTTGCATTTAAAAATGCAGTTTCTGATTTTTGGATTGTACTTAATGTCCTCAAGTCTGGTTTCTTTTTTATGTGAGGGATGGAATCCCTTACAAAGACGGACTCCCAAGGCTTCAAACATTTTGGGATCTCAGTATTGCAGGATTTCATGGTGATGTTATTTAACTCAGGGGTCTGCTGAGGATTCAAGCAGGGAACCTCTAAGGTCTGGCTCTCATGAGTGAAAGTCACCTGATGGTTCTTATAGTCTAATTTCAATTGGTGATCAACCCAACATTCAAAACCTATCACTACAGGTTTTGGAAGCTTCTCCATGACGTAGAATCTGGTGGGAAGAAGTCTCCTATTTAACTTTAGAGAGACAGACTCTTTGCATTTGTGGGACAGGTCTGTTGTCTTGTTACCCAAGGTTACCAGTCAGGGTTTTCCCTGGATTGGTACACCCAGTTTCCCAGCTAGGCTAGGCTCCATGTAGTTGAGAGTTTCCCCACTGTCTAGGAAGGCTAAAGTGTTCAATCATGGTCATGATAACATAAAGTAGTGTCAATGATAGGATAAGACTGAGAAGCATTGTTTATTGCTAAAATGGTGGCTCCTTGGGTTCTGTTGGAGCAGCTAGTGCATTCTTGGATAAGTGGCCACTCTGTTGGCAATAGAAGCATAGCCCACTTCTGATATGGCGTGGGTACTCTTTGGGGGTCATGTTCAAACAGGGCCTACTTGCACCAGGGGCTTAGTTGTTCTGAGTTTGACCAGCGTGGTATCTTTGTGGTTGGCTGAAGTTCATGCCTCTGGTGATAGCCAGGAGCTTGTCTTTGGGGAGATTGCATCAGTGGTGTCTCATTAGACTGGCGTGGTGTGGGTTCAGATTTTTTCTGAAGTGCAATCCTGGTATGTTGTAAGGATCTTGGCTGCCTCTGACAGGCGTAAGAATTATTGTATGTAGGTCTTCAGGTTGTCCCTTCCTTGGGTCAGGAAGATGAGCCCCATGTAGGCTTGGATCTTGGCCCCAGCAGGGGTGGTTGCAGAATTCATTCTCTCCAGGAATTGATTGTAGGAGATTATGAGATCTGGGTCTTCCTCTAGGCTGATCAAGAAGGAGTCTCTGGCGTCATCCTTCAGTTGGGTGGCCACCATCATAACCTTCTGAGTGTTGTCTATGAAGCTCTTGGGGTGGGCACAGAACAGGGCATTTATCATGATTGTTCCTTTTCTGAAACCAGCCAAGTCCATTTTCGGTAGGTCAGGAAAGGTTGTGAGAGCAGCAGTATTCTGGTTTGAGGTGGAGATGGTCACAGTCTGGACCTGGGATAGCATGGCAACAATTTCTTCTTGGCTTTTGTTCTTTTCTTGTTTCTTGGTCATATACTGTCTTAGGTAGTAAGCTGAGGTCAAAAATAAAAGCATACAAGATGCCCCTATAATTAAAGAAAAATATGGACCCATGGTTACTAGTTTTGATATGTTTGAATACTGCAACAGCCTATACCAGAGTCCAACTGGACTCCCACAGGGGAGGCAGACCAAGCCTGGAAGGCCATGTACACAATAGGCACAATTTGGACCAGGTAGTTGACTGTAGTAGCTAGGGGACGCCAACTCCCAGTATGAGGCACAACCTGGTTGGCCAGCCCCATTACTGTGATGTAGACAAATTCCAACTTACTGAAGTCCTGGGCAGGAGGCACATTAGGTAGGGGGAGCAGCAGGAATCTCCTTTATAGCAGATGTGAGATCCAGATGATGGGGGTGGTAATAATCCAAGTCAAGAGCACATGGTGAATTGACTGAGGTAGTAGGAGTATAACCAGGAGGATATGGATAGGCAAGTTTATATTGTGTTGTGGATTCCCAAATTGATGCAAAGATAATAATCAAATTAGAGTAAAAATAGACAATTCCAGCTATAAGATAATGGTTTTTGGGCATAAACTTGCTTTATTAAGATTTCAACAGTGAGGAAGGCTCCTCCTCCTCACTACTTATCTTACTGGTAATTTTGTGGCCTTTTGTGCCACCAGAGAACTGATGGCATCAATTTCAGTTGAACTTACAATTTTCACTGGAATTTGCGTACCTGGGACAGGAGGTGGGTGCTCATTGGTTGGTATAATATGACCTTTGTTGAGTTGCAGCATGCCAAGATGTCACAGTTATTTATAGATACCACAAGCAATTGAGTGCCCAATCACACAATCAAACAATTGCGCTTCCAATGTACCATTTCCTGATAGTTGAGAGGCCCAAATTTGATAATAGAATTGAAGCCAGGGATTTGAGGCTTGTGTGCCTCTCAAATCCCAGGCCATTTGTTAGTCAAAAGGGGGGTTTCTTGCTCTGGGAGATACTTGGTAGGGGTTCCCAAGCTTTGGGGTTTTTTTGCCTCTAGGAAGGACAGCTGATTGTCCAGGGCATTCTGGGCCCTGACAATGCCCTTCTTGAAGGTTACTTCATAAGGGACAACCCAGAGGGAGTCTCATTTGTGGGCTCTGCCCCCAGTGAAATTCTGGTAGTAGAGAACCAGGTTTCCTACTTGATACTCAGGAGGGGGCTCAAGAAGCGTTGTAGGGCAAGAGTTCTAAAGCCTTGGTTTTGTAAGAAGTTGAATATGCTGTGGCCTGGATGTCAATGATTTGATTAGTCAAGTCCTTTACATGAGTTTCTGGATTGAAAGAAGCGTCAATCTTCATCAGCAGGGGTCCCAAGATTGAGGGGGTGGTAGCTTCTCTTCCATACAACATGGCAAAGGGGGATTGTCCAGTCATCTGGGTCTACTAAGGCAATAGTCAAATAGGGCAGCAGGGAGGAACATGCCCCAATTTGCGGCATCAGAGAGGGTGAGTTTTCTCATAATAGACACAAGAGAAGAATTGGCTTGTTTGATGGTTTCATTGGTTGATGGGTTATATGGCGCAGAGAAGGATTGATGTGTACTCATAGCTTCTACAATGGACGTTATGAGATGAGCATTAAAGTTGGTACCATTGTCAGAAAGCAAGACTTGGGGGCAACCATGACGGTAGAAGATATCTTGCAACAAGAAATTGGCTGTGATATTGGCGGTTATATCTTTGGTTGCTCTAGCTTCAACCCATTTGCTAAAGTGGTTGACTGCTACCAAGATAAACTGACATCCAGACTGAGAACGGGGGAGAGGTCCAACTGCATCAATACTCACAGTGTAGAAGGCATGCCTAGGGGGGATGAGTTTGAACTGGTGATGGGAAGGTTGGGTTTGTTGGAGCTAACAAGAATGGCAGGAGGCAAGGAAGTCAGTGATTAGCAGGCACATATTTTCCAAATAGAAGTTCTTGCACAGCCAGTCATGAGTTTTTGCTATACCTCCATTTCCAGTATTAATGTGGGCCTGGAGGATGATGGTTATTCTCATACTAGGGCAAATGTATGGCAGATAGGTGTTGTTGACTTTCTTGAAGATTTGTCTATCTCAAATCACAGTATCCTTAGATAGGGCCTGCAGTGCCAGCCGTATGTCTTCTGGCTCAGTGGTCCAGGAGTCATGATACCCTATTAGTTTATACAGGCAATCAGCTTCAGTAGGATAGATAGCTATTATAGGCATTTTGGACAATCCATCAGCGTTCTGATGTTGAGCTCCAGGATAATGTACCACAGTGAAATCATACCCTTGCAAGCTCAGGGCCCAATGAGCCAGCCAAGCTTTAGGTTTCTTTAGTTGCTACAGCCACTTGAGGGACAAGTGGTCAGTGACTACAGTAAAGTGGTTCCTGTATATGTAGTATTCAAACTGTTTCACAGCATTTAGGACTGCCAGGAATTCCTTTTCAGGGACACTATAATTCTTCTCATGTTTGTTGAGGACACGTGAAGAATAGGCTACTGGTTGATCTAAGCCTTCATCATTGAGCTGGGCTAAGATTGTACCTACAGATACTCCACTGGTGTTGGAGTATAAGATGAACTCCTTATTGTAATCAGGGTTGACTAGGATGGGCGCCTCTTTGTGCTTGGTTTTCAGAGCTTCAAAGGATTGCTGTTGGATATCAGTCCATTCAAAGGGCACGTTTCAGAGGAGTTAGACAAGGGGCTCACTTAGTTTAATGTCGTAAATTGCGCTATTAATGCCATTTTGATATGGTCTTCAAATATTGATATATGCAAAGATTTAGTTGGTTTTGCTTTCAATTTCAGGAATTCCTTGCCTTCCGCAAATGGGTCTGGCTCAATATCCACCCATCTTGGAATATCATACCTGTCCTTGACTGATCCTGGTATGACCTCATCCCAAAGTGACTCCTTCTGCCACTCTGTCTATCTAATGAGTGATCATCAACCCTTGTCTACTATTTAATTAGAATAATCTCTCCTAATAAAGACAAGTTTATCCATATTTGTGTTGGCTTTAGTATTCTTCAAGCCTTTTCCTTTCCTTTTTGACAAAAGGAATTCCACATCTTGTATTCCAGGAAATTAAGGTACATGCCCTTAATTTTGCCCTGAAGGCTAACTCAAGGCTAGCTTTGAACCTCAAATCTTTTGTTATAAAGATTTCCTGCTGTGTCTTCCTGGATGTTGTCCCCAGGAGCCAAACACAACAAAATGGTGCTCACTACAGGGGCTGCAAGCCCCTTGGTTACCCTGTTCCCATGCGCATTCTCTGGTCCTTCCCCCTTTGTTTCTGAAGTACCCAAAGAACCTAAAGTTTCTAGTCCTCCTCTAGAAGAAGACATTACCAACACCTCCTCAACTCCCATGGTACTGGTGCTGTCCCCCGGGCCCGCATGGGCCCCCTTCCAGCTTTCTCTCTCAACTACAAACAAGCTTGTGCTGCCGCCTGCTCTCTCCTCCACTCAGGAACTGTGGCAATGTACACTATCCCTAGTCTCTGTCCCAGGTCGCTTCCAAAGACCTGTACTCCTTCCTCTTGGACTTTTTGTCTCCCCCACGCTGATGAAGTCTATGGATACAATAGGCGTGTTAGTCAACCAGTTTATCCAACCCACTCTATTTCACCATCAACTTGCATTAAGATCCCAGAACCAGCTTTTAAATGCTTTAGCCACCTCTGTCTCAAACAACCATGTTCAGAATATGGCATATCAAGAATGGTCATATAGCCTCTTTGTGTGTATTTTGGATAAACAGCACAACTTGCTGGCCTCCCAGAAGTACCTAACCTCCTCACTGAATTCCCTTTGTTCCTTGCTCCCTGATATATCAAGGATTGATTGTGGAAATTGGATGAGCATCAAGCAATGTGGTGTGGACAAATTGAGGCCTCTCTGCTGAAGCATCACCAGGACTTTGAGACTCTGGTTAGTAAACTTAACCAATTTTGAGAACATATTAATTCTCAGCTTGAATTGGTTGGGACTCATATCAATACTTGGGCCACCATCTGTGTCCGGATCAACAATTCTTCCTCTCTGGAAACCCAGGCCTGTGAGCAGGAATCAAACCCCAACCCTGGACCCCCTGGGCCGCCAGGCCTGTGGACTGCAGGACTGCCTGCCAAGTTTTTCTGGGATCAAGCCCCCACAAACTGATACCAAGTTGTTGACTCATGCAATAAAACAAGCCAAACCAAGGAAATTATTGCACTAAATGGAAGACTAATCACAGCGCCTAATGGAGGTACTGATTTGGCAACTATTAGCTTCATGAACTTGAAGGCTGTACCAGCAACCAATCAAGAGCCAACCCAGGAAAGAGGCACGGGCCTGCGGCCTGGTCCCATGACCACAACACTAAAGTAAGATAATCAGGTAGCAAAATTAAGATTCTTGACCAATGAAAGAACTCCCGGGCTGAGTGCCATTTTGCTGCCTTTGGACCCAAGCACCCAGTTTCCCCAGCCCTGCCCTTCCCAATGCCCTGATGAACCCCCCCCATGAAAAATGTTAAGTTTGAAGGTGGGGTACTATATAGACCAAAGGACACCACACTCCAAACTTATTGCCATTTTTGAATAAAGGTTATGTTAATTTGGCTCATACAGCTATTGCCTTATTTTGTATTTGCTGTCTACCAATTCAGTTTGAGATCTCCTGGCCCTCCTGACTCACTGCCCACTGTTTTCTGTCCTCCTGGTGTACCCTTTGGACCTGTCCATTTTACCAACTATCCTCTGAAATCTGAATACAAGGAATATACCCCAGAAAAGAGACTCAAACTTGATCCTTTGGCCCTCATACAATCTGCAATTAGATACAACCAAAAAGCCTGTGGATATTTTCAACACCCAAGTTGTTCAGAGGGAAATTCAACTATCTCTCTGCTTATGACCTGCCCATGGAACCACCCGTGACCCCCAAACCTATGCCTGCTTCCTTGTCCAACCTCCAAACTGACCATTCTGGCAAGCTGTTTGGGATTGTGTATATCACCCTCACAGGGGTGATTGACACTATAATCCTGGCTGCCAGCCTGTGGTCTTGGGTGGGGAAGTCTGCCTCCTACCTTTTCAAGTTAGCTCCCCTCTTGTGGTGGGCATCACCTTCAAAAAACCTGGCCTGAGTTACCCCTGAAAACAATGTGCCAGCTGCCCAAGACTAGATCCCTGACAATCTGCAGCATCAATATGGTCTGGATAAGGCTGCACTAGGCAAAACTCTTTACCAATTACAAAATTATGTGGATGATAGAGTAGCATCCATCAAGGTGACTCCTCCTGCTCCTCCTGTTGAGGTCCCATCTGTTTTTAAGCCAAGGTATGGGAAGTCATAGCAGAGCTCAAGGCTACCACTTGTTGTCAATCTGCTATTCAAAACCCTCCTCCTTTAGAGCCTATTCCTGACCCTTGCATTGCTTTGCTCACCAACCAAGTAGCTACCTTGCAAGGAGAAATTGAGTAATTGATACAACGCCTCTCTAATCCTGATGATTTGTCTTCTGGATCTGAAGGTGAAGAGGAAGCTGAAGTCACTAGTACTCCTGCTCATGGCAATCATGGGTGTTGCCCTGGCCTAGAAGGCCAACCCTGGGTCAATTATGCCCTTGCCCTATATCAGCTAGCAGAAGTAACAAATGATGTTGCTGATAGGCAGGACACATTGGAGAAAGAGGTACAAAACCTCTCTTGTTTCACCAAGACAATGAATGGACAGGTCATCCCCTTGGTTGCTCAGACCACTTCCCTGATTACTCGCCTCAATGAAATTGCTGGCACTCTATTGTTGCAACAGATTAAGATTGAAAAATTTGGAGCTGATGCTGCCACTGCTAGAGATATTAGTGGACAGAACAGCTCTACCTTGGATACCCTAGAGGAAAGCCTTTGACTCCTCTGGGCTAGACAGCCTGCTGCTGAATCTGATTTTGAGGGCAATCCCCACATTAACGTCCTCAACCCAGGTGACAAAAGCCAATCTACCTCCTTGTTCATTGACCCCAATTATAAGCCTTTGTTCAAATAGATATTAAACCTAAAACCTCTACCATTGCTGCCTTTCTGACAATTTACAAGACAGCAATGCACAGGGCCACTGATGAGCTTAAGAAGGAAAATATTCTTACCTGTATGCATCCCACGTGCCAAGAAGTTGTGGACCCCAAACTCCCTTCTATTGTCACTTGGGAGGACATGAAGGGCTCCTAATTGAAGAATTTGGAGATCTCATCTTGGAAGTCAAGAAAGATGCCTTTATGCATATTGCATTCAAGCCCAAAGAAACCTTGGCTGATTTTGCCAATTGTTTCTACATTGAAGGATAACAGTTGATCACCAGTTACTAATTAACTCCCTGGGAAGCGTACACAGAATGTTCAAATACTTTGAAGGTGAATCAACTCCTATGTCTGAACTTTAAGGTACACAAAGCTTTCCTAACTTTGATGAAAAGTATCAAGACCCTTTTTCAGGACATGCAATTGACCCATGGGGGTACTGTGGTGCGCAAAAATAAGGCCAACAATGCAGGAACTACCTCCCACAATCCGCGCATTATGGCCATAGGCTCAAGTGGGCAGTCTAAGAGACAAGAATGCCATAACTGTGGTCAAATAAGTCATCACGTACCTGCACCAACCCTCAGGTAGAGAGTCACAAACTAAAGGAGAGGGTGGGAAAATAGAGGTCAGCTTAGAGGCAGAGACACTCTCTGCTGACCAATCTCCCCCGTCTCCTCCTGATCCCCCTTCTGACAAGGAACCTTCCCCCTTGGCTAGCCCAACTATCCTTCACTTGTTCCATAACCTCTACAGTGATTCTGAACCTGAGGACTCTGACTTTGATGAGTCTGATGGTTATGGCTACTTGGTGCTGGCAGTCCTGGAGACAGTCTCTGTCCCTTATAAGCTACGTTCAGGGAAAACCACAACTACAGCTTGCCCACCCTCAAGTGAATCCAAGGCCATAGTGGCTTGTCCTTACTTTGCTCAGGCTCATTGTCCCCCTGTATTGGTAGATTCCTCTGAAGATGCTGCTGAATTAGCAGAAGCTCTCTTTCATAATGTGACTGTATTGCTCCCCTTGCAGAGTGTGTATAAGAAATACCTGCCTTACAATACATGCTGGTCAAATGAGAGAAAGAATTGGAGTCAGCTCAGGATGTGCTGTCTGTCTTACCCCCTTTGAGAAAGATACTACTTGTGTGGAAGTATCAATCCAAAAGGTTAAGATCAAGGCTATCTTGGACATGGGCTCTCCAGTCAATGTGATGTTGTCCAAGTTAATGAAAAAACTAAAGCTGGCTCATGACCTCAACTACACTCAATCACATGATACAGCTGGCATGGCTCAAATCCAAGCCATTGGTGCCTACTACGCTCTGCCAATGGGGTTTGGGAAACTACTCATTTCATCTCCTGCTATTTTCATAGAGAACAAAAGCTATGATATCCTGGTTGGTACACAGTTCCTTTGAGAGTACAATGGGATTGTGAACCTTAGAGATGGGTACCTATTGCTTCTAGGATATGAGATCCCTTTAACCTTTGAAGAACCCCCACGTCTCCTGGGAAAATGTCTTAAGACTTGTGTGCTTGAGTACCCCACTGGTATCTTCTCACTCAAGCACAGGACTTGTTCTTCCAATATGCTTTCCCCTCCTCCTTCCTGTCCTGCAGAGGAAGGTGTGTCTCCTCTTGCCCCTGCAGCTATTACAATCCCTCCAGGCTCTCAAGTGATTATAGACTCCCAGATATCCTACAAACTTCCTGAAAATCATTTCTGGAGCTATATTCACCTGATTCATTAAGCCGTAAAGAGCCTCAATTATGCCCTGGGATTTTGGACCAAACTCATAAGGAGCCTTTACAGCTGTTGTTGGCTAACTTGATTGCCCTGCCTATGCAGGTGACCAAGGAAAGGTTGTTGGGCATGGCTGCATATTAGGTTCAGAGCAAGTGGCGTCACTATACCCCTTTGGAACGTTTAGTGATTTCAACTTGCCTGAAGGAGACCCTCAGGTTCTCTCCCTGTTCACCGCCGCAGACTTCACTCAGCTGCTGCCCATTTTCAAAAAAGATGTTCTGGAACTACTAGACCAGTTTAAGGATATCTTTTTCTCTGGACCTACCAACTATGGTCTAGCAAAGGGGGTTATCCATCAGATAGATACAGGTGATGCCCCACCCTTTTGTGCCAAACCTTATTGCCACAGCAGGGAAATATGCTCAGGCCTCTAAGGAGCTTAAGCAGCTCTTGAAAGCTGGACTGCTAGCTCCCTCTCAGAGCCCTTGGGCCTCTCCAATTTTGATCCTCAAAAAGAAGGATGGAGGCCACCACATTGTGATGTATTACCGCCACCTGAAATTGCTCACCAAGAAGGACTCTTATCCTCTGCCTAGAATTGATGATGTGCTTAGACAATTAGGGGGATCAAGAATTTTCTCTGTTATGGATCTAGCCTCAGGATACTAGCAGGTTGACTTGTCTCCTAAAGATAGAGAAAAGACTGCAGTTATCACTTTGGAAGGTCTTTTTGAACCCACTTGTATGCCCCAAGGACTCTGCAATGCCCCTGCTACATTTCAACAGGCTATGAACTCCATCCTGCTTGATTTGAAGCTCTCCTGCGTCCTTGCATACCTTGATGATATTACTGTGTCCAGCTTCACTTTTACTAACCATTTGGACCACCTAAAAGCTGTCTTCCTCAAAATTTAGGAGATAGGCCTGAAACTCAAACCCTCTAAATGCTCCCTTTTCAAGGAGCACTTGAATTCTTGGGCCACAAGGTAATCCAAACCGGAATACACCCTATGAATAATAAGGTGAAAGCCATCAACAAGATGCAGCCCACCACAAGCCTACAAATAGTCCAAGTGTTTCTTGGTATGATGGGGTACTATTGACAATTCATCCCTGATTTTGCTGAATTAAGCAAACCTCTCATCCAGCTCCTTTGCAACGTACTCTTTGAGTGGACTGACAGCCAACAACAGTCTTTTGAAGTGCAAAAAGCCAAGCTCAAAGAGGCTCCTATCCTAGTCTACCCTGATTATGATAAAGAGTTTATCTTGTACAGTGATGCAAGAGGAGTAGCTGTGGGTGCCATTTTAGCCCATCTTGACAATGAAGGCGTAGACCAACCTGTGGCCTATTCTTCACAAGTCCTCAACAAATATGAGAAAAACTATAGTGTCACGGAAAAGGAATGTCTTGCTGTTCTGCATGCAGTAAAACAGTTCAGACACTACATTTATGGGACTCACTTCACGGTGGTTACAGACCACTCTTTCCTAAAGTGGCTGCAACAATTAAATGAGCCTAAAGATTGGTTAGCATGTTGGCTCTGCACTTACAAGGATATGATTTCACTATAGTACATTGCCCTGGAGCACAACATCAGAATGCTGATAGCTTTTCAAGGATACCCATACTAGCCATCCATCCATCTAATGCCAATGGCCTATACAAGTTGATAGAGTACCCTGACTCTTGGACCACTGAGCCAGAAGACATTTTTCTGGCACTGCAAGTCTTCTCAAATGATATTGTGATTCAAGATAGACAACTCTTCAAGAAAGTCAACAACACTTATCTACCCTACGTCTGTCCTATCATGAGGATTACCATCATCCTCCAAGCCCACATTGACACAGGCACAGAGGTATAGCAAAGACTCATTACTGGTTGTGAAAAAACTTTTATTGGGAAAATATGCGCCTCCTAATTGCTGACGTCCTTGCCTCCTGTCATTCTTGTCAGCTCCAACTCCCCCAATCTTCCCTACATCAGTTCAAGCTCATCACCCCCTAAGCATGCCTTCCACACTGTGAGTATTGATGCAGTTGGACCTCTCCCCCGTTCTCAGTCTGGATGTCAGTTTATCTTGGTAGCTGTCAACCACTTTAGCAAATGGGTTGAAGCTAGAGCAACCAAAGATATAACCACCAAGACCACAGCCAATTTCTTAATTGCAAGATATCTTCTACTGTCATGGTTACCCTCAGGTCCTGCTTTCTGACAATGGGACCAACTTTAATGCTTGCCTCATAACGTTCATTATAGAAGCTATGGGTACACATCAATCCTTCTCTGCACCATATAACCCATCAATCAACGGGACTGTGGAACAAGCAAACTCCACCCTTGTGTCCATCATGAGGAAGCTCACCCTCTCTGATAACGCTAACTGGGATATGTTCCTCCCTGCTGCCCTCATTGCGTATAGACTCAGCAGGCATCAAGTGACTGGTCAGTCCCCCTATGCCATGCTGTATGGACAGGAAGCCATTACCCCCTCAATCTTGGGACCCCCGTTGATGGAGGTTGACGCCTCTACTAATCCTGAAGCTCATTTCAAAGACTTGACTAATTGTATCATTGACATCCAAGTTACTGCCTATTCTACTGCTTACAAGGTCAAAACCCTGGAACTCTCGCCCTCTAATGCTTCCAGAGCCCCCCTCCCTGAGTACCAAGTGGGTGACCTAGTCCTCTATTATCAAAATTGTACTGGAGGGCGTGCTCATAAGCTAGAATCCCTCTGGGTTGGACCTTGTGAAGTCACCTACAAGAAGGGTGTCAAGTATACTGTGAAGCTACTGTCCTCTGGCTGTCCTTTTGCCCAGGTACACTCCAAATTCCTCTGCAAATAGCAAACTCCCTGTGTCCAATCTTGAGGGGGGAGATGTTGTAAATTGCGCTGTTAATGCCATTTTAATATGGTCTTCAAATATTGATAAATGCAAAGATTTAGTTGGTTTTGCTTTTAATTTTGGGAATTCCTTGCCTTCCTCAAATGGGTCTAGCACAATACCCACCCATCCCAGAATATCATACCTGTCCTTGACTGATCCTGGTATGACCTCATCCCAAAGTGACTCCTTCTGCCACTCTGTCTACCTAATGAGTGATCATCAACCCTTGTATACTATTTAAGTAGAATCATCTCTGCTAATAAAGACAAGTTTATCCACATTTGTGTTGGCTTTAGTATTCTTCAAGCTTTTTCCTTTCCTTTTTGCCAAAAGGACTTTCACATCTTGTATTCCAGGAAATTAAGGTATGTGCCCTTAATTTTGCCCTGAAGGCTAACCCAAGGCTAGCTTCAAACCTCAAACCTTTCATTATACAGATTTCCCGCCGTGTCCTCCTGGATGTTGTCCCCAGGAGCCAAACACAATATTCAGCAAAATCAGGGATGAACTGTAAAAAGTATACTATCATACCCAGGAATACTTGGACCTCATAAAGATTTGTAGGGGGAAGCATCTTATTGATAGCTTCCATCTCATTGTCCATGGGGTTTATTCCAGTCTGGGTAACTTTGTGGCCCAAGAACTTGAGTTGCTCCTTAAAGAAAGAACACTTGGAAGGTTTAAGCTTCAAGCCCGCTTCTTAAATATTGAGGAAGACAGCCTTGAGATGATCCAAATTATCAGTAAATATGGAAATAAATACCATAATGTTGTCAAGGTAAACAAGGACGCAGGAGAGTTTAAGGTCTTGTAGAATGGAGTCCATGGCTCTCGGAAAAGTGGCTGGTGCATTACAGAGTCATTGAGGAATTTGCGTGGTTTCATAGAGGCCTTCAGAGGTGATGAGGGCAGCTTTTTCTCAATCTTCAGGGGACAGTCAACCTTCTTTATACAGAGGCTAGGTCCATAGCAGAGAAGAACTTGGAGCTCCCAAGGCAACAGAGAGCATCATCAATTTGTGGTAAGGGGTAGAAATCCTTTTTGGTTAAGGAGTCCAATTGTTGGAAATCCATCATAATACAATGACCTCTGTCCTTCTTCTTCAGTATGAGCAAGGGAGAGGCCCATGGACTTTGGAAAGGAGACAGTAGCCCAGCGTCTAATAGCTGCTTGAGCTCTTTAGACACCTGAGCGTCCTCCACGCAACTGCAGCAATAAGGTTTGGAGAAGAAGGGGGGAGCGTCACCAGTATTGATATTGTGAATGACGCCTTTAGCTAGGCTGTAGTCAGTGCTATCTTTAGAAAAGATATCTGAAAATTGATCTAGCAAATCAAGAACCTCCTTCTGTTGTACCAGGGATAGCTGCAGAAAATCTTGAGCAGTGAACAAGGATAGGACTTGGGGCTTGTCTTCAGGCAAATTAAAATATAAAACTATACCAAAGGGATGTAGCAATAGGACATTGAAAGCATTAAACAACTTGCCATAGCCAACAACCTGCCCTCTAGACACATGTATGGGGAGAGCAGTTAAGTTGGCAATCAGCAATTGAACAGGGTCTTTATGAAAGACATCCAAAATACCAGTAGAGGTAGGGTTTGTTGCATCCTACAAGAGAGAAGAGTATAGCTCTAGGAATGTGCACTCAGGCAGCTCATATGATATTTGGGAGTCTAGGATAGCTTGAGACCCAGAGGGAATGGTTACAGTGGAAGTAGCCAGGAGGGGAATCCCCTTAGACGCAGGGAAGCCATAGCAGGACACTTCATGGTAGATGAATAAGTACAGTATTTTAGGGTGGAAACACCAGTGGGATACTCTAAAGCACACGTCTTGAGGCGCTTCCCAGGGACTTTGACAGGCTCTTCAAAGATCAGAGGGACTTTTCACCCTAATATAGAGAGGTAGCAATACTTTAAGTTGATGATCCTATTGTATTCCCTAAGGAACTGAGTACCAACTAGGAGACTGTAACTCTCATTTTCTAATACAAATACAGACACTGCTAAGAGTAGCTTGTCAAACCGCATGGGAAGAGCATAATAAGCCCATAAAATGAAAGTCATGGATAGCCCAGCTGTACCATATAACTGATGATAGTTAAGGTTGGGGGCAAGCTTGAGCTTCTTGACAATCTTTGAGGAAACAACATCAACAGGAGACCCTGTGTCTAAGACAGCCTTGATTTTCACCTTTTGGATGGATATTTCCACACAAGTGGTAGTACAACTAAATGGAGGGAGGATAGCCAGAATGTCCTGGGCTTCTGCTAGCTCTTTGTCCCATTTTTTGATCATGCATCTTGTTGTGATCTGAGGCGCGGCACAGAGTCACAACAGGAAAACCTAACCTTAGGATTGGATTTATACTAATTCTTGGTTAGAATGGCAGGGAAGGCTATGTAATTACCTTGTGGCCCTGAATGAATAATATCTTCTAGACGTGGCTAGAGAGGCGCCAAAGTACGTGGAGACACAAAGACAAAAATGTGAATAGAACTGAATTTTTATTGGTGTATAAGAAATTTAATATATAATGGTTTGCAATACCACAAAACAATACCAGAACAGTAGGATCACTTGCCACAAGCATGAGTGGGGAAAGTGAATTGTACAGAATCAGGAAAGTAAACAATTGAATTTCCCATTTTAGAGCCAGCCTCATTTCAAAGGGCAAAAGCAAAAGAGAGAGATTTTTCCTCAAAATAATCTAACAAAGGCAAAATTGAAACATGGTGAATGGCAGCATTCACGACACATCTCAAGCCTGGAAACTCCTTATAGACAGTCTGGAGAGGAAGAAAGACTGAAACAATTTGAATACAGCGTCAGCAACCTTAGCAGCTTCCTCAGATGACTCTACAAGCACATGGGACCTCATAACTTGAGTAAGGTATGGGCAAGAGACAGCCCCCTTGGCTTCAGGCAGCAGCTTGGCGGCTGTAGTAGTTTTCCCAGAACATACCTTATAAGGGACTGTAATAGTTTTGGGGACAGCAAGAACTGAATACCCATAGGCGTTGGGATTCTCCACATCTGAATTGTCCATGTCAGAGTTGTCAGAGATTTTGTGGAAAAACAGCAGATTGGAAGGAGCCCCAGTGTCAGCAGGCTCAGAGTAAGCAATGGAGGGGGGATTGAAGGAGACTGGGAAGAATAGTCAACCAAGAGCATCTCTGCCTCTAGGTTGACTGTTCTTTTCCCGCCTGTTCCTTGTGATCAGCTCCTTCAACCTGAGGATTGGTGCAGACTCAATAATGGTGGCCTATCTGGCCAAAGTTATGACAACCTTGGTGTCTAGAAGGATTGTGGGAGCTCATAGTGAGGATACAAGAGCCACAGGAAGATGAACCAGAATTAGAGGCAGCTTGATTCTCCTGCAAACTGTCCCAGAATGGGTAAGGTTCATATCCTGCAACAGTGTCTTTGTGCTCTCCATAGAGGAAAGAGTGGCCTTGTGAGACTTAAAGCAAAGACACAGAAGCCAATTAACCTTGAAGGCTTGAGTGCAAGTCATGTAAGCTTCATGTGGGCAGCTGCCAGAATTAACTCATTACACAAGTCAACTTACTGAATGCCAACAAATTGTCAACATTTAGTAAGTCAACATTATTTTAGTATTTATCCGCCAGAATTGGGAATTTCCAAAACTAAGCTAATTTTTCATAGTGAATTATTAAGTCAGAATTGAAAATTAAAAAAGAACATGCATAATGTCATCACCATTTAAACCAAGGCTTAATTTTAAGCCAAAAAACTAATATAATTTACTATGCAATGTAAGTTTCTTTGTACTTTTACATTAAGGTCAACTACAGTAAGTAATATCTGGATGTTGACCCCAAATAAGAATCCATAAATTTCTTAATAAAATACACAATAATCTAAAAATAACTACTTTTTATATTTTATACTACTGTTTTTATTAAATATATAATAAGATAAGCATTAAACAAAGACATATGCCAACTTTCAGAGTGTTATTTGTATTATTTAGATATTTACTATTATTTTAAACTCACTGGATAAACTATAGCTTATTTTTGGAAGTCCACTTAAGCCAAAACGCAAATGTTAAAACTAGAAATTATATGTGTTTATAATGTCAACTTTGTATTAAATTGACTAGTCACTTAAATTGCAACAAAGGGGTTTGGCTAAGCAAACAAAGTGACATAATTTAAGCAAGATTCAATAGGAGAGTTACTATAAAAGAACGTTGATTGCCTGAATGTTGACACCTTCACTGGTTTATTAATAAAACACTGCCGCTTAACAAAAAGCACATATATAATGGTATGATATTCAAGCCAAAGTACCCAGGGCTGTACTTTAGACTTCCCTCTACAATCTCTATTATTTAGTTTTCATAAGTTACATATGCAAATCTTTAAATTTTTAAATTTAAAAATAATCAATTTTGGCCTTAAAAAACCAACTCTGGAAAATATTAACTAAGCTTTATAAGTGATTTACATAGTATTTTTCTAGTTTAATGCTGACTGTCAGTATGTCCACGTCAAAATTAAAAATGTTTTTTTATGCTGAAAAACCAAATTAAATATTTTTGACTATTGTGACTACCAGAATGTTGCCTTATTATTTAAACATGGTTTTTTTCTATTCTTTACTAATAAACTAGCTCTAAAATTACTTTCCATACTTCCATAAACTATTTCATTCATAATAAAAAATAAAACAAGTGATTTATTATTTAATTTTATTCATGTTTCAACTGATTATTCTTACTTTATGAACTTTACTCTAACTATTGTAGGACAAATCTTCCAAGAAGCCACAAAAGAACCCCAAGTCAACCAAGAAGGTGCCTAAAGCCTCTGGAAAGGCCCTAAGTCCCTACCCCAACAAAAAACCAGCCAAAGAGCCCTCAAAGAAACAGAAGACAAAGAAGAAGACCCCAGACCCTGAAAGCAAAGAGCCCTCCCCTGCCCGCTCCTCTTATCCAAGCTGGTATCAATCAGAAGGAGATGAGGTTCCACTAAACAAGAAAGGAAGAAAGAAGATACCAAAGAGTCCAAAACCCCAGTCAAGCCTAGATGAAAGAAGCTCAAAGGAATCAAGCCCTAAGAAATCAAGCTCATCTCAGTCCAAGAAGCGCAAGAATTCAAATCCAGATAATTCCCCTCCACCACCCAACAAATCTGCACCTTCATACTCCTCATCAAGTATCAATAAAGAAGATCCTGATGATTACCTGTCTGTCTATCATCAAGCACCAATTGGCCCATGGGATCCCCTAAAGGTTCTCAATATATATAACATCAAAGGAGAGTTTAAGCTCCCAAAGAAGCTCCCTTGGTTTTTCCCTCTAATGTCTGTCAAAAGATATACAAGTTTAGTATGTGATGGCTATATTTTTAATTGCAACAATAAAAAAAAGAGCAGTAAAAAGAAAGTATTATGTGTGTGAAGATAGAAGCTGTGCTGCAAGGACCAACATAGAAGGATGGGATATAGTTACTAGTGAAAAAGGAGAACACACATGCAATGCTCCAATCAATCTTATTGAAGAGCTTCTAAAGTGGTACCTCTACCAAATGGTCCCAGTCTCCAAAGACGTCAAGGCTTCTGATCTGGCAGTTAAGGCCACCACTCACCTAAGTAATGAGAGCCTGAAGCTCATCCCTGACTGCGATCAGTTAGTGAAGTACATATGTGACAAACGCTGTGGTCTATTCCCCCATAAGAAATCTGCCATGGTCCAAGGAGAGTTAGTATTGACAGAGGAGTTAAAGATGTCAATATTGATGAGTTATTTCTTTTACATTATGATGGGCCTACATCAGAGGCAAGAATTATATGCTATACTACACAACAGAATCTGGAGCAGTTAAGAGATTCAGAGACCTGGTTATGTGACAGTATCTTTGCAGTATACCCTTGCTTTTTTTACCAACTATGGGTTGTATATTCCCTTATTGAAGGCAAGGTGCTCCCATTTGCCTACTTTCTGCTTTTTTGGGAATCAAAAGAGATCTACACAAAGGCCTTTAAAATCCTTCAGGGGGCATCAAAGCCCTACCCAGTAATAAAAAGAGTCCCCCTGGCCATAACACTAGAGCCAATCCAGATGATGATGAAAAGGATAAAGCCACCCTTGCTGCAGAACAAGAAGCTCATTATAAAGCAGTTGACCCCTCAACTATAATCATGGACTATGAAGCTGCCCAGTATAACGCTTTTGTAAATACCTTTGATGGAGAGGTCCAGGGGTGTTTTTTCCATTATCAACAGGCTGTCAACAGACAACTAAAGGGTCTATCTGAGCTCAGCAAGCTCCACCGTCTAGATACATCAGGAAAGTGCAAGTTCTTAATTCAGCAGTTTTTAGCACTAGCCTTTGTAAAGCCAGAGCATGCTGGACAAGCCTTTGAGCTCCTATGCAAGGATCCATATGCTAATAAACATGATGTTGCCTTCTACCCTTTCATTAAATATTACAAACCACAGTGGATAGGATGTAAGGTTACTAAGCCCAGAGCCAAAGCCAACTGGAACTGCTACCAGGCAGTTCTTAAGGATGAGATGAAAACTATTTCATCTTTGGAGGGCTGGTATAAGCATATCAAGTCCTCCTTTGGAATCAAGCCCAGATACAACACCTTCTACGAGCACCTCAAAGTCCAACAGGGGAAGACTTTTGCATTCATCAGAGATATTGATAACTGCCCATACAAGAAGAAGAGAGCCACCAAAGAGAAACAATATCAAGAGAAGATCAAGGACGTTGTCAAGGCCAAATATAAGCTTTCAGAGATTGGGGAATACGTCAAGAAGATTGCAACAGTTATTAATGGCAACCAGGTGATCACAGTCTAGCTTTTAATGAAATTTATTGAGTATTGCCTAATTTTTTATATAGTTCTTATATGTAAGTATAATATTTTTAAATAAATATTTATCTTAAATAACTTATTAATAATTTATGATACTGTTTTTATAAAATCATTGATTTTCTATTGATAGTTTGATGCTTTAGACTGTTTTACATGGCCTATATTGGTATTTTACTAGTAAATTATATGTTTTTTGTAGTTTCAATATAGAAAAAACTTTATATTACTGTTTCTGATTATTATTTTCCTCTCATATGTGAATTTTTATGCCGTATCTTTTTGTGTATTGGATTTTTTTGTTTTTAAGTGGGAAAAAATTTATTATAGTAAAGATAGCTAATTTCATAATGAATTATTTTTGAAGTGTATTTTTATGAATTTTTTTAATTGTCATGTATAATTTTTTATGGACTTTTTAAAATCTATGTTATCACATTACCCTAAAAAGTATCTTGAAGCTTAATTTTTATTAAGTAAAATTTCCAGGAAACAGATTTCTGCTTATTAAAAAAGTTTCAACACTTAGTAGTCTGGATGAGTCAAAACTTAATTCTGACTTTTCAATGCTGTTGACATTAAAGTATTTTTAATTCTGATTGTCAACATATAGTAAGTTAACTTGAGGAATGAGTTAATTCTGGTTGTTGCCTTCATGTGCTGCCACCTGTTTGCTAGTTATCAATTGCTGTCCTTCCATGTAGAATCTATCTGAAAATTCAGCCAGAGTTTCCTTGGGTTTGAAAGCAATGTGCATAAAAGCGTCCTTCTTCACTTCCAGACTAAGGTCACCACCAAACTTATTGATCAGAAGCTGCTTCATGTCTTCCCAAGTCTCAATGGTGCACAAATTGGGCACTACTACCTCCTGACAGGTCAGGTGCAGGCAGGTTAGAATGTGTTCATTCTTAAACCCATCAGATACCCTTCTCATGGTGGTTTTGTAGATAGTTAGGAAAGCAGCAATGTTAGAAGTCTTGGGATTGAAGACTTGCTTAAAGGTAGGTTTGAAGTGTGCTTCTGGAGTTGGGCCACCGTTGTTGCTATCAAGTACATTTATGTGCAGGGAGAAGTCTGCTTCAGATTCAGAGGGAGGCTGCCTGGCCCACAGCTGACAAACACTCTCTTCAAGAGTAGCCAGAGTCTCAGCAGTGCAGGCACCTGTCAGGATTCTCCTTTATTATTTTAGCTGCTAGTATTCTTCCTTTGGACACCAATTTTATTTTCAAAGTCATTTATTCTTGGTTATTTTTCACTCAATGGCTTTCAAAAACAATTTCCTTATTTTTGTCCTCTTGACTGGCTAAATTCCATCTATTTAACAATTAGTTTCAATTTCAAAGCTTACCTTGATTCCTGGACAATTCTCTAACCACAGATCTATACATTAGTTTAAATTTAATCAAGTCTGAAGTCAAATTACCTTTTTGCTTTTGCCCGCTTACACCAGCACTTTTGGACCAGGTTTTTCCCGCTCTTCTGCCTTCTTTTTGCCTTCACACGTCTACTAAGCAACCATTGTTCCCCTTGTCATCCCCTTTACCTTGGTGTTTAACCTTTTAAATTTAAACTGCAGGAAACATGTGCTTCTGTTTTGTTTCTCAACAACAAGCTCACCTAACCAATCTTGGTTAGTCCTCTCACCTCAATTATGCACCTCACAAAACAAGCAAAATAAAAAAGGCTTGGTATTTCAATCTTAACAGTAAGTTGAGATTGTTTGATTTGCTCCCCCAAAAAAGGTACTTGTTAGGTTTTGTGGCTTGTGTTTCTCTTTGATTTTAGTTTTAAATCTTTGGTCCCATGATTTCTTTTGACTTTATTATTCACCAGTTAGGTAGTTTTTATAGTAGCACACACAATTTAATTATTGATAGCTTTAATCCTCCCACTAGTGCAGACCTTTTCCCAGACTTAGAGATTGACTTTTTAACCAAATCATCTGTCATTAAGACTGGTCTCTATTTTATCTTCTTAGGGTTAATAAATTTTATTAGTCCTTATTTTACCTTGTATAAGATTTTAGGAGCCTTAGTTCAGTTGCTATTGCAGACCTTACCCACCTTTTATAATTTGTCTAATATAAATATCACTGGGTTAAAAGCTTTAGTTTATAATCATCTTCCCCAGACCATGAGACCTTATAGCATCTACATTATTAACTAAGGTGGTTTGTTGCTCAGTAATGTCTAGGCACTGGCCCTGTGCTGTTACTACTATGGAAAGTTCAGCCAGCCAGAAGGTAAGGGAAGGACCCACTGAGAGGCAAGGTGCAAACTT
This sequence comes from Entomophthora muscae, assembly GCA_014839935.2. Lineage (NCBI taxonomy): Eukaryota > Fungi > Entomophthoromycota > Entomophthoromycetes > Entomophthorales > Entomophthoraceae > Entomophthora > Entomophthora muscae. The sequence goes on along the minus strand of QTSX02000066.1, from coordinate 155,396 downwards.
GTCATTCACCAAATTGATTATGTCAGGGACCCACTTGATAGGGAACAAGTTCCCTACCTGGTGAGTCAAAGACCCTAAATTGAGCCCTGCAATTACTGATCCAATGGGTACCATGATCATGGCAAGATGGCCTAAGTGGCCCAGACAAGCAAATCTTCCAATATATAGAGCTGAAGCAACCTAGCAGGTAGTATCCCACTACGTAGGTTAACAGGTAGAATGAAGTATTGGGTCTAACCAGCAAAGGTTCTGCTGGAAGAGAAGGAGTGAAAGAATGACCATAGTGAAATTTGCGCCCTCAGTGACCAGAGGGGTATTTAAACCAATCATGGGCAAGGGACTCCTTCTGGTGAGAATTGTCTGGGGATGAATTGTGCCAGTCAGTAGTTGGTGTTGGGTTCTCCAAGGCTAGCACCACAGGAATAAAGGAAGCTAGAAACTAGAACAGGAATAAAATTCCTTTCATGGTTTCAAAACAAGAATCAAAGAAATAGGTGTGGGCAGAGATAGAGTAGAAATAATTCTTTATTGTTGGAACAAGTAGAACGGATAATGATTGTCCACTTAAATAGCCTCAAAATAAAGGCTGAAATATTTAAGTGGTATTTGGGAAATGAAGGGGATTCACATGAAACTTATGATTGAAATAATACCTGTTTGATGTGCTGATCAAGTTGGTGCTTAAAAATCTGCATAGTTATGTGGTGTGTATAGAGGAGCCAAGAATATGCCACAATGTTAATCTTAATTAAGCAGTGATAAAGAAGCAGATCTCTGGTATTCAAGTACAGAGCCTTATCTAAAGATAGAAAAAGTGGGTCCCAGAGTGTCAAGCTTGCTTTACATAGCCAATCAGAGGCAGAGCAGTAAGTGACATTATCACTTATACTATTAACCTTTTCAAAAAGAAAATTGAAGTTTGAAAGCAAAAATTGAATCAATTGGATGATCATAAATAGTTAAAGTAAGTGGAGTGGTTGATTCTGTACTAACACTAGGTTCCTTCTTAAGGTCCTGGGTTTGATTCCTGTTGCAGTCAAGGCTAGAATGCAAACTGATATCCAACATTTTGTTTTTGTGTGGCTGTATCTTGATCTCATTAAACAATTTATCCATAAAATAAATGGAGTCAGGGAAGGAATACCTGGCAGATTAACTCACTCATTTCTTGTATATCTTTATCAAGCTCAGAGTGGTCTTGTTTCAAGTGGTTCATCTCATTAGCTAGAGCTATCAACTCTCTAGCAAAGTGAATGCAGGGAGCTCTTGAAAAGCCAGGGCAACAGCCATCTTCATTGATAACCCCAGATGAACTAGTAGCAGTTGCCATCATACCACGTAACACAGCAACCTATTGCTGTAAATCTGCAACTTGAGTTGTTAAAGCAAGCACTTGGGGATCTGGCTGAGGTGTTTTGGCAGGGCAACCTTAACTGCAAGTGGTTGCTCTCAGTTATTTAATGGCATCTCATAGCCTTTGTTCTCTATCTGCCAAATCATCAGATGGAGGGGAAGGTGGGGCATCTGGCTTGGACGTAGACAATTCATGTACTTAAGTCTAGAGTTTGGCAGTGGTAGTGATGACTCTTTCTTGTTTAAATTCAATATCAATCTTGCAAAGGCCTTTAGCAGCAAGGTCTTATACTTGTTGTAGTTGGTTGAAGGAATAAGAACTGAACTCATTGAGCTGTTGCACAAGTTGTTAAAAATTGGTAAGATAGAAATTCAGGGTGGAATCTACTTAGACCACCAGGGTTGTTCCAATTGGTGAAACTCATGTAGACATTCTCTGATGTATTTGGGAATGGAATGGCACATTTTTTTGATGGAATTGACCAAGAAGGGTTGGGAAGTAGCAGATTTGCACTGATTGTCTGACACCAAGGAAAACAGGGAGTGGATCCATTGTTGATAGGCAGCAAACTGATCCCAGTGGTTGGTGACAGCTGCTTATAGGGACAAAATCTCCTGAACATGGATCCCTAACACCATTTGATGGTGGGCTAAGGCAGGTTGTAAAAAGGATGAGAATAGGTGCTCAGCAGAGCCAGCTGCTGAGAGGAGATGCTGTGGAAATTGAGGAGCCACAATCAAATTGTAGTATTTCACTCAACTGAACTGTAGCTGGAGGTGAGGGATGGCCCCATCAAGGGCTAACCCCAGGGCTACCGCCATGACTTGTTCCAAGTCAGGGGTACCCAAAGGGTAGATCACTAGGCAGGGACTGTTCCTGAGGTTCAGTAAAGTAGAGACAATAGGTGGGTCTGCAATTTCTTCCTCAATAGGAGGACTGGTAATTTCAGGTGAAGTTGGCTCTTGTATAGGAGGAGGCAAAAGACCTGAAAAAGGGTTGCAAAGGGGGTAACTAAGGGGCTTACAGACCCTGTAGTGAGCACCATTTTTGTTGTGATATGAGGTGCAGCACATATACACAACAGGGAATCCTAACCTTAGGATTGGATTAATACTAAGTCTTGGTTAGAATGGCAGGGAAGGCTATGCAATTACCTTGTGGCCCTGATTGAATAATATCTTCTAGACATGGCTAGAGAGGTGCCAAAGTATGTGAATACACAAAGAAAAAAATGTGAATAGAACTTAATTTTTTATTATTAAAAGTGAAATGGAATGTATACTGTGTAGCTTTACCACAAAACAGTACATATACAGTAGGATCACTTGTCACAAGCATGAGTGGGGCAAGTGAGTTTTGCAGAATCAGGAAACTGAACAATTGAATTTCCCAATTTTGAGCCAGACTCATTTTGAAGGGCAAAAAAGAGAGAGATTCATTCTCAAAATAACCCATCAAAGGCAAAATCAAACATGGGGAATGGTGGCATTTACAATATGACAGAAGCTTTGGAACCCAGGGCAAACACCACAGAGGAGACCAGGGTGAGGAGAGAGGCAGTGTCACCTAGCTCTTGGATCTGGAAAAGGAGAGTGCAGACCCAGAGGCAGGCATTTTCTGTCAATGATGCAGAGTAAAGCAACTGAGTGCTGGGCGTCAGAGATGGGTGCGTTGTTGGACGCTGAGTTGGCTGAGAGGTGTAGCTGGAGCTCACTAAGAGCGTCCAAGACCTTTTTGTGAACCTTGGTTGTAGGGAGAGTGCAAGGGGTTACCAAGGTGATATTAACCGCCAATGCTAAAGAAGAAACTGTGGAGATGGGGGAGGCTTGTCTATGATGCACTTCTTGAAGGAGAATAGAAGTGACCAGAGGGTCCACATGGACAGGAATCCCCAAAGGTGATATCTAATGCTAGCATAGACCAAGGCAAGGACAAATGACCACACCCAGTGGCAAAAGGCTTTGAATGCTGAAGAAATGGGCTTGTTCATTATGTAAGAGAGGGGGGTAAACTAACTAAGTTTGGCTCCCATCCTGGGGGAAGGATCCACCAAGACACAATCCAGTGCAAAACTGGTATGACCACTTGAAGTGGCGTCCAAAGAGAAGACACAGGAGATAGTTGGGGAAAGTAGGAGTCCAGAACCATCAAGATGATCCCTCCAATCAACTAGGGAGTGCGCTTGGGAGCGTGCTCTTGGGTACCAAACCCTTCCTTTGGAACCAGATGCTCTGAGTCCACAAAAGGGAGGGGGCGCTTGAGATTCCATGCTTGGGAGGGACAGGGGATGGCTTGTGGGTAAATAGTTCAATGTCATCACAGGTGAGGCTTCTGACAAGGTTCTTTCTGGTAGCAAGAATGTCCTGAGCGTGCACAGGAATGCCCTCAAACATTTGTATGAACTGGGTAGGGTTGCTCCCTACATGGTGGAACAAATAGAAAATCCAACTCCAAAGATCAGGAGAAGTGGTCCATATCATCACCAAAACAGGTGCTATGGTGAAGACCAAAAACTTCACTAAGAGGACTGGTATTTACAAGGAGAGAGAAGAAAGGCCAGGAGAGTTTTAGAGCTTCACAAGGGTACAACTGGTTTAATTGAAGCCTGGTGATCAAGAAATCTCCTAGGAGACTTGGGAGCAAAGATGACAATGACCACAAGCTGTACACTTGAAGAGCAGGTGGGAGGTGCTGTTTTTAGCGTATATGAGAGAAGAAGCAACAGTAAAGAAAAATGGAGACAAAAAACAAACTTAAAATAGGTAGTTATACTAACTTTACTACTAAACTTAAATTTTGAACTAGTTTTTCAAAAGCAAGAGCAGTAAGTGTATATATCAATACTAACTTCAACTCTAGGGGCTCTGAAAAACACACCAGGAACCAGGGAAAGACTAGGTAGGTAAGGAGTAATAAAACTTTACTAACAAAGCCAAAGAACAAAGGGTACTAAAAAAGCCCCAAAGTCCAAAAAAACCCAAGGATAGAAAGTATAACTTTAGTTAATAAAATGAGCAAGCATAAACTGAAAGTCCCCTGTCTTTCTTTAAGGGAGGAGTTTTATAATTCAGGGACACCTGACCCAAGGCACAGATTTGATTGGCTGCTGGAATTCTTTTGCAAAGGTGACTTCAGTGAGTTGGGGGCTTTTTCAATAAATTACAGCTTTAATTCTGATTGGCTGGCATCAATAGAATGGTCCAAGTCAGCATTCAATCCAGTTGGATTGGGATTTGGTGATTTAATAGAAGGGCAACCTGATCAATTGCACTTGATTTGTTTTAAATGTGGGCAAGCCTAAGCCAACAAATAGTCTAAATTAACCATAGATTCCTCCCAGGTGAGAACATAAATTTGATTGTTTGTGGTTATCACCTGAGAAGGATAAGCCAGTAAAAATTACTTGTCAATTATGTGGGCTATATCCTCAAGAGAATTAAGTGGTTTAGCTTGTATCTAAGCAGATTTTTTGGTGTGCCAGGGGAAGATAGTCCTATCCAGGGCCAAAGGGAGGAGTGACTTTACAAAACCCACACCCAACCCTAATCAATCCAGCTCCTCATCCTGATGGGCAGCCAGGATAGTACCAGAAGATTAAACCTACCCCACCTTTGCATCACCAGCTATTGTGCACAGGGAAGGGTTCTGTACTAATCTTCCAGGAACATCATTGACATCCACTTTCTCTAAAATAACGCCCCATTCCCCACCTTTGCACCCAGTTACAGGCCAAGCTGGTTTCAAAGCATGGTTTTAGTACCTATCAACCCCCACAATTTCCCAGAAGCCCATTGAAGCTTTAAAAAGTTATGGCTAAGAACATGTATGTGATGAGTACAAGGTAGGCAGATTTGCAGGTGTTGCAGATTGTTGCAGATCCTGAATGGATTAGACGTAAAGTTGTCCATCTAGGGATTAAGCGATGGAACAATTGCGCGGTTGCGCTATTGCATCCTGATTCTACTAGTGATAAAGACGTTTAAAACGCCTCTAAAACAGGTGTTTGATTTGCCTTTCAAATGCGCACAAGTCACAGGCTTCACTTATGGGATTATAAAAAGAACAACAAAGTTATTTATATCTACCTCCTTAAGGAAAGCCACAAGGAAGCAGTTGTTCTCTTGCGCGGGACTTTTAGCTGTGCCAATTATCTCTCCTCCATTTGGGAAGACCTTCTGTCTGTGCCTCCCTGCCTCTGGTGGCAATTCCCCTGCCTCACACTATATAAGTGTGATACTATCTAAATAAATACCAGTTTTGTTTATACACCTTATTATTCTTCTGTCCTTTCACAGGCTGCCACTATACCATCAACAGGTATAGTAATAAGAATTAGGTCTCTGACTAACTGTTTGTAGAAACTAGCAACCCTTTGCTGCAACTTTTACGACATTGGCGCTCATGTCTTACAACACCACCAGCCCCACCCCTGCGGTCCTTTCAATGAGGAGGGAGGATTGCCCCTGATCCAATGTCCTGCCACTGCTTCTCCTTACCACCAGGCACTGGCCTTTACTGCTGCTAATGCCCATGCTAGGGAAAGAGCAGGCGCTTCCTATGGCCTGCCCAACCTAAGCCACTTCATGCCAGAACATCAACACCCCCAGGATATTGTTTTTGGTCAACCACTGCTCCTACAAGCCCCTGCCCCCTTAGAGATGGACACCAACTCTTCACCTTCTGAGGACCCCATCTGTAATACCATACACGCCATGGATGCTGGTGCTGCTGGCAATGGTTCTTGCTCTAAACACCTGGCCATTCAGCAGCCTTCTGCTGAAAACGCCTTAGTCGTTTTCAGAATCTCTCTCAGGTCAACCCTGAACAGCTCCCCGTTACCTCTGTTCTGTCAAACATATCAAGGACTACCTACAACAATTCATCCATCCTGCCGTATATCACAACCAAATGCACCTGGGCTGCATCCAAAGCCTAGTGCATGACCAGGGAATACTGGTATCTAACCAACAGACGTTCCTCCAGGTCCTTTACTCTGAGCTTGGCAATACTTTCACCACTGTCAATCAGTATCTTGCCAAAGTCACCAACGCCCATAACACCATGCTCCACTGGGTCAATGCCTTGAAGCAGGTATAGCTAAGCTAGTCCCAGTGCATGTGGTACAGACCCTCACCCATCAGGGTGTAGATGCCAATTGGATTAGTGTGGTTACTACTCACGTGCTGGAGACTGGCCCCATGGTTCAAAGCCTGACTCATGAGGTGGAAGTCTTAGCCTGCTGCCTTGCCACCATCCCCTTGTTCACCCCCACATCTGCCGCCACCAACAACTCCCCTTCCAGCGCCCTTCTTGGTCAAGACATCCTTGAGCTCTTTGATCACTACAAGAAGATGCAGACAGAATTGGTCCAGAAGAGTGCCAATATTGTCTTCCTGTTTGATGGCTACCACACTGTGTCAGAACTTCAGGATTGTCTCAAACTTTGCCAATCACATGACAGACCCAACAACCAGAGCCAAGTCAAGAAGGACAAGTAAGTAATAGTCTTGCTCCAAGATGAGCTTGCCACCCACAAAAAGCGCATCACCACTCTGGAAGATGACTTAGATATCACCTGTCAGGAGAACAAGGTCTACCAAGATGAGCTGGACAAGCAACAACTTCTCCTGGACGCCTTCCAGAGTTAATTGGATAGGATGAACAGTAAGATTATGGCCGTCAACTTACAGGCTATGTCTATCAACTTCAAGAGCCACCACAGTCCACTGAGGTCCTCTAGTCCTGAGTTCTATCATAGCTACAAAAGCAATGAGGACCACACTTGGTTGGCTCCTAACGCTGTAAGAGTATTAGAGCCAGTACTGGAGTCTGAGGATGACGTACTGGCCACCCCTGAAGCTTCTGGGGCTGCTCAAGACAGAGAAGGTGAACAGGAAGCCCAGAAAGAGGAAAATTGCTGCCACACCTCTGAGGCTAGGTTTGCTTCCTCCACTCTCAGCTGTTCCCGTCTCACCCGCTCTCCAGTGAGGATCACACCTGTTCCCCTCCAACATGGCTCCAACAACTTCAAGCCTGTCAATCTACCCAAGTTTGACCGCAAGAGCAATATGGCCATGTTCTTACATCTGTACCAGAACTCCATGTATGGCGCAGACAATGCCATGAGGGACTCCACAATCATCAACTGTCTGGATGCTGAGACTAAAACCATTATATTGCCACGTCTTCCTGAGAATGGCTGGACTTTTGTCAATGTCTCCAGAGCCTTGACAGAAGAATTTGGTATCCAAGAATCACTCCTTGGTCATAAGATGGACTTCACAGACACCAAGTTAAAGGTGGGGGAAGCCCTAGAAGACTTCACTTCTAGGTTCTACCTTGAAGCTCAAACTTTGTTGTCCATAAGTGCAGTGAAGTTTATTGATGTGCAGTCAGAACTCCTTAATGCTGTACATGTCAACCGGGAACTATCTCTGGCTCTTAAGTCAGGCATTTACAACGCTTGCACTGTATCAGATCTGATCCACCTCCTACGCACCTACAAGAAGGAGTTTGAAGTCCTTCTTCCTGAAGGCCGCCCTTGCCAGCAATCTGAGCATAGACCCTGCGTGGCTGTTGAGATGCCCAAGCCTTCCAACAAGGTTGAGCCAGCTCCAGTCAACAATGGCCCCCGTACTTGCTTCAAATGTGGTATGGCTGGCCACTTCTCTTGGGAATGTAGGAATCCACGCCAAAAGATCCATTATGTAGGCATGGAGGACACTGAGGAGGACTACGCCAAGGACGCTGATATTGAGGAAGACAATGAGGACCAGTCAAAAAATTACTAAGCAGCCAAAACAAGGAGAAATCCTTGGCTGCCTTTGTAATTTCAACACCCTCATCTCCCCCCATACCACTGCTCCCTGACAAACCAGATCAGAGACCTGCTGCCTTACCATCCTCTGGGACCAACCCTAAGGATGAATTCTCTCTGATTGACTTCAACTCCCAACCAATACATGAGGATGTGGAGTCTGACAGAGTTCAAGAGGACCTCCTCCATTTGATTCCTCACTGTTAACACACAAACTCATTGGACTACACTTTGCCCTGAGGTGGTTATCCCCCAAATAGCTTGGAGAACAGTGTCCTTACCCTATGCTGAACAACTGGCTCAACCAGGCGTTGAAGTCACTCATGAGGGGACAGTGCTGAACAACTGGCCAAACTGCTCCACACATTAAACGTCTCAGCACCGCTAGAGTTCCTCAAGGAAGTAAGCCCAGCTGTGGGAGCTGCCATGGCTACCTTCCTGGAGAAGTTCAAAGGACTAAGCGTACACCAGGTCTCAAAGATTGTGGAGATCAGAGAGAACTGCCAGGATTGCACCTATATTAACCTGGTAGTGAACAAGACTCATGTCCAAGCCATACTAGATACTGGTGCCCCTGGGAACATTATATCCTCACGGCTGGTTAAGAAGCTTAAGCTGGCACCAGACTTGGCCTACCATGAAGAGTTTGGTACTGCTGGCCCACTGATCAATAGAGCAAAAGTAGTCTACTCTTCTCTCCCTATTTGCTTTGGAAAGCTAATGGTCACTGCTCCTGCTATAGTTATGGAAAACAACAGCTATGACATTCTTATTGGGACTAGCTTCATGGTTCAGTATGGCACTGTGACTAACAATGGAGACCATACATTTGGAATCTTGGGCTATTTCATACCCATGTTATATTATGGCAATTGCCTGTCTGACCTGCCCTTATGCTGTCTGCACTACATCAATCTGGAGCTTGCCAACAGAGAGCTTCCAGTTGCTTATACACTGCGTAGTAAGAAGGTCAAGGTGCTACCTCTCTCAACTGGGGAAGCCAAAGGTATCCCAGTCTACGCCTCCTGTAATGTGACTATCCCACCTGGCGCTCAGGTGATCCACATTACAGGCCTCTTGCTGGCTCTACCAGCTGGCACTCATGGAGAAATCTTTGGCATCCCTAATGCCTCCAGACTAGAACCATGGGTTGCACCAGGCATCCTCATGCCAAGTGAGAAGGAGGTACTCATACTCTTGGCTAACATGAGTTGTGAAGCTATGGTTGTCTCCAAACACCAACTTCTGGCTTACATACAACTAGAAGTGCATGACAACCTGCAAGAAACCGCCCCCTTTGTGGACTTCTTTGAGTTGAGTCTACCCTATGAGCAACCACTGGTGCTATTGGTCATAAGCCGCAACTCTCTATCTGGCCTCTCTGAAGAACAGAAGGATCAAGCTATGGATCTCTTTGCCCAGTATAAGGATGTGTTTGCCAAGGATGATTATGACCTGGGCAAGGCTGCAGATGTTGCTCATCATATTGACACCCAAGGCAGTCACCTATTTGCTCCAGACATATATGGGGCAGTCAAGCCAATCATGCTGTTGCTAACAAGGAACTTCAGAAGCTATTGGGATCTGGCTTACTGGTCCCCAGTAAAAGCCCTTGGGCTTCCCCTCTTCTGATTGTCAAAAAGAAGGATGTCAGCAACCGTGTGGTGATTGACTACCGTTGACTGAATGCTGTTACCAAGAAGGATTCATATTCCCTCCCTTGTATTGACAATACCTTGGACCAACTGGAAGGCGCCAAGTTCTTCAGCGCCATAGACCTTATCAGTGGGTACTGGCAGATTGACCTACCCCCTGCTGATCAAGAAAAATGTGCAATCATCACTGACCAAGGGCTATTTCAACCCACAAGGATGCCTCAAGGTCTGTCTAATTCCCCAGCTACCTTTCAACGGGCTATGGATGCAGTGATGGGCAACCTCAAACTCACCAGTGTCTTGGTCTACCTGGATGACATTAATGTATTCTCCCAAACCTTTAATGATCACCTATGACACTTTGAGAAAGTCTTCCAGAGGTTACTTGCAGCTAATCTCAAGCTCAAGCCACGCAAGTGCAACTTCTTCAAGGAGTATCTTGAGTTCTTGAGGTTCATCATTAGACAAGATGGACTCCGCCCTGTACCTCTGAAGGTGGAAGCTATTGAGAAAATGCAGAGCCCAGCCAATAAGCGGGACGTGCAGGTCTTCCTGGGGATGATTGGGTACTACTGCCGCTTCATCCCCAACTTTGCATCCCTGGGTGACCCCCTTTTTCAGCTTCTCCGAGCTGATAAGGAATTCTTCTGGAGCCCAGCGTGCCAATCTGCCTTCAATGCTCTCAAAGGAACAATGACTGCAGCCCCTGTTCTGGCCTACCCTGACTTTGCCAAGCCGTTTGTGGTTCATAAAGATGCCAGTCTGACAGCAATTGGGGGTGTTCTCTCCCAAATGGACTCTGACAGACTTAGAACACCCTGTTGGATACTGCTCATGTACGCTTAATATTCACAAGAGGAACTACACTGTCACCAAACGAGAGTGTCTGGCTGTGATATACTCCTACCAACAGTTCAGAGTCTATCTCCATGGGGTACATTTCACGGTTGTAACAGACCATGCCTCCTTGCAATGGCTGAAGACCCTCAAGGACCCCAAAGGATGTCTGGCGCTTTGGGCCATTAAACTTCAGATTTATGACTACGAGATCATTCATCAGCCAGGGCAGCTCACCAGAATGCTGACTGTCTCTCCTGCCTTCCCACTGTTGCCTTAGTATCCCCCATGGCTGACATTCTCTATGACAAGCTTATGGAGGATCCTTCTTTGTGGGGGGGAGGAGCCAGTAGAGATACAGAGAGCTCTCAAGAAGCTAACTGTTGGTATCAAAGTCTCTAAGGGATAACTCCTGAAGCTTTGTGGAGACTCTTGTCTACCCTACATACGCCCATCCCTACGCATGGACTCAGTGGTGGCCGCTCACAAGACTACTGGCCATGGTGGCATACAGAAGACATTAGCTCTGTTACAGAAGCACTGCTTCTGGGAAGGAATTCACACTGATGTAGTAGATACACTAGCCAACTGTCATGACTGCAACATTGAGAGGCCTAAGGTTGCCAAGTTTTAACACAGACTTGTACACCCTGGGTTTGCCTTCCACACTGTAGCCATTGACATAGTGGGCCCCCTGCCAGCTACCAACAGTTACAACAAGTTCATGATTATGGCAGTTGGCCATCTGAATAAATGGGTAGAAGCCAAGGCAATTCCCAATCAATCTGCACTGGTGACAGCCACGTTCATCCTGGAGAATATCATATACAAACATGGTTGCCCCCAGATTCTGCTGACAGACAATTGTACCAACTTCACCAGTTATATCATCCCCCGCCTCAACCAACTGATGGGAATTTGTGGGACACTATCCACTCCTTATTACCCACAGACAAATGGCATGGTAGAGCGCACTAATGGGAGCCTGGTCCAGATACTCTGGAAGCTCAGTCACCAACATGAGACTGAATGGGATACCTTCCTGCCTGTGGCCACCTTTGCATACAACATTGGGTACCATTGGGCCACTGGCAAGCCGCCCTTCCAACTGCTCTATGGCCGGTAACCAAAACTTCCCCCTTTACTATATTCCTTGGTAAAGCCCAGCCTGGCTGTGTCCCCAGAGGCATACCTCAACAAGCTGGTTCAAACTCTTATTTGCTTGCAATCAGAGGCCTAAACTGTTAACTTAAACCATAAATTGCAGGACCTAGAATGAGCTGCATCCAAGAGCTCTGCCTTACCCACTTACCTGGTAGGAGACCCAGTCTACTTCAGCAATAGAGGGTACAGCTGCAAATCCAAACTTTCCTCCCTTTGGAAAGGTCCAGTTCAGTTATCCAGAAGACCAGCCCTGACTCCTACACCCTTAAGGAGCCCCATTCTGGGCAATTGATCACTAGAGTACACGCTCAGTATATGCGTGCTTCTCCTAGTGACCAAGAGTAAGCCCCAATGAGGACAATAACCCAAAAAAACAAAAGCCTAATTAAAAAATTCCATGGGTTATTGTCCTGTTTGCAATAGTGTTGCACCAAAGTATGAGGAATAAGAATAAAAGAACAAGGTGTTTATTGGAGACTGACAAGACTCTTCCAGTACCGCACCAACTGTTCTACCACCTGAATGACAGCCAAGAAACAAAACTGGTTGCCTACAGATCCACAAAGCCAATGACCAAGGATTGGGCAACAAACCCCCACCAAGCAAGACACATAATTGACCCCAATGTCCAAAGGAAAGGCAACCCCCAAGAAGATACTGTCCCACAGAAGACTCTCACAAAGGGCATATTCTACTGGGACCTGACCACCCACCCCATAGAATACAGACAAGGCCCACTCAAGGAAGACCCCCATGTTCTCCTCCTTCTTGGTATCACAGCAGTGGGTTCCTCAAAGAACAAGATTGCCAGCCATCACCATTGGCACCAGATGGGCAGTCCCCTCCATTGTGTATGACTTCAACACTTCCTGGAAGGCTCGCCAAAGAAGTTACTCAAAGTTGTCAGAGGTTTTCCAACTGACTGGTTGAGCCTTGGTAACCCCAGGTGTTGCCCAAGCGCAAAGGACTGACTTCACTATGTTGGATACTGTCCCCTGTTGCAAGACTGAAAGACCTTGACCATCAAATTGGAATTCCTTCAGCTGAGCCTCCAAGTATTCTTCTGCTGCCCGCAAGGAGAGCTGCCAATAGATACTGTTACCCTTTTGCAACCCAGTTCCTGTCACCTCCCTGGGCTCACTCAAAGCTAGAAACAGTACAGCAAACAATAGGCCTGTCCTCCCTAAGGCCAGCTGAGGCACCAGTAGCTTATCTAAGTGAACCCCCAAGTCCATATAGCTGCCGTCCACATCATGCAGGACTACTTGCTTCTCTGCTGCCTTCACCACCTCCACTGGCCTGGTATGCTTGCGCCTCTTTGGAATTACCACTTGCACCTTCTTCAAGAATCTTCTTGTGACTCTTCTAGAGGGAATGTTCACCATAGCCATCACCTTGAGACACCAGTCATTTTTAAACCTGTTGTCTAATCCAGTGGAGGGAAATATTTCAGATCCTGAATGGATTAGACATAAAGTTGTCCATCTAGGGATTAAGCAATGGAACAATTACGCGGTTTTGCTATTGCATCCTGATTTTACTAGTGATAAAGACGTTTAAAACGCCTCTAAAAAAGGTGTTTGATTTTCCTTTCAAATGCGCACAAGTCACAGGCTTCACTTATGGGATTATAAAAAGAACAACAAAGTTATTTATATCTACCTCCTTAAGGAAAGCCGCAAGGAAGCAGTTGTTCTCTTGCGCGGGACTTTTAGCTGTGCCAATTAACTCTCCTCCATTTGGGAAGACCTTCTGTCTGTGCCTCCCTGCCTCTGGTGGCAATTCCCCCGCCTCACACTATATAAGTGTGATACTATCTAAATAAATACCAGTTTTGTTTATACACCTTATTATTCTTCTGTCCTTTCACAGGCTGCCACTATACCATCAACAGGTATAGTAATAAGAATTAGGTCTCTGACTTACTGTTTGTAGAAACTAGCAACCCTTTGTTGCAACTTTTATGACAGATATTGGCTGAATAAAGGTTAGCTATCTAATCAACACTAATCAGTGTTGTTTGTCTGTTTCCCAACTGCATTGGCCAATGTTTTCTCTTTATGCGTTTGTCAGGATTGAAAATTCTTCCCCTCTGGAACCCCAGGCCCAAGAGTGGGAATTGAACCCGGAACCTGGATCCCCTGGGCCGCTGGGCCTATGGACCGCAGGGCTGCCCACCCACATTTTTCTGGGATTGAGCCCCCGCAAGCTGAAACTGAAGATGATGGCCCACACAGTGAAACAGACCACACTGAGGAAATTATTGCACCAAGTGGAATGCCAATCACAGCACCTAATGGAGGTGCCAAAGCAGCAACCATTAGCTTCATGCGTTTGAAGTCTACACCAGCAACCAATCAAGAGCCAACCCAAGGAAGAGGCACCGGCCCACAACCCAGCCCCATGACCACAACACTAGAGCAAGATAATCAGGTAGCTAAATTGGGAGTCTCAACCAATGAAAGAACTCCTGGGCCAAGTACCATTTTGCTGCCTTTAGACCCAAGTACCCAATTCCCCCAGCCCTGCCTTTCCCAATGCCCTGATGATCCCCCCCATGGAAAATGTTAAGTTTGGAGGTGGGGTGCTATATAGACCCAAGGACCCCGTGCTTCAAACTTATTGCCATTTTTGAATAAAGGTTATGTTACTTTGGCTTATACAGCTTTTGCCATATTTTGTATTTGCCGTCTATCAATTCAGTTCAAGATCTCCCGGCCCTCCTGCACCACCACCCGCAGTTTTATGCCCACCTGATGCACCCTTTGGGCCCGTTCATTTCACTGAATATCCCTTGAAGTCCAAATACTAGGACTATACACCAGAGAAAATTCTTGAAATTGACCTGTTATCCCGCATCCAATCCTCTATTAGATACAACTGCCAAGGCCTGTGGATATTCTCTACACCAAAACTATTTAGAGGAAAATTCAATTAACTCCCGGCCTACAATATCTACATGGAACCTCCTGTAACACCCAAACCAATGCCAGATTCTTCACCTGACCTTCCAACTGACCATACCAGCAAGCTTTTTGGTATAGTGTACATCACCCTCACAGGGGTGATGGACACCATCACACCGGCTGCCGGCCCGTGGTTGTGGGTGGGGAAGTCTGCTTCCTACCTTCTAAAGTTAGCTCCTCTCTTGTGATGGGCATTACCCACAAAAACCCCAGCTCAAGTTACCCTTGAAAACAACAGACCAGCTGCCCAAGACTGGATCCCTGACAGCATTGGTAAAACTTGGCTTAAATAAGGAGATTCAACAGAATTATCATTAGGCAGAGGTACCTGCTCTTGCCAATCATAATAATTTGAGGTCCAGTTTGCATCAATCATTTATAATTGATGGTAGGAATAGTCATACAGATGTTTTCAAACCTGTTGAGATAAAAAAATTTCAGTCTAAAAGCATATACAACTCAGTCTAAAAACAAAATAAAAATTAAGGAATTTATATTAAATTAAAATAGATTTTGATCTACTTTGATTTTATTTTTAGACTGAGTTGTATTCTTTTTTAGACTGAGATTTTTATCTCAATAGGTTTGAAAACATCTTTACTCATTGTACCTATACTAGTAGGGAGAGTGAACCCCAGATCATCCCCAGATGATTACAGCCAGATATTATATAGAAAATTCTATTGCATTTGTAGCAGTTGCTGGAAATCTCTTCCAGGATATCCCAGAACCCTGTAGTAATCTTGTTGAAAGGGTGAATGTGAGACCAACTTTTTATATTTGGCCACATACATAATGAAATTCACCTAGCACATGGATCAACTCTGCTGGCATGTTAATTAATGATCCTGAGTAGGGCATAGCTGCTTCTCTTGTTTGAATTCCAAGTATATAAATTCTGGTTATTGTTTTAAGCTGCCCCACGCCAGACCTGACATTAGTTCAAGTGGCAGCATTCATTTATTTGATTAGGCTTACCAGCCTAAGGGCTGAACAATAATTTGGATCAGAATTGGTGCCTCAGTACCATCTTCCTGCTTGCTGACACATCAGTGCTGTGATGGCTGTGTATCAGTTGCCCACCATTCACTTAATGAAACATACCCAAGTCTCTCCTGTAACTGGGTCATTATTTGTTAGATTAAGCCAAGGCGCCAGCTTAAGCATTTCAAAGCCTTTTAACTTCTTTGGTATCATTTAAGTTGTAAACTTATGTTTTTTGAACATTAATATAATGCTTAGTTTATTGAGGAAATTTTAAGAGTGTAAAATATACAAATAATAAAAATAAATCTTATTTATATTAACTGTATTTTTTGCTAAAACCCTTTTTCTATTTTAATAAGCCAAGAATCAAATATATGAGTTGCATGGGAGAGTAAAAGCAGCCCCAAAGATATAATTGTTATTATCCTATCTTTGGCTCATATAATTAATTTCTTAGTTATTTTTATAAAAAAAGCTGTTGTATTTAAAAGACCATTTACCCTATGTGAAATATAAGTTTTTGTTATGCATCCAACTTCATAAACATGTCCTACTAATCCTTTAGTAGTATCAGCTCTCCTTGTTTCTCTGTCATCTGTGCAGAACTTTGCACAAAGATTTATTTTGGAGTACTCCTTAACATCCTCAAATGCCAAAGGTGAAACATAAAGCTCACCATCTTTCATTAAATATGAAAGATTAACATAAAATGCTTTGACTTAAAGTCAGCTTTTTTTAGGCCTAGATTTTCTATTATAGATGTAAAAAAAGGGTTTTTGGGAAACATCTGAATTATTTACAAGTGACTCATAAAATCCTTTCTTCCTTCCTCTCTCTCAAAAACCATTTTGAGATCATTTATATTTTTTATATACATCTCATTTTCCTTTTGTTTAAATATTTTAGATAATACACCAAAATGACCATCAACAATACTTTTGCCATGACATTCAACAAATCTATTAAAATTAATTGTTCTTTTTATAATTTTAGATACCTCTTTAAAAAGATAATATAAGAATTCATAAGATCTGAAATGATTACCATTATCAGTCCAAACTTTAATATTTTCAATATTCTTAAATTTATTATTTTTAAGCAGACGTATCAAACACTGACCTGAAAAACAAAGAGTCATGAGATAAAATTTCAGATAAAAAGCCATGATACTCATATTTAATTTTCTTATTTTCTTTAAAATAGGTGGGGGTCCTATAGAGACAAATAATTGTTTTTATGAGAAAATACCTATTTCTTTATTAGGATTTGCAATTGCATTTAAAGTTTTCTTTATAGTCTATTACTATAACACATAAATTATCATCAAGATTATTTATATCACTAACATATTATTTATTTTGATGTTTATAAAACTTTTCATGTAGGTCAATAGATTCCAAATTTTCTTTAATAAATTTAGGCAATGGCAACTTCTTTATACTCAAATCCTTTTTCTTCATTTCTAATGATTTTTTCAAGTTGCAAATGTTACACATATCAGTTTGTTTTTTGCTTTTAATTATATTATTAGGAATAAGCTTATAGAAAGTGAAAAGTGAAATAGAAATATTGTTTTTTGTTTTTATATCTTCATAAATTCCTTTTTTGTCTTCAATAATGAGCATTTTTAGTTGAGTATTCACTCAATTCTTTTTGTAATTCTTCATAAATTAATCCAGGGGATTTTTTAGTGAATTGGCTGTTTGGAAATGAATTTTTTAATATATTTTTTAAAAAAAAATTATGTTTTCTTTCTTTACTGAATCATTTTTTCCTTTTTTATTTTTTGAATTTAATGATACTTTCAGGAAATCCTGATCTATTAGGGTTGACTGGTTCATATCCCTATCACTGAAGCTGTGGGTTGACATTGGACGGATCACAGCCAGAGTGACACAGCTATTCCGGAATACAGAGAAACTATAATAAGATTGATATAGTTTCCAAGTCAGAAGACACCTGAGACATTCTGGGTCTCAGGTCACAGGCCAATCCAGAAGCTTCTATAATTAGATGCTAGGGATTCCAGATTCCAAATAAGGACATAAACCTGACACAGAGATTGGAACGGGGAATTACAACATCCTGTTTCACCAAGAAGTGAGACAGAAGACCGCCCGTACAAATTTTGCACATTATACCAAGCACAAGGGCAGGTTGGCCAAATTGGGTGTCAACTTAGTTTGTTGTAACTAAGTCAAGGTATATCTAGGCTGAAGAGGAGAAATCAGCAGCCTAGAATATTACCTCATCTCAAACCTTATTCAGGTTTGGGATCCAACTCTAGGGGGTGAAACTAGTAGCTTGGGAATGATAGGTTAGCTAGTAAGAGTTGTCTGCAGCTAGACTTCAGTCTGGCTGCTAGCTGTCAACTATAAAGGGTCCTTCCAAGTGATCTTGGAAGGCAGAAAATTAATATCCTTCAAAATCACTACTAGTCTGAATAGTAGCGGTGTCAAAGTACAGTAAGAGCAACTTATTGATACTTTCAAATTCCTGCCAAACCACCACTGATAGTGTTGCGTCTCCAAAGGACACAGGACTTCCCCATCACTTGGATCAACCAGCAACATAACACAGCCCGTTGTCACACCTATCCACACCAATAGAAGCACATCTGTCTTCATATAGATTCACATATCCCAACATACCTAATATGAACAATAAAAATTATACAATTCTTCAAGATCCCAAAATCTTGACAGATACTTTTTTAGCATTTTTTATTTTTTTAGAATATAAATACTCATATTTAGTCATTTAAATCCACAATCCCAAATCTCTTTCAAACTTTAGCTTGATGTAACCAATGCTATTAGGGAAGGAAGGTGCTTGGCAGGGGACTCTGAAATCAATTTCTTTAGGTTGTTAAGGAAATCATCTGCCTTAGAATTTTGTATGGCAGGTAAGAAGGTACTTTTTGCAAACTTTTTTTAATAAGAAATGCTCAACAAAGCTGCTAAGATCATTTCCAGCAGTAAAAAGGAATGCTTGTTTAAGCATAGAGATTCTTTCTCTCTTAGTAGAAGCCCCCAGTGAGAAGAAGGGTGTCATCTGAGGTGCAAACTTGATAGGTTCCATAATAATAGTGATTGGGTTCCTTGGCTTGGTTCAGGAAGTTCTTGCTTGGAAATAGATGTGCAGTTATAAGAGAGAAGTAAAGGTGTGGATTGTAAAGTAAATTTCTGTAAAGTTGAGCTGTTTAAATACCATGTTAGCTGAACTTTTGCACTACAGGCATAAATCCCCAACTGACCTCCAACTGATCTCCTTAATTTATTAATATCACCCCTGAAGTCTGATATTATTGTTTATTTACCCCTTTTTTAATCTGGTTAACTGTTGATATTTTGGCAAATAGTACTTCAATCTTGCTCAAACTAGTATCATTAGAAAGCCCTTAAACTCAGCTTTTAGATTGTGCTGCAACTTTATATTTCAATATCAATTTAGTATCTTGAAGTGGCTTTGAATGTAAGCTTATAAAATTATTATTTGAAATAAAATATGCTAATTAACTCTTAAAGTATGATGTTTTAATCAGTAACTAAATTTAAAGTATAAATCATTATTTAGCTTACTTTTAGTAACCAACTCAAAAATTTTTTTTTAAATAAACTTAAGTTTATTATAACCTTTAACAGTTCTTAAAAAATGAACTTTATATATCTTAAATCTATCAAAATAACAATGTTATTTTTTAATCACATAAAATTATTTGCTTGTATAATTAAAGTTGTATCTTATTTTAATAGATATAAGGACTAAGATCATTTTCCATTTAGTTTAAATAAACTTTAACCTTTATAAAATTTAATTAAATAAAGCAAGATTTTGATACATTCTTTTTTGTGTTTGAATTTTGTATACATATTATCTCTAGCATACAGTATAAAAATATAGTTTTTATAAAATAGTTGCATAAAGCTATTTTATTAATATTAAATACTTAAGAATTTGAAAAGAAAATTTTTACTCTCTTATAAGTTCTTATTATATATTTTCTATAAAATTTAACTTAAGAATAAATTACTTATGCTAAATAAAATCACTGAAATTTTAATAAAAGTTTAGTTTTAATTTTAGTTTTTTAACTTTTTACTAGATTTTTTTATAAATTGCTCTAAAATTATTTAATATTTATTTATTAAATATGCAAAAAAGCTATCTACCCTCTTTTTAAAAAGAGGGATTCAAAAATTATTATATTTTAAATTAAATAATTTAAAAAAGCTAAGATTTTAGGCGACAATTTAATTTCCAACAAAAAGCATCATATCAGTTTTTATTGTATTTTTATGTTGCTCTTTTTAGAATGATGTCATTTTGTACTAATCAGCTTTCAAGAAATAATGGTATCTGAAATAAGATTGTTACTAGCTTTTAATACAGTTTAATTTAGCTGTAAGTAGAAAATAATTAATTTAATATAGATTTTTATATTATAAAGATTAAATAAGATTTATTTTGATAAATTTGTTGTAATTGTTTAAATTTATTGATAAGAAAATTAAAACAAAATTTTAAAGTGTAAAGTAGCACAGTTAATAGGAAACAGATTAATCTAAAAAATAATAACCCAGGTGTTGCACAAGGTTGGGATGGAGCATCAATTGTGTGGCAGAAACCCATCAAAGCCTGGTTGTTGGCCTCCACAATGGCTTTGTAACAGTCATCAATGGAGGTGCAGAAACTTATGGAGACCCACTTACAGATATGGGGCTTGAGCCCATTGACTATTAGAGTCAGAAGCATAGCATTTTTTGTTGGTCACAGCTTTGGGGGCAGCAGCCAGAGCTTTCTGCCAGGCGGCAAGATATTCAGGAATGGAGCCAGTCTGTTTAATTGCCAGAAGGGGAGTTCCCACCACAATAGGCAAGAAAGTTTTGCTGCAGCGGGACTTTGCGGCGTCCCTGAATGCCACCCAGGTGACCTCAATTTCCTGGCTGGCCCAGTTGGTAAACCACACAGCGGCAGGCCCTGTGAGGCGCCCAGATGCTGTGGCAACCCACATGGGCTCAGGAACTTGACAGATATGGAGGCAGGTTTTTGTGGAGTGGAGCCAACTGACAATGTTGACCCCTTTGACCCCACCTGCAAAGGATTCCAGCTGGAGGTTAAGCACACACTGTGAAAGGTCTGACTGAGGCGGGGTGATGCTGGCGTCACACTGTCCAAGGTGGAGACAATTATACACACTTGTAAGATCTAGCTGATCTTGGTAAATAACATACCTGTTGGGGGTTTCCCCCTCAGGGATTGGCAGGAAAGTCTCTTGATGGGGAGTAGCCATACACCTGTACTCTGTCCTTTCTTGGGGGATTTTGTTTTAGATAGGTTGTCAACCTACTGCTGCTACCACTGTTGCAACTGAACTAATGAGGATTCAGTATTTGAATTGGAGAAGACAACAGTCCAATAGAAAGGAAAATAATTAATAGAATAAGGTATTGTTTATTGTAGAATATTGTCATTGATATACTCTATGGGGAAAGCCGCAAGGCCACAAGGGGGTGGCATAGTGGGAAGTTCCACGTAAGGTTTGAAGCCAAGGAATAACTTGTGCTGGATCATTAGGTCAAATTGGCAGCTCTCCTAATTAGGAAGAAGTGCCTGCAATTTGACATTGCTATCAGAATGACCCATGTTATTAGATACATCAAGGGGTAACTCATTGAGCGCCCCCTGTGTATTGTAAGATAAGTTGGCAGGCAAGTCTGGAAACTTGGTTGCAACAATATCAAACATATGTACACTGAAAGTCAACTCAAGCCATTTTTTTGTGAATCCATGTATTTTGGATTGTATTTTGAATGTTTTTGCTTTGCATGTGAGTACTTCTTTTCTGTGTTGACTCATATTGCCCATTAACGCCAAAAATCCCTGTTAACAGAGTGTATAATTTAATCTGATAGTTGTATTTTGTTTAAATATGAAACCATTTTTGTTTTAATCTGAGGCATTTTTGGTTGTTGCCATAGCTTTTAAACTACTGCAAAGTGCTTAGCTACAAGTTAACACTTGCTCATTAGGTGTTTCACCTATCTCTAAGGAGAAAGAAAATTATTCTTCACTACTAATTGCAGGATTTTTGACAAGAATGTCAAGAAGGAAATTCCTGATAATCACTATTAAGTTTAGTAAAGCTAAACTAATAATTTTAAAATGTTACTTTTTATTTACTAAATTCTTTTAAAAAGTAGAGCTGATCTGTAGCTTTAAAACAAGCTATTAAACATCAAATTGGCTTAGTATTAACAGAGATACATTGATTTTAGTTTTTTTAGTGTGTATTAAAAGTAACTTCAGATAATATAAAATTGAGTCTGAGCCTTTGATTATGACGTGAACCCAATTTCAGCACTTAACTATATATCTCAGCATCTAGAGCAGCTAAAGCTATCATATTTGATACCATTTTGATCAGAATCATCAGAAATTGATCTACAGCCTCTAAATTTCATGAAAATCATTATATTGAATCATAATTTTATCATAGCCAGTTTACTTCACTGATGTTTTTTGGTATGAAGCTGTGGCAAGCAAGGTTTACTCTGAAACAATATTCAGTTACTTGGATCAGGTGATGCATCCAAGTGGAATGTTCTATTAGGTTTTCTTTGGGTAGATAGATTCTAAATGTTCAAGCCTGCAATCTCTTTTTAAAATCTCTTTAAAAAATAGATATATATAAAAGTGAGTCTATCTATCTGTCTGTTTGTCTGTCTGTCTGTCTGGATGTCTGTCTGGATGTCTGGATGTAATGTTGCCTCAAGTAGGCTCAAGCTGTAAGGGAATTGACTGAATTGATTTTTCTGTGAATTTGATTTTAAAAGTTGATGATCAAGCCACAAGCTCAATTTGGCTCATCCTTACATTCAATCCCTTACATGCATCTTTGAAAGTATACAGCTTAAATTCAGTGGAGTGTGGTCTAAATTATGTTGAACCAAAAAATAAGTCACTTAAACTAATATAAATTTATATTTAATTATTTAATCTTTAAAACAGTAGCTAATCTCATACAGCCATATCAAAAAGGGTTATCTGTTTAGATTATACAACTCTAGAATGGGTGGATTAAAATTAGAAAGAAAGCAGCAATTGTTTAAGATGTTTTTATATGATTGGATGTTTAAGCTATGCTGATAATTGAAATTACTAATAAAAAGAGAGCTTTATCAGTTTTAAAAACACTGAATTAAAAAAGATACATAAATGTTGGTTTAAGTACAGGATGGTTGGCTTGGACATTTAGAATCTATCTATTCCAAATTGAAATAATAGAATATTCCACTTTAATGTGTCACCTGATCCAAGTGGCTAAATATTGTTTCAGAGTAAACCTTGCTTGCCACAGCTTCATCCCAAAAGAATATCAGTGGAGTAAGCTAGCTATGATAAAGCTATGATTCAATATAATAATTTTCATGAAATTTAGAGGCTGTAGATTAATTTCTGATGATTCTGATCAAAATGGTATCAAACATGATAGCTTTAGCTGCTCTAGATGCTGAGATATATAGTTAAGTGCTGAAATTAGGTTTGCGTCATAATCAAAGGCTCAGACTCTATTTGATATTATCTGAAGTTACTTTTAATACACACTAAAAAAAAACTAAAATCAATGCATCTCAGTTAATACTAAGCCAATTTGATGTTCAATAGCTTGTTAAAAGCTACATATCAGCTCTATTTTTTAAAATAATTTATAAAATAAAAAGTAACATTTTAAAATAATTAGTTTGGCTTTACTAAACATAAAAGTAATACTCCACTTACTTAGATTTATATTATATATATTTTTACTTGGACATACAATTTTAAACAAAATAAATAAATTTGAATTAACTTAAAAGAAAGCCTTTTTAAATAAGAATTTTAATTAGACAGATGATAAGTAATCCAAGCCTAAAGTTACAATGAAATACATTTAATTGATTTATTATATTCAATGTTATATCTGTCCTTGGATGGGGTAACTACCTAGTAATAATTATATTGTTCAAATCCATCAACCATTTTCATTAAGTTTACTATTTTCTGATATTATGGGATTATCAAGTCACAGAGCCATATTTCTAAGCATAATTGAAAGCCATTAGTAAACTCAAATAATAATAGTATGATTTGGAATCTAGATTGAATGAATGCCAAGACATGCGTTCTTGAAGAAGAAGAGCTATTGTTTTTATTAAAGGTATTATGTATTTTGATATTGGGAGATCTGAATGGAGAAAGATGTGCTTCTAATTTGTGTGTGAGATTGAAGCAACTGGCAGAGTTATGTTGTTATTAGAGCCAAGTAAAGGGAGAGCCATGTGGTCTTTGGGACGCAACACCAGCAGAGGTGGTTTGTCAGGATTCTGAAAGTATCAACAATCTGCTCTTATTGTACTTGACACTAATACTATCTAATTAGTAGTAATTTTGATGATTATTATTTTTCTACCTTTCAAGTGATCTTGGAAGAGATTTTTATAGTGTAAAGGTGGCAGCCAGACTAGCGTCTAGCTGTGGATAACTCTTACTAGCTAGCCTATCATCCCCAAGCTACTAGTTTCAACCCCCAGAGTTGGATTCCAACCCAAAATAAGGTTTTGGAATGAGGTAATATCCTAGGCTACTAATTTATCCTCTTCAGCCTGGATATCCCTTAACTTATTTTAGAACAACTATGTTGACATCCATAGGACAGGGTCCCATCTTGTGCATGGTCTAATGCAAAAAGCACACAGGCGGTATTCCATCTCATTTCTCAGTGAAACAAGATGTTGTAATATCCTGTCTTTATTCTGTTTGGCAGAATTGTGTCTGTTTTTGGAATCCTGAATGTCTAACACATATTTATAAAAGCTTCTTGATTGACCAATAACCTTTAAACCAAAATGTCTCAGGTATCTTCTGGATTATAAACTATAATAGTCTTGATATATTTTCTCCATATTATGGAATAGATGTCTTGCATCTGGCAGTGGCTTGTATATTGTTGGCTCATGGCTTCATTGCTGAGAATATGGATCAGCCAACCCTGATAGATCAGGATTTCCTGATAATGACCATTAAGTAAACTAAGCAACAACAAACCCAATTAAGAGGCAACTATGACTAAAGTCAAATGAAATTTTACTTTTAATAATCATATTTAGACACAAGCAAATAACATGTAAAATTGTCTGTCAGGGCCTACCCCACCAACGGCAATACCCAGCCATTTGTGGGCATCCCCAGCAAGCACAGGTGGCCACAGAAGAGGGTTTGACCTACCCAATAGGCCTTTTCCTTGTAGTTTCCTAGCCACACAGGGCTCAGGTCATACCCAGGACTCTAAATAGGGTCAAACTAAGTACCAGGGATCTACCAAGGGTTGAGAACCCCATCAAACTTGGTAAATGGCCCAAAAAATAATAAATACAGCAGTTTTTAAGCCTGTTGAGATAAAAAAATGGTTCAATTCAGAACAAATTAGTTAAGTCATACAACAAATTTCAACCAAAATCAGTTAAAGGTCAATTTACTCAATAAAACTTCCATTTACCTAGGTCTGTGTTACAAAAATAGTCAGTCACAACAAAAATAAAGTCAAATCCCAAATCCCAAAAAAAGACAGTAAACAAATATAACCATATTCAAAAAACAAACACAAACCAGTCATATTCTGGTACAATCTACATCAAATGTTATTGTGGTTGTGTAATAAAAATGGTACAAGCTGTCAGGAAAGACAATTTGGATGCACCTGAATCCCAAAGTACATAACCAGAGTTGAACCCTGAACAAAACTCTTTGCAGACTGCTAGTTCCAAAGACTGGGAATCTGACAGCCCACTACCAATTGACAAAGTTTTTGCCAACCTGCCAATCTGCCAGGACCCAATCCCTTAACTACCATGCAGAGTTGTGAAAGAAAACTGCCAGTGCAAGATGTTGGGAATTTCCCTGAGATGCCAAAACTTGACACCAGTGGTTTGCTCAATGAAATGCACAAGTCCCCCAATGAGAGTTGTTTCAAAATCCCCCAAAGCCCAGGAAGTGGTACTGAACCTGAAGTGCCAACCAAGACTCAAGTCTCCAAACAGAAGGATTCAAAGCCTTCTTGTCCCAAAGTGGCCAGTGGCAACCCACCAGTGCCAAGTGCCACACTGCCATCTAAGACCCCCAATGCCAAACCACCCAAGATCAAGAAACCCAACCAGTAAATGAAGCCTGGCAGCTTGGTATAAGTACCTACCAGGTCAATATCAATCCCCATTTTCATTTTAATTTAAAGTTTATGAGATATTGGTCTCTTCAATTATTACCATATTTTATCATTGTCATCTACCAGTTAACTCAAAGATCATCTGACCCTCCTGCCAATCTGCCAGCTACATATTGTCTTCCAGGTACTCCATTTGGTCCTGTCTATTTTGAAAAATACCCCTTGAAGTCTGAGTACAAGGACTACACTGCAGACAATATATTAGCCTGTAATTCCTTGGCCAGAACTAAAAAGTTACCCAGATACAATTGGAAAGGCTCTTGGTATGTTACCAAGCCCTGCCTGTTTAGAGATAAATTCACTTCCTTCCTGCCTACCAATTAGACATGGAACCACCTGTTACCACCAAACCAATGCCTGCATCATCTTCTGAGCTTTCCCTGAATCATACCAATAAGCTATTTGGGATTTTATATATTACTCTAATGGGAGTAATAGATACTATTGGTCCTGCCTCTTTTCCGTGGTCATGGGTGTGCAATTCAATGTCCTACCTCATTAATTTATTACCAATCCTTTGGTGGGCACTGCCCACCCAGTCTGAAACTGCCAGTTTCCAAATGCTAGCAAGCATCAGATCAAGGTTAGTTCCCTGACACAAGAAGAAAATGAATTTTTTCATTTGCAAAATTGATATTTTCTAACACAAAGCAACACATTTTTTGAAAATCTTGGCTATTTTGAGACTCAAAAAGGAAATAGCAGTTTTCAAGAGTGAATTCACTAAAATCTACTAAGGGAACTAATGCATTTTTTAATGTACATACTTATAAATTTGGGCATTTATGTCTGAGAAAATGTCTCAAATAGGAGCACACTGTCAGGCATCCAAGCTTAGGCATCCAGCCTGTCATTTTCTTGGATTATGCAAGCCAGGTTTTTTGTGGCAGAGACCACTAAAAGAAAGGAGCTAACTTAAATAGATAGCAGAAGTAATTCCCCACCCAGGACCATGGGCCAGCGGCTGAGATTATACCATCAATCATCCCTGTGAGGGTGATATACACAATCCCAAACAACTTGCCAGTGTGATTGATTGGGAGGTCAGGTGAGGAGGCAGGCATTAGCTTGGGGGTCACAAGCAGTTCCATATCAAGTTTATAGGCAGGCAGTCAGGTAGTTGAACTTGCCTCAAAACAATTTGTGTGGCAATAGGATCCGGGGGCCTTGACAGTTGTATCTAACTGCTGATTTTATGTGGGCCAAGGGATCTAGTTCAAGGATCTTTTCTGGGGTGTATTCCTTAATTTTAGGTTTCAGAGGGAGCTCTGTGAAGTAGAAAAGACCAAAGGGAACACCTGGAGGACAGAAATCTCAGGTGGAAGAGAAGGCTGACCAGTTGATCTTGTACTGAATTGATAGAAGGCAAAGATAAAATAAGGCAGCAGCTGTGGAAACCAAAAATAACATAACCTTTATTCAAAAATGGCAATAAGTTTGGAGCGCAGGTCTTTTGGTCTATATAGCACCCCACTCCCAAACTTAATATTTTCCATGGGGGGTTCATCAGGGTATTGGGAAGTCCAGGGCTGGGGGAACTGGATGCTCTGGTTCAAAGGCAGCAAAATGGCACCTGGGCCAGGAGTTCTTTCATTGGTCAGAGATCTCAAATTGGCTACTTGATCATCTTGCTCTAGAGTTGTGGTCATGGGTTTGGTCTGTGGGCCTGTGTCTTTTTCTGGGGATGGCTCTTGATTAGCTAACAAGGTGGTCTTCAAGCCCATGAAGCAGATGGTAGGAATTTTGTTGCCTCCATTAGGTGCCTTGATTACTCCTCCACCTGGTGCAATGATTCCTTTGGTTTTGCTAGCTTCACCTTTTTGACAATTATTCTTGGCTTCAGCTTGCAGGGCTTGACCCCAGAAAAATGCGAGCAGGCAGCCCCTTAGTCCTCAGGACTGGTGGCCTGCAGGGGCTCAGGGTCATGGTTCAAATCCTGCCCTTGGGCCCGGGTTTCAAGGGGAAGAAAATTGTCAATCCTGACACACAGATTAAATAAAATTAATTTTCTATAAATAAACTGCTTTTCTTTTTTAATAGAATTTTTATTGCTTTTTGTTTACAATGAGTTTCACCAGCAAAGATAACTTTTTCATCATCAAGGAGCAGTACCAGGAGCTACTC
The DNA here is from genome assembly GCA_014839935.2 of Entomophthora muscae. NCBI lineage: Eukaryota > Fungi > Entomophthoromycota > Entomophthoromycetes > Entomophthorales > Entomophthoraceae > Entomophthora > Entomophthora muscae. The sequence continues at coordinate 127,231 of QTSX02000066.1, read as the reverse complement.
CAAGCTGAGGCTGCTGATCAAAGGAGAAAAACCACTGTGTTTCATGTGTACACCCAATTTAATGCAAGTCAAGAGGAGTGTGGGTTATATGTATCATCAGCCCTATCTATGGGTGACTTTTGTAGAAGCCAGATAGGCAACTGTAGTGAATTAACTACCATGTATGTAAATCTATCAGTATTTTTGGCTTAAATAATTTAAGCTAACTTTTACTAGTAATTCAGGGGGTTGAAACCAAAATTTAGATTAAAAACACTGGAAGTTGACTCCATTTAATAATTCTGTTAGTTCAAAGACCAATTTAAGGGGTAATAAATATGTAAATTACTAAGAAAAATTAAGACCACCTATGTTTGACACTCTAAAAGTAAAAGTGGCCAAGTCAAAACTTTTTAAGCCAAATCTTAGTTTTATTAATAAAACACAATCTGTAAATTCAGAACTTAAACATAAAAATGCAGGATTTTAAAATCCTTGGTCCAAATTTCAAATCACTTTTGTAGGCAACTTGGCTGAGTAACATTAAAGATTTTAATAAAATCCTCCATTTAATTTGACTTTTTTGATTGATTTAAATTGGAAAATTTCAAATCTCTTGAGCAGATAACTCAACTAACAAAAGACAAAACACAGCAAACAAATGCAGGATACATGAATCAGAAATACGGGATTCTAAATTACAATTTGAGATTTCCTGTCCTTCAAACAAATTATAGACAACATGTAAAAATTAATGAATATAAAATTGCAGGATTGTCAAATTCAAGAACACCATTTCAAATCAAAAATGAGGTGAATTTGAAACAAATATAATTTATGGGTGTCACAAACAGGAATTCAAAGGATCTAGAGTGGATTTGTGCTAATTCTTTTTAGAAATCTTAGGCATTCTCAAAAATCACCCTATTACATTTTAAGACAGCTAAAATTTAGATCCTACTATTCACCAACTTGACATACTTAAGAGTAAAATTGATTAAAAATAAACCCCTCTTTTTGAGTTTAACTTTTTTTAAAAATTATTAAGCTTTCTTTTAATAACAACCAAGTCAACAAGCTGTTCCCTGGCCTTGAAAAAATCATGCATGGCTACACTGGGTCTTCTAATAGTGAAGCCTTCCTATATGGCCACTCCCAACCCACAGGCCCCTCCGCAAGCACCACCCAGGAGTGTGTTCTTTCTCCTGCGTCCTCAAGCATGGCCCTGTTTGCCCATACGCACAGGCAGCTTCTAACCCAAATCATACAGCAACACTAGCATCCATAATTGACCAAGTGAGCCATGGGGCCACCAATGGAAGCCAGAATCCAGAAACAGCCAATCAGATGGCACTGTCTGGTTCTCAAGGCAGACACATCCCACCTCCAGCCAATCAGCCTGCAAGGAAAGAAGAAAATTATTCACTCCAGAGATTGTTCTTGAAATGTTTGAAAAGCAAGGATGCTTATGTCCCTCAGGGAAATTGCGGCCATGATGGGTTTTGCAAAGTCCAATGTGGCAGCAACCCTGTTAGTCCACGCCAACTGTGGCTCTCCCTAAGAAGACCCCAACTGCTGCCCATACTTCAGCCAATGGTGAAAAAGCCCATCCCCTTATGATGGCCATCATAGAACATGATCCAAAAATGCCACTGGTACTGATTTGTCTCCAACTGGGACTCCACAGCATTTTCACAAATAAAAGAACAGTCAATTTGTGGATGCAGGGAGTTAAGTTGTTTCTAGAATCTTGTCTAATCAAGTTCTCAGTGATCCAAGTTTGGTGGATACCAACCCAATAATTAAACCATAATTAAGTTTATAAAAGAGAGGGCAATGAGGATACACAATGATGTCATCTTTTTGTTGTATGCCAAGATTTCTGCAAGTATCCAAGATTATGGAGAAAAGTGTATCCAGTCTGACGTTTACAAGTGCAGCCCAAGTTTGTGTCATTTTGTTGGGGTTTTACTGGAAGTTTCCCCATTGGGTGTCAATTATTACTTGGCAATATCAAACACTGCAGATGGGTATGTCTACCAGACGGAGCTCAAGGCCAATTTGGAGGAGTGGGCTACCTAACAAGCTATGTATACAGTTGTAATGGTGCTGAGATGGAACAACAGGAATGGGCAACCAAGGGAATTAGGGCTGTGGGGCATACCTGTTGGTCCTACACCATCAACCACGCTGGCATGCATCTTGCAGATGTATGTCTTTACACTTTTGGTTTGGCTCTCAGGCAATCAAAGCCTGCTACCTACAACAAACTATGCATCCAAATTGAGAAGGAATATGAGCTTTTCCCTTCTATATTTTTCCAGGATTTATCAGATCTTGTCATCTTCTATGCATGTGATAGTGATAAGTCTAGAAAGAACTCCTGACTCCCCCCACACTAATCCATTTGGTTTTTCAAGCCTGATATGTGACAGAAGAAGAATTCAAGAAATAGAAGCAATCAGCTCTTGCTGCCTCTTCCCAGTCAACAAACCCTGCCTTCCTAACCCCACATCAAGACCAAGCCACCCGCCTTCAAACCCTAACTCCCAAACCACCACTCATTTCCTCCCCACTACTCTGATGCCATCCCTTTTACAGGTGCAGATAAAGGCTATGTATTTCGCCCATTCCCTCCCCTACTTGTCCTTTTATGTGTAAATTAAAACCTTTCTTTGTTACAGCTTATTAAAAATTATGTCATTGCTTCCAATTAATACTTGTAAATATATTCTTTTTACATTATTAACATTCCCTATAATTAATAAAATGGTGTTCATTTGATGTGGTAACATATAATTAGCTGCATGAATATTTTTAAATATCAATAATAAAGTAAGGACCAATAAGTGTAAATGTTATATTAGAATATTGTAGGTATGTGTTAAATCCTGGTATTTAGATAATATGTGCATAACTTAATGCATTTTGTATAATAAAATCCATTGTAAATGTGGCTTTTTCATTATAATTTATAATTGGACTTTGTCTATATTTGGGAGCCATTAACTCTTATTACAAATATTGATACATAGTGAATTTTACAGCCTGCATATTTACCTATTGATAATGATTCTGTAAAATTTAAGTCAGATTTTATGAGTAAGTAATAATTCAATGGATCAATCAATCACTGTTTATGACCATTAATTGGCTGATTTTCTTTGCTATGGCAATTTTGTATTTCATGATAATTACATGCTGGTGTCCAATTGATTGGTTTCACATGCCATTGCACAGGCAATAGAAAACATGATTGCCACCTCAAGACTGGGTGTGGTTGGGGTGGCAACCATGTTTCCTATTGCCTGTGTAATGGGATGTGAAACCAACCATTGGACACCAGTGCCTAATTATCATGAAATGCACAATTACCACAGCAAAAAGATTCATCCAATTAATGGTCATAAACAGTGATTGAGTGATCCATTGAATTATTACTAGCTCACAAAATCTAAATTAAATTTTACAGAATTGTTATCAATAGGTAAATATGCAGGCTTTAAAATGAACCATATATTAATATTTGTAATAAGTGTTAATGGCTCCCTAATATAGACAAAGTCCAATTATAAAATTACAATAAAATGCCAAGTTTACAATAAATTTCATTATGCAAAATGCATTGAGTTATGCACATAATATCAAAATATCAAAATTTAATGTCTACTTGTAATATTCTAATAAGATATTTACATTTTTTAGTCCTTACTTTATTGTTGATAGTGAAAAATATTCATTCAAAAAAACTATACATTACAGAATCAACTATATAAATTTTTTTTAAAATATAGAAAATGTCAATAATGTAAAAAGAATATATTATATATTATGACTTGGAAGAAATGATATAGATTTTAATAATCTGTAACACAGAAAGGTTTCAATTTACTCATGAAATGACAAGTGGGTGAGGGAATGGGCGGAATGTGCATTGCCTTTATCTGCACCTGTAAAAGGGATGGCATCAGAGTAGTGGGGAGGAAATGAGTGGTGGTTTGGGAGTTAGGGTTTGAAGGCAGGTGGCTTGGTCTTGATGGGGGGTTGGTGAGGCAGGGTTTGTTGACTGGGAAAAAGGCAGAAAGAGCTGATTGCTTCTTTTGCTTGAATTCTTCTTCTGTCACGTATGTGGGCTTGGTGAAAAGGATGGATTGGCGTGGGGGAGGCAGGAGTCCTTTCTGGACTTATCACTATCACTTGCATAGAAGATGATGAGATCAAATAAGTCCTGGACAGACGCAGAAGGGAAAAGCTCATACCCCTTATCAATTTGGGTCTATAGTTTGTTGTAGGTGGCAGGTTTTAAGCGCCTGAGGGCGGAACCAAAATTGTAGAGACATACATCTGCAAGATGCATGTCAGAGTAGTTGATGGGGTAGGACCAACAAGTATGCCCTGCAGCCCTGATTTCTTAGGTTGCCCATTCCCGCTGCTCCATCTCCACACTCAGTATAACTGTATGCACAGCGTTTTGTGTGGCCCACTCCTCCAAGATGGCCTTAGATTTGACTGGTAGTCATACCCATCTGCAGTGTTTGATATTGACAAGTAATAATTGACTCCCAATGGGTAAACTGCCAATAAAACCCCAAAAAAACAATACAAGATTGGGCCGCGCTTGTACACATCAGATTGGATACGCTTTTCTCCATAGTCTTGAATACTTGCAGAAATCTTGGCATACAACAAAAAGATGGCGTCATTGTGTGTCCTCATTGCCCTCCTTTTTTTAAACTTAATTATGGTTTAATTATTGGGTTGGTATCCACCAAACTGGGACCACTGAGAACTTGATTGGACAAGATTCTAGAAACAACTTAACTCCCTGCATCCACAAATTTACTGTTCTTTTATTTGTGAAAATGCTGTGGAGTCCCAGTTGAAGACAAACCAGGACCAGGGCATTTGCGGATCATGGTCCATGATGGCCATCATAAGGGGATGGGCTTTTTCATCATTGGTTGAAGTACAGGTACCAGTTGGGGTCTTATTGGGAGAGGGTCACAGTTGGCGTGGTCTCACAGGGTTGCAGCCACAGTGGACTTTGCAAAACCCATTACAGACGCAATTTCCCCAAGGGACATAAGCCTCTCCTGTGCTTTGACCATTTTGAGAACAATTTCTGGGGTAATTAGATTTATTCTGCATCTTTCAGGCTGATTGGCTTGAGTTGGGATGTGTTTGCCTTAGGAACCAGATGGTGCCATCTGATTGGCTCTTTCTGGATTCTGGCTTCCTTGGATAACCCCTTGGTTCAATTGGCTAATTCTGGATGCTAGTGTTGATACATGATTTGGGTTAGCAGCTTTCTGTGTGTGATGGGCAAACAGGGCCTTGCTTGAGGACACGGGAGAAAGAACACACACCTGGGTAGTGCTTGGGAAGGGAGCTGCCAGTTGGGAATGACCATAGACAGATACTTCACTATTGGAAGACCTAGCTTAGCCCTGCATAATTTTTTCAAGGCCAGGGAACAGCTTGTTGACTTGGCTGTTATTAAAAGAAGGCTTAATAAATTTTTAAAAAAAGTTAAACTCAAAAAGAGGGGTGTATTTTTAATCAATTTTATTGTTAAGTATGTCAAGTTGGTGAATAGTAGGATCTAAATTTTAGCTGTCTTAAAATGTAATAGGGTGATTTTTGAGAATGCCTAAGATTTCTAAAAAGAATTAGCACAAATCCACTCTAGATCCTTTGAATTCCTGTTTGTGACACCCATAAATTATATTTGTTTCAAATTCACCTCATTTTTGATTTGAAATGGTGTTCTTGAATTTGACAATCCTGCAATTTTATATTCATTAATTTTTACATGTTGTCTATAATTTGTTTGAAGGACAGGAAATCTCAAATTGTAATTTAGAATCCCGTATTTCTGATTCATGTATCCTGCATTTGTTTGCTGTGTTTTGTCTTTTGTTAGTTGAGTTATCTGCTCAAGAGATTTGAAATTTTCCAATTTAAACAAACAAAAAAGTCAAATTAAATGATTGATTTTATTAAATATTTCTTTTTTCACTCAGCTGAGTTTCCTGAAAAAGTGATTCAGAATTTGGACCAAGCATTTAACATTCCCGCATTTTTACATTTAGGTTCTGAATTTACAGTTGCTCCAGCTGTTCTAGATGCTCAGATATATAGTAAATGCTGGAATTGGGCTCACATCAAAATTAAGGGCATATACTTAATTTAATTTATTTAAATTAATTCTAAAAACACATAAAACTTAAATTAATTTTTCTCTGTTAATACTAAGCTGTTCTTAATGTCCAATAACTTTTTTGAAAGCTACATATAAGCTGTGTCTTTTGAAAGAATTATAAAAATTAAAGTATGATATTTTAAAATTGTTTTTCTATCTTTACTAATGTCAAAACCGCAGGCTCAACCCGCCAGGAAAGTTCCAACCAAGCAGATTTGTGACCTGCAATCCAATTATCTGGTCACTCAAAGCCAGACTAGGAAGTCAACTCAAATTACCAAATCCAACAACATCAACAGATGATAATCCTTTATGGTGGATACCTCATTTTGGCGCTTGACTCATTATCAGGATCAAGCCACCCCCTTCATCATCCAGCCGTATGATCACTAATCATGTTCCTGTTATCCTTGATTCACCTGAACTTTATAATCACTATCTCACAATAAAGATTATTATCTATCTTCTAAAACTTTTTCCCTGTGTAACTCTGCTAAAACAGCACAGTTACAACACTAAACTTAATAATGATACTTCACTTATTTATATTTATATTTTATATCTGTTTATACTTGGAATATGAAACTTTAATTTCAATTAGATCTGATTAAAAATATCTTTTAAAAAAGAATTTAAATAGAGATTAAATTTAGCATATTATAAGTAATCTCAGTCTAAAAATACAATAAATTATTTTGAATTGGTATATTATATTTAATTTTTTATCTGTACTTGGATGGGGCAACCACCTAGTCCTCAAATAATTAAGACTTCAAGCAAAGATTTCCTCCATTAAAAAAGTACAAAAACAATTTATAACTTCTCAGGAAGTACTTCTTTTTAATGACACTAAAGTCTGGATACTAGCTGAGAATCATAAGAAATTAGACTCAGTACATCAAGGCTTGGGAAAAGTGGTCCCATACCAATCAGATAGAGTCACCTACCTAGCAAAAATGAAGAGCTCCATAATTAAAACATGGTCAATAAGTACCATTATACTTAACTTAGATTGAGAAAAATTCATATTTTTGTAATCTTAACCAACTCCAGAATCTTTAGGCTTATGCCATTAAAACATCCTGCCAGATTTTCCTGAACCACAAAGAAATCTTTAAAACTTGGAGAGAATCAATATTGGCAAATATAAAGATCTTAATATGGCTATTAAAAAAGTATCATCCTTTACAACTTGTCTTACTTCCTGAATGCCTTCTGGAAACCTCTCATGCATCCAAAAATACATTGATTCCTCCTCTGCTTGACAATTTCTTAATATACAATTGATAAATAGTTGATTAAGTTATCATTTCTTCTCTATTTCTCACTTTTTCATAGGTTAAAATTTTCACTTTCAATGACATCAACTGGGTGGCATTGCATCCTACCCTTAATAAAATAGCCATACATTGGATGATACCCCATTTCCAGCTATCATTATAATGTTTATATATATATCAATAGGAAGTAACACAACTTTGGGTACATTCTAAGACAAACAATTTGATAGGTTCATGTCTAATATTTTCTGGTTTGGATAATGAGAAATTTCCTATTTTATCTATCTACCTTGTGTAGTAAAATGGCTAAATTTAGCCTCAAGCTAAGCATTCAAACTGTTGAAACTGATCTATTTAGAGTTTGATACTTGGGGTTTATGGGAAGAAAGCAGTTTAATAGGGGACAGAAAAGGAATTTAGAGTAATATATTCTATATTGATAAGGGTGAAGATTATTTTGCCATGTGAGAAAGCCATTGCGCTACCAAAGAGGTGTCATAACTGTGCTATTATAGCAGAGTTACAAGGGGAAAATAATTGAAAACTAGATCATGTTCTTTATTGTGAATATTGTTGTTATGTAGGCATTGTGAATCTGGATAATGGGAATATGATTAGGGCAATCACTTGGTTGGATTGATAGGGGGTGGCTTGATCATTATAATGAGTCAAGCAATAAATTGAGGTATTCACTTTATAGAGATTGTCATTTAGTCATATTGCTAGTTTTGGGAATTTGAATTAACTTCTGCATTTGGCTACAGATCACTGGAAAGTTGGATGACGGGTCACAAACCTGCTTAGTTGGAACCTTGATGGGAGGCTGAACCTGTTGTTTTGACACCCCATGGCTGAGGTTTTGATTCCTATGTTTAAAGGTCTGCTGGGAGGTAGTCAGGAGCCCAGGGCTGTACTGTATCAGTACTTGTTTGGCTGCTGGGAGGGAAGTCTTGTGCTGCTTCTGATGGGCCTTGCAGGGGCGTAATTGGTCATGGTGTGAAACTTTGTCTTTTTTTTTTGCCAATTTTTTGTACTAGGTAAGTGTTGTTGTTTACCTTCAACAAAATGGTGGGGTCCACTTTCTCAGGCTGTAGTTTACTTATGTCTGTGTTCATCACCCATACTTTGTCACCAACTTTGTGCCTTGCTTTAATGGGGAAAAACATGTTTTGATGTTGTTTCTCTTCCCTTTCCTTTTGGTCACTGTTGGCATAGAGTATTTGGGGATTAGAACAGTATGGTATCTTATCAGGAATTTCCAACTTGGGCCCGGTAAGGGCTTGAGCAATGTTTGGTTGTATTCCATAAACAAGTTCAAAAGGACTCTTTCTGATGGATCTGTTCACCCAAGTACAACACACAAAAAGTGCAGTTGTCAATTTTTTGTGCTACTCTTCAGGTCTCCCAGAGGTGAGTTTGATGAGGGCTTGTATGAGGCTCTTGTTCAGCTGCTCTACTCTGCCATTGGCCTGAGGGTGGGAAGGTGTTGTCACTGTGTGCTGGACCCTGTTCTTTGTGAGGTACATGTTGGTGTTTTTGGAGTTTAATTCTTTGCCTCCATTGGTGATTAGAATTTCTGGCTTTCCAAATTTGCTAATAATTTCTTTTCCTATGAAGCGCTGCATGTTGTTGCCAGTGTGTGCCCTTACCACTTGCGCCACCAGCCAGAGAGTGGCAAAATTGATGGCTGTGATGATTTATTTCTTGTTGTTGTGTTTTCCAGGCATGGGCTTACAACGTCTAGGGCCCATACCTTGAAGGGTATCTGGGAGAAGATGGGCAACACAGAATTAGGTGGTGTCTCACTTTTTGCAAACTTCTTGCACATCTCACATTGTTTGATAACTTCCCGAACGTCCTGGTAAAGAGTTGGCCATCCTGCTTTATTTTATAATGAATTTGTAAAAGTTGTGGCTCTTTGTATGTCCCAGTTTTCTGTGGTAACAGAGGATAGTGTTGACCCTTGGGTGTGTAGGGATGTATGGGATAGTACTTCCATCTGTCATCTTGCAGTGAAGTGTTCCATATACGTCTGCAAATAGGTGCTTGTTCTTGATAACTGTCTTTTTGTGATGTCTGTGGTGCCCAGATGGAAACCTTTGTCCTTGGTGCAGAGAACTAGGAGGGGTCAATCTGGGTGTAACTCATTCTCTTCTCTCATAGCTCTGACATATAGACAAGAGAGTGCATCTGCCATGGCAAGTTTGGGTCCTGGGTTGTACTGTATGATCATGTTAAATCCCTTGAGGAGTTCCATCCAGCGTGCTTGGCGTCTGAACAAATTGGCTTGTGTTTTAAAGTAGATGAGGGATTTATGATTGTTTAGAGTGGTGAACTCTTCTTGATGTTCCAAGTAACAGCGCCATTTAACAAGGCAGTGTACAATTGCCAGTAATTCCTTGTTGTGTATGGGATAGCAAAACTTGCCATCTGTTAACTTGTGTGGCTTGTAGGCCACAGGCAAGAAGTTGAAATTATTGTTCTTGATACATAGTATGCCTCCAATAGAGGCATCAGAGACATATGTCTCCATTTGATACTCTCCATCTTGCTTGGGGTACTAGAGGATGGGAGCAGTTGCCAGCTTTTCTTTCAAAAGCCGGAATCAGAGGTCTTTTTGTAGGGTCCATACAAACTTGGATTTGGCGTCAGTTATTGCTGACAAGGGTGCTTTCAGGATGCTGCAGTTTGGTATGAACTGTCAGACATAGGCAATTATCCCAAGGAAGGTACAGAGTTTGGCTTTGTTCTTGGGTGAAGGCATTTTGCATATTGCCTGAATCTTTTGGTTGTCTGAATTGATGCTGTCTTTTGACACTAAATGGCTGGGGAATGTAAGTTGTTCACAGAAGAATTGACACTCAGAGGGCTTGGCCAACAGTTTTTGTTGTGCCAGGGTAGCAAGGACTGCCTCTTGGTCTTTGTGGTGCTGTTCCACTGAAGGACTGCAAAAAATTATATTGTTCAATTACACTAGTGTGTGTTTGCCAATATGGGGTGTGAAAACCTCATTCATGAAAGTGACAAAGGTTGATGGTGTGTTTTTCATTCCAAAATTAAGTATGACACACTTGTATGAGCCGTGCTTGGCTCAAAAAGTGGTCTTGAGGATGTCTTCTTCCTTGATACAAATTTAGATATACCCTGCAGTCAGGTCAATCTTTGAGAAGACGTTTTCCCCACCCAAGGCTTCAAAGAGATAATTAATAAGCAGGAGAGGGTATCAATTCTTAACAGTGACTTTGTTCAACACACAGTAGTTGTTGACTAGCCTGAGAGACCCATCCTTCTTTACCACAAAGAATACCGTAGCTCCAAAGAGTGGTTGTGAAGGTCAGATGAGCCCCTTAACCCAGGCCTCATTGAGGTAAGCACAGAGTGTGTCATTCTTGCTGGTGATGATTTGGTATATATGCCATGCCCTGCCCCAAAGGGCAAGCTTCTTAGATAATTCTTTGTTTTTTGGTTTGATTAATCTTTTCTTTTATTTTTTAATATTTGAAAAATTTAGTTAAAATTGTTAAATAATTAAGTACTTTAAGTTAGTTACCTTGTTTTACCTATTTGTGTTTGAATTGTTGTTGTTGCTCTGTCTTTCCTATTTCTATTTCATTATATATTTCTACTTTAAAGTTAGAATATTTTCATCATTGCTCACCTTTTCAAAACTCCTGCTAACGTTGTTGCCGCTTCTCCAGTTTTCACGTTGCTGATCTGCAACTTCTGTCGGGTTTTTTAGTCTCCTTCTGCTCCAGGTTTTACACAGGTTTTCTCCAGTTGCTCCTTTTCTTGTCTGTTTACCTCCCTGCCTATCACTGTAAATTGAGAACAGAACAAGCCTATATAATAAAGAACTTGTGAAGAGTAGGCTTTAAGCCAAAATTCTAAGTGATTTCTACCCTTCAATTCTTTAACTAATTTAAACTTGAGATCTTAATTTTTAGAAATTTTTAAATTTTTATTAAATTCATTTTAAAATTTAGCCTTTTCCTTCCTTAAACAAATGGAACTTGTAAAACAACAAGCCTTAGGCTTGTTGTATCCATTATTTTCCCTTAAGGAATCTTTCAATAATTATATGTACCAATTTGCTGATGGAGAATATCCAAATATCAACATTCCCTTAGTTACAAATTGTTCACTATTAACACTTTATTTTATCTTCTTTACTTAGGGTTCTTAAACTCAATCACTCCTTTCATAACTCATTATAGGGTTTTAGCAGAGTTCTGTAAGATTATTTTGCAGACAGTTCCCACCTTTTTATACCTTTTAAATCTGAATCCTAATGCCTTACATGTGCTAGTTTATAACCTTGCACCACTATGGGCAAGACCTTACATTATTTTGGCTTCCCATGGGATTGACCCAGGCAATACTTTTCCATTTCTTCTATCATCTTCTTAGTCTTGTCTCTCTCTATTATTATTGTAATATTGTTATCTCTAGTAGTTTTTTTACTTGGCTGGTTATATGATAAAGTTTTTTTGTAATAAGGAGGGGCATAATCCTACTTCCTACACCAATCAAAAAGTAGTTCTCAATACCTTAGCTCATAGTTCACCACCCCCTAGATTTTTAACCCTTTAGCTTATGCATAGGCCCACTTTACTGCTTAGATATCTGAGTTCTCCACCAACTCCCAGAAGGTCCTCTATCTTGCGGAGAAGCTCACTGGTCACTACAGAGATTGGTTTAGCTCTCACTCAATACGCAACCCAGGTATCCTCCAGAACTACAATCTCTTTGTCAGTTCACTTTTATCCTTCTCTGGAGAAGACAAAAAGTCATCCACTCCCTCTGCTTCTTGTTATGAGGTCTCACACAAGGTTTTCTCCCACTTGGCAAATACAACCAGAAGTTTTGCTCTCTTCAGTCAAGACTAAAAACTTCTGACACTGAGGCTTGTAGCTTCTACAAAATAGGCCTCAACAGATTGCTCCAGGAATTTTTGGTCCACCAAGACCTCTCTGACAAACCAGAACCTCTTATCAGAGAGGGGGTAAGTGGAACCAAAAATACCTTTCCTTGAAAACACATCTGTCTTCTAACCTATCCCCTGCAGCTTGGTTGTTTGTACCAGAGAAGGTACCGCTTTCTTCAACCCCTCCACTGGGCACTGAGCCAAAGTCTGGGGGAGGTTTTTGCTTTACTGTCAAGGAAGTCCTTAGAAGAAGGAACAATAACCTCTGCTCCTACTGTGGATCAAAGGACCATCTTCTACTAGCCTGTCTTCTCTCCAAACATTCCCCCTTTGTCAACAAGACCTCCACTCTCATTTTGCTTTCCCTTATTGACACATCCAAGTCACTTACTGTCTTAGTAACTATTCAGGAACCTTTGGGAAAGATCAAGGTCCTTGCTCTTCTTGATACTGGCACCAATGCCAACTTCATCAAGGAGAAACTTGCTAAACTAATTAGACTCCTTGCTTCCAGTACCCTTGACGTTAAGGTGGGAAATAGCACCATCACTGGTGCCACACCTATCCTTCAATCCGTCACCATTGACTTGGAGGGCTCTCCATTCTGCGTCACATGTAACTCCTCCCCCAACTTATCCTTCCTGTTCATCCTTGGATTCCCGTGGTTGAGAGAGTCTTTGCTTAACTTTGATCACCCAAACAATAAGATTTCATTTACATGCAATGACATTGTCAAATTGCTGCCCCTTGTATGTGGTACTTTTTGCCCAATTCCCTCCAAACTGAGCCTGACTGCTATCTCTAGTACAATCATGGATACTCTTTCTGCCGAGGATGAGGATGGATTACCTTATTGTTACTCTGACTTCAAGGATTGCTTTAGTGAAGAGGAATTTAACTTGCTACCTCCTCATAGGCCCCACAGTATTCATATAAACCTTAAACCAGGCACCACTCCTCCCTGGGGAAGGCTTATCCCTCTCTCTGACTCAGACAACACTCTACTAAAAAGCTGCATCAATGAGGAACTCTCAAAAGGTTTCATCTCACAATCCATCTCTCCATGTTCTTCCCCATCTTCTTTGTCAGTAAATCAGATGGTTCTAAGCGCCCTTGTGTAGACTATAGAGCTCTCAATGAGATCACAATCAAGGATAGATGCCCTATTCCCTCTGCTGAGGCTTTGACCAATTTCCTCATGGGTAGTTCTGTATACACTAAGATTGACTTCCAAAGCACTTTCAACCAGATCAGAGTCCCCCCTGGCCACAAATGGAAGACCATGTTCTGTACCCCATTTGGGTTATATGATTACAATATAATGCCCTTTGGACTATGTAACACTCTGTCAACCTTTCAGACCTTAATGAATGAGGCACTTCTGCCCTTCCTTAATGAGTTTGTTGTCATCTATCTTGACAATATCCTCATATACTCCTCTTCCATTGACAACCATGTTGCCCACGCCCGCCAGGTACTCCAGAGACTTCAAGAATACAACCTATTTGCAAAGTCTTCAAAGTGCTCATTCTTCTGCACCAAGATCAATTTCCTCAGCTACGTTGTCACTCAGAACGGTTTTGCTGTCTCTCCTAGCAAGGTGGATGCTATCCAAAACTGGCCTGTTCCCAAGACTCACTCACAGCTTTGTGGTTTTTTGGATTGGCAAACTATTGCCATAAGTTTGTGGAAAAAATTTCTTCTTTGGTTTTGCCTCTCACTACCCTTTATTTCTCCTTCTGTTCCTTTTGTCTGGACACCTGAGGCCCAGCTTGCGTTTGAGGCTACAAAGACTGTCTTTGTCTCCATTCCTGTCCTCCTGATGCCTGATCCTTCCAAACCCTTCTTGGTTGAGACTGATGCCAGCAACTATGCTGTTGGCAGTGTTATCCTTCAGCTTGGGGAGATGAGATGCAACATCCTGTTGCATAATTCTCTCAAAAACACCTTCCAGCTGAACAAAACTACCCTGCACACAACAAGGAACTTCTTTCCATCATCAAAACACTCAAGCATTGGCGTTGCTACCTCAAGGGACTTGACAAGCTTTTTCTCATTTACACGGATCATAAGAACTTGCTTTAATTTACTGAGTCACGTTGCATATCCCAGAGACAGGATAGATGGTTACTAGACCTGTCAAGTTTCTGCTTCAAGCTTGTGTACAAGAAGGGTATACTCAATACCCTACCTGAGGCGTTTAGTTGACATCCTTTATTATCCAATGTTGACAAAGACTACAAACTTCTTAACACCGAGATAGTCCTCCCACCTGAGAGCTTCCTTGAACTCAATGTTATCATTACTACAACCCCCAATATACTGAAGCAAATCCACAAATCCCAGCTGTGGTGAAACTCATCACCAGTTGGTTGCTTTAATTATGATTGTCATTGGGTACTTTCTTATTGTACTAGGATCCTGATCTCCCTTCCAATATAGTAGTTGTTCTTGATGATTGTGATTTAGACTAGCTGCCAAATCATCATACAAGTCCAACTAGCTTCCGGATTTCTCATCTACTCTGGCCTTTGGATTGGGACTCCACCAACTAGCTTCCGGATTAATTATCTACCTACCTTGGTTCCAAATTAGGACTTCACCAACTGGACGTTAATTCTATCAATTAATACAGTTCACCAATTACGGTTACAAATGACCAACTTCTTCATCCTTGAGCCCTCTGCAACCCCCTTGTGCCACTGGGGCTGTTTCCATCCTCCCCTAATTTTTGTGTCAATCCCTAGTGGTCCAACATTCATTTCCCCCTCTCTCAACCCTCAAGCAATGACCAACTTACCTTGAGTTATCAAGTAAGTTGTAGTATATAAACCCCTCTCCCTTTTATCAATAAAATATATGTTATACCCCCCCCCTTATATTAGCTACACCATCAAATACTTTGTTAAGTGTATAATCTAAGAACTGCAAAGGCTAGTCTCCTCCCATCAACTACACTGCCAACTAAGCTTGACTAGAACTCACTTGTTGAGGATTTGCTTTTGAGTAGTTGCTGTTGTCACTACTCTAAACCCTTTTTTGTTCTCCAGGTTCAAACGCTTTTGTACTACCAACTACTTGTCTGGTTTCTGACTAGTAAAGTACCAAGGCTACTGACCAACCCTTAGACTATCCCCCTTCACTGCAGTAAGAGTACCACATCTTGGTGCTCACTAAAGGGGCTTTTAGCCAATTTCTTTTTAACCTCTTATCAAAGCCTATAAAGCCTCTGACAAGGGAAGAACCTACCTAACATAGTAAACACTAGATCTTCTGGAGTACCGCTTCTACCTTTAAATGACGACATCCAACAAGTTGGTCGTCCTAACAGAACTGTTTCTCCAGCCAACACCTCATCAGCACCATCTCAAAAAAGCGCTGGTACCCCAGGATCAGTTGGTGGAATTCACCCCCAATGGGTGAGTCAGTTATCAACCAGCAGAACTACCTCCTGACCCTTGGCCACCACCCCCAACAATCCTGTCAGACCAGCCCAGTCTCCCCTGGGGAATTGCACCACAGAAAATTGGACCAACTGACAAGCCACAACTCCAAGAAGGATACTAATTAACCCTAACAATTGTCCTAGTCCCATATAGAAACTCCAATTCATGGAAATCCCCATGGTACAACCAGCCCCAATCCCTCCTCTGGGACCCTGGGAACCTCCTAGCCAACCAGTGAGACAGTTTGTCCCAACCTTTGAGGCCTTCAACTTCTCTGCTTCTGGAGTCAGTCAAACTCTCAATTGTTGGCCTTCTGCACCAATATACCCTGTCTTCACTAGCCCCAGCCTTCAATCATTTCTAATTGCCCCTTCTATTGGACAAGCCAATACCAATCCCTATCTCACTCTGGATACCTCCGTGGAGACCACCAATACTGAGTGAGATCTGCAAGAAATCAAGAAAATGATTGAACACAATAATGGAGCCCTTCCTAGATCAACAGTTGACATTTTAGAAAGACTAACCACATACACCACTAGGGTTAGTCATTCTAAACTCATGGACGCGGTGAATAGGCTCAACCAGGTCAATGCCAGCCTTTGAGAGCTAAATAACTGACATGAAGACCTCTGACAGTTGGCTGCTATTAGCTTCAAGCAACAAGGTGAATGGAACAATATCACCAACCAGCGGCTTGAGGAGTCTGAAACTTGTGCCAGAGCAACTGCTGTCCACTTGGAGGGAATAACCCAGGAGTCAAATACCTTTGTGGATACCCAGTTTACTCCTCTCCGCAACTTCACTGTCACTTTAGCTGCCAACTTGGAGCCATCTGCAGTTCACCTTAAAGCCCAAGGAACAATCCTCACTGACCACCATTGACATATCCAAGAATTGATGGAACAAATGAGCCAACTGTCACGTGCAACCTCTGCTCAGAGTGCTGTCCAGAGACAGCAGAGCACTGCTATTACCCACGTGGACGCCGAGGTCACCAGATGATTTAATGAAAATTGTACACAGATTGAAGAGATACAGCACCAATGTACCAAAGATTTAGCTACCACTACTGCTGCAGTAGTGAAACAACTTACCAACTGCAACCAAGGAGTACAACAGGCACACACTGCCAATCAAGACCTAACAGAGCAAGTGGGTGGGTTTACAGCTCAATTGGCTGACACCACCACTCTACTGAACAATCAAGGACAAGTAGTCAAAGAGCTAAGAGTAGCCACAACTACTCTAGAAGAACGCTTTGACCAATTGTCCATTGGGGATCCAACTACTCACAATCCCACCATCATTGGTAACATACTCAATCATGGTCAAGCCAGCCCTGCTCAACCTCCCCAATATACTCCTCCCAACATAGCAACTGGAGCAAATGCTATGCTGATTGGGAGTGCAGGTTTAAGAAGCCACTGCTGCCGCCAGAGAAGCCCTGAGAGCCACCAACTCCAGTCCTGCCGCCAACACCACCAATCTGACTACTCCAATAGTAGTAGTTCTAGTGATAATTCCGGTTCTGAAGATGAGTCAACAATCTCATCTTCTATGCATCAGCAAGGAGTACACCATGGTTCTAGTTCAAGCAGAACTAAGCCAAATAGTCTCTTCAAACCAGATTCTCCATGAACAGTCACATCAACATCCACATGTGGCTGGACACTTTTGAGAAGGCTAATTAAGGACTAGGGTCAAGAGAGATGGGACTAGCCTACATTTGCATGCTAGACAAAGCAGTATTAGCAGATATCTCTCAACACCTCCCTAGGAACTATAAATATAAGGATGTGAGAAAAGCTCTCCTTAAAGTCTTTGACTTGGAAGCAAGAGACAAAATTGACAGGGATAACTTTCTAGTTCTAAAAATTAAGAACTTTGAAGATTTTCCTTGTGAATTCCAATCCATGGTAAGTTGGCTGCAGATGAAGAACCTCATAAGCCCCAGCAACTGAAGCTGTGCCCTCTGACATGCCTTGTTGCCATACAAGAATCTCTGGCTTGAGTTCTCTGGTCAGATAAATGGCCTTCATGATATCACTTTGATAGTGGAGCAAGTCTTTACTCTAGGAAAGCTTAAAACCCAGCTGGTTTGCCTGAAGCATACCAATTGACAACTCTATGCCACTCCAGAACCAACTCCAACTCCTGTCTATCAACCATTGTCTTCCTACCAGAGCAATTCTAATGCCCAGCCAACTCCATATCATATGCAACCTAACTACACAGGTTGTAGAATTTGCAAGGAGAAGACACACATGCAAAAAGATTGCCCCAACTTTGCTGTGTATAAAAAAGTATAGAAGATGTTTAGAAGTAGAACTCAGGGTCAACCTGGAGTTCACGTAGTTTCTACAGAGGACACAGTCCACATAGAAGACTACTTCTCTTCTGAAAAAGAGTCAAAAAAAATAGATGATGGACTCAGGGAGTCCCCATCACCTCTACCTAAACCTCCCCCAACAATCTAGCTGGTATTTTTACTGTGCTATCCAACCCAACCAGCAAGAAATCAGTACAGGCCCAACAAATGGAGAAGAGACATGCCTTAATGGAATCTCTTAACTCTAGTATCACCAACCCAACCTTCTGTCCCTACCTGTCTCAGCCTGTACCTGAACCTCTCTCTACCAACTTCAATAGCAACTGCAAAGACATCACCTCATACAATGACAGCTCCTTTGTCAATGTATCTTTCCCATCCCAATGAAGACTTTCTTGAAAGCTCTGCCAATGTTTAAGGATTGTTTGGATGCTCTACAAGAGCACCTAAGAGCTGATCCCATATTTAATATCTCTAATAATATTACCAATCCAACAAAAACATGTACATGGGTCCAACTTAAAGTCTTTGATACTCCTATTTGCACTGTTGTCAACACAGGAGCACCAACAACAATTGTATCCTCCTGATTAGTATCAAATCTTTGATTCAAACCAGACTTGGCTTATGATGAAAGCTTTTCTACCACAGAGGATCAACAAACCATTGCTGCAGGTGCCTACAGCAGTATCTCTCTGATATTTGGTGAGCTAATCCTAACAACAAGTGCTGTTGTGCTACAATCAACCAGCTATGACATGCTAATAGGAACTGACCTGCTACAACAATACAACACCATAATAGCCATGGGTACTGGAACAATAACCCTTATGGGCTATTCTATTCTGTTATTGTTTAACAACAATCAAACATTGTACATGGTATCACAAGGGAAAGCTGATCAACACCATACCTTAATCAAGTACCCACATGGTGTCATGGTGATTCCTTACCGTCTTGCCAACTCGCATATCAAGACTCTTCAGTCCCATGCTAACTCAGAAACAGGCATCAACTTAAAGGCTAATCATTCTATGGTGATAGAGCCTTTTATGCAAGTAGCCGTTAGCACAGGCATTTTGTTTGATGTTCCCCATGGAATGTCTCTAAATGTGTTTAGCCTTCCTCACCTTTTGCTGGTCAAATCAATTACAGCCCCTGGATTTTGTGACAAAGCCAATCATTCAGAGCTTAAGGTGCTATTAACCAACCTCTCACCAAAAAAAAATTCTGTCCAAAGACATCAACCAATTGCATATGTTAGGATCTAACCAATTATAGACATCAACTCAGTCTACTATATTGGAAACTTATTGGAATTAGGGATTTCAAAAACATCTCCAACCCATACTCACTCAGTATTGGCCGTCATTCTGCGCAAGGAGATGTCTGGTTTTTCTGAAGGGGAGATGTCCAAGTTTGAAAAACTTTTAGATGAGTTAAAAGACATCTTTGCAACATCCAATTTTGACTTAGGTTGTGTGAAAGGAGTCAAGCACAAAATCAAAGTTGGTGATTCAGCTCCTATCTATCAAAGGTCATATTGTCAATCACCTAAGGACAATACAATAATTGGTGAAGAAGTTCAACAACTTCTAAGCGCTGGTCTTCTGAAACCATCAAGTAGTCCCTGGGCTTCCCCTCTCCTTCTAGTTAAAAAAAAGATGGCACAAATCAAGCCATCATTGACTACCAACAGTTGAATCAGATAATCAAGAAAGACAAATACCCTCTGCCACGTATTGACAAAACACTGGACCAAATAGGCAGAGCACGTTTCTTCTCAGCAATAGACTTGGTCTCTGGTTACTGGCAAGTACCAATGGCCAAAGAAGATCAAGAGAAATGCACCCTAATCACAGCAGCGGGATTGTACCAACCAACTAGAATGCCCCAAGGATTAGCAAATGTGCCAGCTACCTTTCAACGACTCATGGATAGTACATTCACCAACCTTAAACTAAGTTGTGTTCTCATCTACTTGGACGGCATAAACGTTTTCTCTAAGACATTTGATGAATATCTTAGCCACTTGAAGGAAGTCTTCATAAGGCTTCAGAAGAAAGGGTTGAAACTCAAACCTTCCAAGTGCTCTTTCTTTAAGAAACATTTGGAATTTTTGGGTCATGTCATCTCCAGCAAAGGAATCAGACCAATCCCAGCCAAGACGTTGGCCATAGCCCAGATGCCTTCCCCCACAGACATAAAAGGAGTTCAAGTAATCCTAGGCATGGCAGGTTACTATTGTCAATTCATTCTCAACTTTGCCAAAATAGCCCAATCACTCTTTCATCTGTTAAAAACTTCCACCAATTTCAATTGGACTAAATAATGTGAAGAAGCACCTCAATCCTTGAAAGACGTGTTGACAAATAATCCTTTGTTAGCGTACCCAGATTATTCCAAGTCTTTTGCCTTGCACACTGACTGTGGTACTCTTACTACAATAATTAGGGAAAGTCTGTCAGTCGGTTGACAGTCTAGGTTTTTGATAGTGAGATTGCAGGACAATCTAGGTGTCAGTTGATACACTTGGTATTGGACTAGTTGGATACCAGACAAGTGGAGATAACACAAAGTGGTTGGCCTGAAGAACAACAAGTGGTTTAGAGTAGTAGCAACATCAACTACTCAAAAGCAAATCCTCAACAAGTGACTTCTAGTCAAGCTTAGTTGGCAGCTTAGTCAATGGGAGGAAACTATCCTTTGTAGTGCTTAGATTATACACTCAACAAAGTAATCAATGGTGTAGATTAATATAAGGGGGTATAATGTATATCTTTATTGAGAAGAAAAGAAGGGGTTTAAATACTACAACTTACTTGATAACTCAAGGTAAGTTGTCATTGCTTGGGGATTGAGAGAGGGGGAAATGAAGGTGAACATGGAAGATCAGCCCAAAAATCAGGAGAAGGTGTAACAGCCCCAGCGGCACAAGGGTTTAATGAGGCTGAAGGTTGGGGTAGTCAATCTGCAACGACAGTTGGTGAAAATTTTGGTAAATTAATTTAACTGAGAATTGGTGTACTTTTGATCCGTAATCAAGTTGTTGGGGTTAAACAATCTATAAGCTAGTTGTTATCATACACATCTGGAATGATGGCCCTATTGAGAAGACAATCTGGATCCTATTCAGTCAGGAAGCACTCAATAACAATCAGAATTCCAGCAACCAACTGGTGATGAGTTTCACCACACTGACGCTTCCAATGTTGCAATCAGTGCCGTTCTGTCTCATATCAACAATAAGGACAAGGAACATCCAGTTGCTTACTTCTCAAGAACTCTTAATAAGCATGAATGTAACTATAGCACTACTGAACGTGAATGCCTAGCTGTTCTTTATGCTATCAAAGAGTGTCAACCTTATGTACATGGAACACACTTTACGGTAGTCACCAACTATTTGAGTCTAGTATGGCTAAGAAAGATGAAAGATCCAGAAGGCAGACTAGCAAGATGGGCTGCCAAGCTACAAAACTTTGACTTCAACATTGTCCATCAACCAGGAATCAAACATGGAAATGCCAATGCCCTATCCCAACTACCAACTGTTGCCGCATTAGGAGAGGACCTTGATAGTCTTTATGAGTTGGTCAGTTGACCAGACCAATGGAGTTCCCTATAAGAGAAAGTGAAAAGGACGCTCCAACAACTAAGTCAACACACATTCATAAAGGATGGTAATCTTTTCAAGATTTATAAGGGTACCACTCTCCCCTATATTTATCCCTCTCACCAACTTGCTTGTCTGGATGACTTCCACTGACAATTAGGCCATGCCAGGATACAAAAAATGATGAAAATAATGTCAGAATATGTCTATTGGGAAAACATGACCACTGACATTGCAGAATACGTCAACAAATATCTCCAGTGTGCTAGGTTTAGAGAAAAACCCAGCCAACACTCTTATCAATCCATTCTACCTGGATACGCTTTCCAGACTGTGTCAGTTGACATTGTTGGAGCACTCCCCAGCGCTAGTCCAGGAAAACTGAAGTACATCATAGTTGCCATAGATCACTTAACCAAGTGGGTCAAAGTCCGACCTGTTGCTTCCGCCAACTCTTTACAGACTGCTAAGTTTGTACTTCAAGATATCATTTCACGACATGGTTGTCCTGCTACAATCTTAACTGACAATGGAACCAACTTTTTCAAGGCTATATTACCTCTTTTACATGATCTAATGGGAATCCAGAGTACCTCTTCAGCGCCCTACCAACCCAAGACAAATGGAGCTATTGAGAGAGCTAATGGAACTCTAGTTAGGATACTAAAGAAATCAGCACATGATTGGCCTTCTTTATGGGATATACATCTAGGTGCAGCTGTTATGGCATACCAATTTACTGTACACTCTAGAACTGGAATAAGCTCATTTAAAATGCTATATGGCCAACAACCTGGACTTCTTATGCACTTGGTACCATTGAACGCCAACTGCAGTGAATCTACATACTCTCAACAACTGAATCTCTTGACCAAATAAATAATGAAGACCCAGTCTCAATTTTTCAACAGTCTAAAGGAATATTGAGTTAAAAGCTACTTGCAAGACCAAGTGAATCTACCAGCCCTCCCCAAGTTTCAAGTCGGTGATTGAGTTCTTATGTACCGACAACAACTCCACAAGCCACAGAACAAGCTAGATAGCTTATGGACCAACCCATGTGAATTCATTGCCAAAGTAGGCTATGATGTCTACAATCTTAAGGATTTAACTTCTGGACAACTTATCAACCGTTTCCATGCTAAATTCCTGAAAGGATGTCCAGCCAACTCTTCAAGACTGACTGGACCTCTAGCTAAGGTTTAGGGTTTGCCCTTCCCTTACCTAGTTTTTATTACCTCTATTTTCTATTTTATACCATACCCTTAAATCTATTATAAGGACAAAACCCAAAGAAAAGCATAAAACAAATTGAAAAGAGAGAAGAGCTTTATTGCACATTGCTTATTTGAGAGAAACAACAAAACCAAGGGAATAAAACACATCTCAAAGATGATGCATGACTGACACTGCTTTACCGACAACATTGGCTTCCAAAGGACAACTAGAGCCAACCTTACAGAAGTTCAAAAAATTGGGGAACTCAACTTGATCCAGACGTGCCACGCCAAAATTGGAACCAAAGAGTCCAATATCAAGAGCCCAAGACTAGCCAGGAATTCTGATTGAGGCCCATTGGCTAACCAGCTGTTTAAGAGCTCTGTAAGTTGTAACTTTGTTACATCAGGAATTTCCTTGGCCAACAAGTATTTTTCATGAGTCACTTCAAATAGCATCTCCAAGGTAAGGAGATACAAGAAGCCCATTGTCTGGCCGTACAAGAAGTTATCTTCCTGGGACATGGTAATGAAGAATACCTCTCAGTATTCCGCAGGACAACGCTTTCCTACTCTGTTCTGGAGAGAGATTGCCTGAGGAGCCATATGATACTTGCCAGGAAAAGCCCAGCTGAGAGCCACAGGGCAACAGATTGCCAAGATTTTCTCTTGTTCCTCCTGAATTACGTCTTAATTAGTTGTTTCCTGAAGGAATCAATCTAGTTCCACCTTGTATGACTGTTGCTCAGCCAACAATGCAGTATTTTCCATACAACGCAAAAGAGGAATTGGTGTCTTGCCATCAGGAAATTTAACCTTGAACGCCTCAAAAAGTTCTTTCTGGGATGATCCTAGCCAAGCTATGTTGCTGTCAAAGTCCATGGGTACCGCGTACCCCATGCCAGTGTCCTAAAAAAGATTAGAAAACAATTAGTTGTTGTTGTTACCTCAGGTATTGGTTTCACTGTGCTAGGGTTCAGTGCCTCAGTTTGTTTCTTGGATGTTCTTCCATCAACCAGCTTCTTGAAGGCTGACACCTCTTTCCAAATATTCAGGAGTGTCTCTTCAGTGGAGTCTTGCTGATTGGAAGGCTTCTCCTTCTCCTTCTCCTTTTTGGTAATGGGCGCCACTGGTTTACGTAACAAGATTTGAGGCTTCTTTTTGGTTTGCTCTGCTGGTTTTTGCTGCTTTTTGGCGTTGGTTGCCTTCTGATAGTTACTGGAAGTACTCATTGAACTTGCTTGCTGGCTACCACTAGCAATGGAGGTTATTTGCTGTTGGAAACGTTCCAATTCTTCCATCTCCTTGGCATAGTCATCCAGCATATTAGATACTTCAATCAGGCCCTTGGTGATTGTCTTGTTTTCCTCTGCACAGCCAATTGCTTGGTTACCAAGTCTGCAACAAGTTTCTTAATGTCCTCCATTTTTATTGATCAGTCTCTATGAATTTCCACATTTATAGTCTATTCATGTGAGGGGATGTGTGGTGAAAGTCATCACCAGTTGGTTGCTCTAATTATGATTGACATTGGGTACTTTCTGATTGTACTAGGATCCTGATCTCCCTTCCAATATAGTAGTTGTTCTTGATGATTATGATTTAGACTAGCTGCTGGATCATCATACAAGTCTGACTAGCTTCCAGATTGCTCATCCACTCTGGCCTTTGGATTAGGACTCCACCAACTAGCTTCTGGATTGATTATCCACCTACCTTGGTTCCAAATTAGGACTTCACCAACTGAACATTAATTCTATCAATTAATACAGTTCACCAACTGCGGTTACAACTGACCAACTTCTCCATTCTTGAGCCCTCTGCAACCCCCTTATGCCACTGGGGCTGTTTCCATCCTCTCCCAATTTTTGTGTCAATCCCTAGTGGTCCAACATTCATTTCCCCCTCTCTCAACCCTCAAGCAATGACCAACTTACCTTGAGTTATCAAGTAAGTTGCAGTATATAAACCCCTCTCCCTTTTATCAATAAAATATATGTTATACCCCCCTTATATTAGCTACACCATTGAATACTTTGTTGAGTGTATAATCTAAGAACTTCAAAGCCTAGTCTCCTCCCATTGACTACACTGCCAACTAAGCTTGACTAGAAGTCGCTTGTTGAGGATTTGCTTTCAAGTAGTTGCTGTTGCCACTACTCTAAACCCTTTGTTGTTCTACAGGTTCAAACGCTTTTGTACTACCAACTACTTGTCTGGTTTCTGACTAGTAAAGTACCAAGGCTACCAACCAACCCTTAGACTATCCCCCATCATGGTAGTAAGAGTACCACACCAGCTTTCCAACAAAGCCTTGTCTCAGATCATTGACGCTCTTAAAAATAATAAGATGGTCACAAATCCTTCCTTCTCTCTGCTAGATGGTGTGTTATACTTCAACAACCTTTTGGTAGTCCCTTCTCCAAACCTTCAATAGCTTCTAACCATCATGTTCTATGATTCCCTTGCTGCAGGCCACTCTGGATATAAGAAAACCCTTTCTAAACTCTGCAATCACTTCTGGTTGCCAAAGATGTCCACCTTTGTCAAGTCATATGTCAGTAGTTGCCTAGTTTACCAGAGAAGCAAACACTCCACCCAGAAATCTGTGGGTCTTCTATGCCCCCCTCCCAGTCTCTAAAGGTCCTTGGCAGTCTGTCTCTTTGGATTATATTGTCCAGCTTCCTCAGTCTGAAGGTTTTGAGCCATACTGATCATTGTAGACAGATTCTCAAAACAGGCTATTTTTGCTCCCTGTAATTCTAACATTACTGCAAAGCAGACTGCTTCCCTCTTTGTTAAAAATGTCTTCATCCACCATGGTACTCCAAGAGATATTGTCTTTGACCGTGGACCACAATTCCTTTCCCTGTTCTGGAAGGAGTTTATGACTCAGCTAGGCGTCTGCCTTTCTCTTAGCATGTCCTATCATCCCCAGTCTGATGGGCAAACCAAATGTACAAACCAGACACTAGAATTTTTCCTTTGCTGCTTCTCCAACAAACAACAAGACAATTGGGCTTCTCACCTACCTTTGGCCCAGTATTCCTACAATTGTACCCCCCATTCCTCTACTAAGATAACCCTGTTCATAGCAATTTAGGTTATACTCCTGTCTTTGTCTCCTATGTCATCTCCTCTGTCTGTTCCCTGTCATCCAAGGAGTTTCTTGTCCAGCTAAAACTCATCCAGAATTCCTTAAAAAATAATCTCTCTAAGGCTATTGAGGTTTACAAGGTCCAGGCCAACCGTCACAGTCAGGAAGGAAAGAGCATCCAAGTCAACAATCTTGTATATCTTAAAACAAAGAATCTTCCTATCAGATGGACCTCTTGTAATCTTGGTCCACAAATCATAGGGCCTTTCCTTGTAACAGAAAAAGTTGGAAAGTTAGCATACTGTATTCAACTTCCTCCAGGGTATCACATTCATGACGTCTTCCACATGTCCCTCCTCAAACTCCAGACTTCTCCTCCTACTTCTCATCAGAACACCAAATCACCTCCTCCTCACATGGTCCAAGGAACTCATGAGTATGAGGTTAGTTCCATTATAAACTATTGTTATCACTATGATAAACTCTAATACTTGGTTTTTTAGAAGGGATATTCCGGTGAGGAGAGTTCTTGGGAGCTATTGTCCAACCTTGAAAACTGTCCTGATGCCATCAACTCTTATATTCAAGCACATCCTGAGCTTGGATCTGGAGGGGGTAATATCATGCCCTGCCCCAAAGGGCAAGCTTCTTAGATAATTCTTTGTTTTTTGGTTTGATTAATCTTTTCTTTTATTTTTTAATATTTGAAAAATTTAGTTAAAATCGTTAAATAATTAAGTACTTTAAGTTAGTTACCTTGTTTTACCTATTTGTGTTTGAATTGTTGTTGTTGCTCTGTCTTTCCTATTTCTATTTCATTATATATTTCTACTTTAAAGTTAGAATATTTTCATCATTGCTCACCTTTTCAAAACTCCTGCTAACGTTGTTGCCGCTTCTCCAGTTTTCACGTTGCTGATCTGCAACTTCTGTCGGGTTTTTTAGTCTCCTTCTGCTCCAGGTTTTACACAGGTTTTCTCCAGTTGCTCCTTTTCTTGTCTGTTTACCTCCCTGCCTATCACTGTAAATTGAGAACAGAACAAGCCTATATAATAAAGAACTTGTGAAGAGTAGGCTTTAAGCCAAAATTCTAAGTGATTTCTACCCTTCAATTCTTTAACTAATTTAAACTTGAGATCTTAATTTTTAGAAATTTTTAAATTTTTATTAAATTCATTTTAAAATTTAGCCTTTTCCTTCCTTAAACAAATGGAACTTGTAAAACAACAAGCCTTAGGCTTGTTGTATCCATTATTTTCCCTTAAGGAATCTTTCAATAATTATATGTACCAATTTGCTGATGGAGAATATCCAAATATCAACATTCCCTTAGTTACAAATTGTTCACTATTAAACACTTTATTTTATCTTCTTTACTTAGGGTTCTTAAACTCAATCACTCCTTTCATAACTCATTATAGGGTTTTAGCAGAGTTCTGTAAGATTATTTTGCAGACAGTTCTCACCTTTTTATACCTTTTAAATCTGAATCCTAATGCCTTACACATGCTAGTTTATAACCTTGCACCACTATGAGCAAGACCTTACAATATAGGTCATACCTTGGGCACTGCTCCCTTGAGTTGTATTGAGTGTTGTATGTGTTTCTCAGGTGGTAGCCCTAGCAGTGTCTCTTTGAAAATCTCCAGGTGTTGGTCTACAATTCCCAATCTTTGGGGGTGACAGTATCTTGGCAGTCCTTAAAGTGTATGATCCACTACTGGCAGAAATCCCAATCAATTGCCTTGAGGTTATCTTTTTCCTCTTAGGTCTCTATAATGCGTATAAAAACGTGATCTCAAAGAAGTTGATCTACAGTATCTGGGTAGATTTGGTGATTGACTCCTTAATGCTTGATGGCTAACACTGAGGTGACCCAGTCTACATGTGGATTATTCTTTCTCAGCCAGTCTAGGCCAATTATCACGTCAATTTGGGGGGAATCTTTGATGGGTCCTTGGATGGTGGAGTAAAGGTTTTCTAGTGTGATGAAAAAGGGGCAGTTTCCCGTGTCTGTTAGGAATCTAACCTTTGGAAGCCAGCCCATCATTCTCCAGGAACACACAGGCCAAAAATTTAGCGGGCAGGGCTCACCACAAGATTGGAGCTAACTTTATAAGATAGGACATAGACTTCCCCACCCAGGACCACAGGCTGGCAGCCAGGATTATTGTATCGATTTCCCAGTGAGGGTAATGATTACAATCCCAAGCAACTTGTTTGTGAGGTCAGTTAGTAGGTCAGGAGAGGAGGCAGGCATTGGCTTGGGGGTCATAGGGGGCTCTATATCAAGGTAGTAGGCAGGTAATAAGTCAAACTTACCTTTAAATAGCTTGGGCTCTGATAGGATCCAGGGACCTTGATGGTTGTATCTAGTTATGGATTTTATATGGGCCAGGGGATATAGTTTTAGAATCTTTTCTGGGGTATAGTCATTATACTTGGGCTTTAATGGGTACTCTGTGAAATGAACAGAGCCAAAGGGAACATCTGGGGGACGGGAATCTGCAGGTGGAGGGGCAGGAGGGCCAGATTTTGTACTTATTTGATAGATGGCAAAGAAAAAATAAGGCATTAGTTGTGGAAGCCAAAATAGCATAACCTTTATTCAAAAATGGCAATAAGTTTGGAGCATGGGGTCCTTGGGTCTATATAGCATCCCACCTCTAAACTTAATATTTTCCATGGGGGGTTCATCAGGGCATTGGGGAAATTGGGCCTGGGTGGCCAGGATGTCTGGGTACAGAAGCGGTAAAGTGGCACCTTGGCTGGGTGTTCTCTCATTGGTTAGAATCCCTGAAGAGTTACCTGATTATCTTGTTCCTGGGTTGTGGTCATGGGGTTAGGCCTGAAGCCTGTGTTTTCCCCTGTTAACTGAACTTGATTGGTTACCTGTGAAGACTTCAAGTTCATGAAGTTCACAGAGGGACTTTTCTTGCCTCCATTTGGAAAGTCTATAAGTCCCTCCTTGGGCGCCACCACTCTCAAGCCTATGCTGGTAGTCTGAATTTGGGACTTAGCTGGGGCTTTAGCTTGGGGGGCTCAATCCCAGAAAAACGCAGGCAGGTGGTCTCTTGGTCTGCAGGGCTGGCAGCCTGCAAGCATTCAAGGTCAGGGGTTGAATCTTAAGCCCAGGCCTGGTTTTCCAAAGGAGGAGAATTGTCAATCCTGACAGTATCACAGCAATGCGATGTTCATCAGTTAAAAGCACATTCTTAATCCGCAAAGGATTAGTGGCTAGCTTGAACTTGTTTGCAAAGCTGCTATTGACAAGAGTATTTTCTGTGTCTGAGTCCAAGAGTGCTGAGCCTGTGTAACTTCAAAAGTGGAAAGGGTAAGACATCAGTTTATTGGGATATCTAGCAACAATGTAGAGTACTTTATCTCCTGAGGGGCCCTGGATTATTGGGCATTAGTCCACGTCTTTGGGGAAGTACTCATTGTTGGGCAAGGCAGAAGATTGGTGGAGAGAGCTTGACTTTCTTATTGCTCTCCCCAGGCTTTTTCTTTATCCTGGTTAATTTGGGTGTTGGTGACCCTAAAGTGGGTGTGGTTAGATTGGCCATTGTTTCCATCATTATGGCCATTAGAACCTGAAGATTTGTTGTTTTCATGGTTATTGTTGTTATGCAGAGGGTGTCTAGAATGTCCTTAGGGGTGAGAGTCATTATTTCTTTCTCTTTTCCCAGTTTGCGGCTTGTGCAGGGTGTTGAACGTCTGTTCTGCTTTCTCTGCTTCACAGTAGAGGCTTTTCAGATTGGTTACTTGATCCAGGTTAGTGTGTCTCATTACATGCAACTTGAGGGCATCATAGTACATGAGGTGTGTGACTGGGTTGTCAAAAACCATATCTGAAGGAGCTTGTAGGCGGAGTTCCTTACAGGCTTAAGTGATCTCCTTTACTGTACTAGTCTGGGTCAGATTCTTCACTTGGTGTATGATCATGAGGGCTGTGTTCTTTAAACAAATATTGCCAGAAAGTCTTGTTTTAAAGTGTGCCAGTACTTCTTGATATGGTCCTTGTGCCACTTATTGCACCAGGCACCTGCTTTGTGAGTAAGAAAAATGGATATTTCTTCAATCCAAAAAAGTATGGGTCATTCTATTTGCGCCAGTTTGCTTTGGGCGGACTGGATCCATGCAGTGGTGTTGTTGACATTTGCTCCTGAAAATGATTTTAAGGCAACACTGCAAAGACTCTGGGCTATGTGGGTGGGCATGATGCTCTCATCAGCAACTCAGGGAATGGCGGTAAGGGTCTGGAAGAACCCTTGCGTGGATAGGGCATTAAATGCAGAAACCAGTATTACCATGTTCTGGTACAGTATGAATCCTTCTTTTATTTTTGTTTCTGGTGTGTAGAGTGTCTAGTCCATAGGGAGCTCATTGTAAATGCCCAATAACTGGGGGGTATTGTAGCTAGGTAAGGTCCCAAGTTTGCCACTTGGAACCCAGTAAGTGATATAACAATTGGGTAAACTGACATTACCCATCAAAACTGACAGAGATCCATTCTTGAGGAAGGAAGGAACCCAAGTAGTATAGAAGAGCATACAGATGAAATCCCACTAGAGAAGAACCAATAGGAATCCCAACCATTAAAGTGTTAATTAGATATCCCCATAATTTGTACAAACCCAAGAAAGGGGAAAAATGGGTTAACCCATAATACACGGCAACATAGGACAATACATACCAAGGAGCACCTGGTAAAATAACTGGAGGAGGCAAAGGAGGAGGTAAAGCAGGTGGAGGTGTTGTTTTTTCACAGATAGGAGGAAATTGGTGCTTGGTATACAGGTAATCCCAAGCCAAAGTCTTTGTAGCATCTTTGGCTCAAATATTGGAATCAAATTTGCGACCTTCAGCAAAAGGAATCCAAAATACTTGACAGAACAGAAGCAGAAGGAAATTCTGCTTCCAGATCATTGGGAGGTTAATTTTGAGTCTACTAAATTACTAGGTAAAGAATATAGAATCAAGATTTATTATCCAGGAATTGAAGTTGTTAGAGCACTGGGTAAGCTCACAGTGCTTCTAACTAAATACTGTGATGTTTGGTGTAGGGAAGTGGAATAGTTTGTGGTGTAATTTGGGCTGGGTGAGTTACCATTAATTTGCTTGCTGTTTGGTCATTTGGGTTTGACTGCTGCCAGCAGGACTGCAGGATGCAGCTTGCAGCAGCCAAACCAGCTAATTGAGTTAGGAACTGCTAATTGTGAAGGATGGGATGTTGTTCTATCCAAGCTAGTGGAGTGATTGGATAATCATCTGATTTATGATTTTTTGTGTGCTAGTTACATTTTCCTTAGTGGCCCTCATTGCTGTTGGTGATTTATTATTGGTTTGTTTCAGTTTAACAAAGTTCTGATTGGTTGAAAGCTTGTTTTTGTGCACTGGATTTAAATCCATTGACTGTATATGCTGCTGGACCTTAACAGAACCTGTTTTTGAATTTGAATCCAAAGGTAAGTTTTTGCTTTGACTTCTAACCAACTGTTTATTCTGCACAGATTGTTTTGCCCAATCCGGGGGGGGGGGCTGGGTTTGACCCCCAAGGTGGTTCATGATAACAAAATAATCCAAATCCAAAGCCTTGACCTGTAAAGAATTTGTTGCCAATCATGTTGTTCACAATTTGGTTCTTTATCAAACTTAATATCATTTCACAATATTTACTATTTCCAGGTATAGAAATAATCTTGATATCATAAAGGTGATATAGTAATAAAGAATTCTGTACTTTCCCTGCATCCTTAATTAAAAGATTCAAGTTGGAAGGATTCCCAATCCTTACAAAAACACCTTTGCGTGAACGTTAAAACGACCAAAATTACCGGCAAAATATGTGAGTACATAGTAAACCAAGGTATGTATTGAATTGATTGGGGCAAAACCAGGGCAGGCCAAGAGTATTGATTAGAGGAGTTTAACTGTGCAGGCTCCTCATAATAATACTTGTTGGATGGGTTATGGAATGGCTTGTGTGGTTGAAATTGTTGTTGGTGGCCCCCAATCCCAAGGCAAGCTGTGAGTACAGCCAAGAAGATAAAGTGGTTCTTCTCCTTAGTCCTGGGGAAGGGCAGACAAAGCTTAGTGTCTTGGACTTTCTGTTGTTTAAACTCTAGCTGATTTATGTGATATTATTGAGGGGTAATTCACTCAATGATAGCACAATCTACTATCAAGTGAATGGACTTTATTATATACTATCAGCCCTAGTAAGGCATGAATAGTGGAAAGCATTGGATGGGGAACCCCAAACACTTGGTGCTGTCTGGAATTCCCTTTCTGGGGAGGCATTGGAGGAGAGTTGTAGGCAATACATTGCCAATTTCTGGCTGACAGTGGAATAGTGGGGTTTTGGATGCTTTCATGCATCCAAATTCAGGTTCTGCAGCTACTGCATTAATTTGATTGCAGGGTAGCCTGCCAGTGCCATCCAGATTTGGTAGATTCTTGTTTTGGACAGCAGTTCCCCCAATTTGGGTGATGGGGAAATTGCCTTTTTTGGTTTCTGGTTTTGACAATTTCCCCATTTGGCAGGGGTGGACGCCCTGCCGTGAGAGGAGTGCTACCTGCCGCAGGCTGGCGGGTGGATGGGTGTGCGGCCTAAGAAAAGCCAGAAGTTAAAGAATTAATATTCTTATTTTCTTTTTCTTCTGGCTCCCGTTTTGCGGCAGTCTCCCCAATCAGGGGGAACTGCTGCAAATATTCCTCTTGAGTTTAGGCCCAATAACAACCAAAATGTTGTTACTTTGGTTGGGCTTTGTCAGGAATATTCCTGACACCCAGACATGATTCTTTTGTATATTAGTTGACCACAGCAAGTACGGGCAACAGGCGGAATTTTGAAGGGAAGGGTAGGATGGAGAACCTACACTGTGCTACCAATGTCGTAACTGTGCTGTTTTAGCAGAGTTACAAGGGGGAAATGATTAGAAGCCAGATAGATATCTTTATTGGGAGATATGACTTATATAGTTGAGTGAATCATAGATAGCAGGAACATGATTATGGTGATCACTTGGCTGGTGGTTAGGGGGTGGCTTGATCCTTTTAATGAGTCAAGAGCTAAATTGAGGCATCCACTGTATGGGATCATCATCTGCTCATGTTGCTGTATCTGGAAATTTGACTTGACTTCTGCATTTGGCTACGGGTCACTGGGAAGTCAGATTGCGGGTCATGAACCTGCTTAGTCGGAACCTTTCCGGGGGTTGACCCTGTTGTTTCAACAATATTAAGCTTGATTTTGATGGTTTTAATATGCAAAGATGTTTTTATTGATTTGTTGTTATTTGAAGTTTCAAATCTGAAATATGCTAATTTTGAAATTGAGTTGTACTACAAATTTGGTGACATGTCTATTAGGACTGGCCTGATCTCCAAGATAATAACCCACTTTTAGACAAGATTGTAGTCCGATTAACCAATGTGGTACTTCTTATCATAGTAGCATTTGTTAGTTGAGATATGAAGATTTAAAGAAACTGAGAGCTGGACATGCTAAGCTGTGCACTTGCTACTAGATTAATCAAATACTTTTAGTCAAACTAATAACTGAGATTTGACTAAAATTGAGACATTGAAATCTGCATCATACAGTTCAAGTTGAGCTGCTTTAGAGAAGCTTACTAATTTGCCTAGTCCTACTGAGTTAAATATATAGAATAGCGTCCCAATTATGATTGATAAGGCTAGAATTGCGGAATAAGGACAGATTACATTAGAAAGGGGATGGGCTATTTTGCGTTATCCTTCATAGAAAGCATTTTGAAAAAGGAATTGGCCCCTGTAGCGTTATTGGTGCCCGAAGGCAGGTTAGCAGAACTTGTTGACTGGTCGGCATCTCCCTAAAAGATCAATACAAGAGTATTTAAATACTTACAGTTCGAGAAGTCTTGTCAGCAGCGGTGCCAACATAGGGAAGAGGGTTGGGGAAATAGCTGGAGGCAGAGTCCATTCCTTGAAACATGGCGAAATGGGCAGCAAGAAATGCCTGTTCAGGTTGGGCAGCGACCTCTGGGGTCGAGAGAGCGGCTTGCTACAGATGGTGAGCATGTATCAAAGACTAGCCTTACCCTGGTAGCAGAAAAAGGCAGCGGAATAATTGAGGAGTAAAACTCGCTGAGAGATTCATGCTCCTCTTCATCTTCAGCAGCATTGTCGCTAGCAATAGCCTCTAAACGAGACTGGTGGTGTGGTGGAGCATGAGGAACAATGACGGAAATTAAATCACGGGTCATTCCTCGTTGAATGGCTCCACAAAGAAAGCTTTCCCTTAGAACACGTATTTTGTTGAAGGAATCCCACCCACTTGGGACAAACACGCTCTCACGTTCCACCATAAGCCCCCGTGTCTTGAAGTTGTTGAGATAAGAGGGAAGGATAGAAGGTGTTGGCGCAGCTTCTCCGGCTTGAGAGATCTCTCCAGAGCCTGATGCTCCAAACAGCCGATGAAGCAAGTAGTTTCGTAAGAGCGCGAAAGAGCTTGGACGATGGATCGAAGTGTAGATCAGAGTGGCACCATCTAGGAATGATGAGTCTATCCCTGAAGGGCCACTTACATTGTAGACAAATGGTTCGCAATGTCTGCTGAATGAAATCAAAATGATTTTCTTTATAATCTCCTTCACGTTCCACCTGCTTAATCTTATCAGACTGAGAGTTTAGCCAAGCCCTAAAACATGATTACCTTGGTGCACACAATAATAAGGGGGATTCCCAGGTTGCGACTCAAGCATCCTTGGGGAAGATTGATGGGGGAAAGAGGAGCAGTGGTCGCTGCTCGTCTATCTTCGCCAGCACTGATGGGCGCATCCTTGTAGTCTTGGATATATCGTGCCACTAATAAAGAGTTAAACATGCTTCTGTTACAGTTGTACATAGAGTTGTGAGCTCCTCCATCATTGCCTTTCCAGTAGTATAAGCATCGGGATCATTGAGCATCCTAGGATCACAGCCGTGGTCAAGAACGTTGAGATGAGCAAGTTCAAGGAACCGAAGCCATTTTTGAATATTTTCAAGGAAAAGCCATGGCCTCCCCCAATCTAAGAATATCATTGCTGCTGATTGTCCATATTGTAACGGCCCAAGTGCAAGATTGACCAGTTTATGGAAACGAGGATGTGGGTCTGAAACTTGGTAAAAGTTGATCCTTGCCATTGAATCTAGAAAATTTTAGACTAGCCTCTTTTTACTAGTACCATCACTCTCCTCATCCTTGAGATCAATGTATGCATGTGTCAAGGCTAGTTTTGAGCTAGTTGGCAGTTCATCCAGCCTTTTAAAAAACTCCTCCTCTGAGGCTGTAGCAGGTGCTGATTCAAGCCCCCGCCATTTGAACCTCCAGTAGGCTTATCTCGCACACGATTTTTCTTGCCGAACAAAGTTCAAGAAGGTAGATTTCCCTACATTTGGCTCTCCTGGAGATAAGATTAAGTAAAATTTAAGGAGGAAGATCTTTTTTAAACTATCATCTTAAAAAATAAGGCATTTGAGCACACGGACTTGACAAAAAATATTTTTTAAAAATCCTTGCAATAAACAGGAGAAAAAGAGGTATTTGGTGTAACCTAAAAAGCAAAGGGAAAAGGATCCTTACCAAATAAGAAGACACTTTTTGTAGGAGTTGCTCTTGATGAAGCTACAGAATCTAATATCGAAGACCAAATATCCTGGGGATTTGAAGATGAAGAATTCATCGGAACAGACTTGGCAGTATTTTCTTTTTGTTCATTCTGAGATGTGGGAGGATTTGAAAACATGTCTAGACAATTTAATTATTCAAGCACAACAATACCAAGCAAGGTTTTGGTAGTATCAGTAAACTATTATAAACTGTTATTTAAATTGTAGAAAACAGCTCCCTGAGCTCAAAAGGGCACTTAACACCAAAGCTATCAACTTTAAGAAAGTTATAGGGAAACTGAGCAGGATCCAATTATTTAAATACCTCCACTTTATTGTATCAATGGAACAAAATAGGACTGTGATGGCTGACCTGACTCCCTGTCTTTCGATATCAAGTGATGTGAACTTACGACGGTACCTGTCGATAGGTGTGCCACCTAATTGGAACCTAGATACAAGCATTGTCCTATTTGCTCTTTCCAGTTCAAATGATGATTTCTACCATCTGCTAGCTAACCATTTTAATTATCATTTACCTTCCAATTCAAACTACTGCAACTCACGTCTGTTAACTCTAGCCAATCACCAATAGCACCCTTGGAAGCAGCATTACCCTTGCTATCAGAAAGTTGAAGTGCCAAGCATCGAAATCCTTTTACACAAATTCAATACACTTGAAAGTAAATGATGAAATAAAAATGCACTGGTTTGAGGTTCATACTTAAAATCAATGCAACAGCTTCCAAAGCTGCTGAAATCCATAAGTTCAACTGTTGGCTTTATATCCCAGCTCCTGTAATGGGTATTTAGGCATTGACTTAAAACCTATACATCAGGGAATTTAGCTAGCATGAGTTTGG
This sequence comes from Entomophthora muscae, assembly GCA_014839935.2. Classification (NCBI taxonomy): domain Eukaryota; kingdom Fungi; phylum Entomophthoromycota; class Entomophthoromycetes; order Entomophthorales; family Entomophthoraceae; genus Entomophthora; species Entomophthora muscae. The sequence goes on along the minus strand of QTSX02000066.1, from coordinate 90,642 downwards.
GCACCTTGACATGATACCAAGCACTGGAGGGGTTGCTGTTTGGCGTGGGCCAGAGGGCAGAGCCCACCAGAGGATGGGAGCCAACTTGATAATTTAAGAATGGGAGTGACCAAGCAAGGACCACAGGCCAGAGGAGGGAGCTACGGACTCCACCAAGCCAGTCAGAGTAATATAGAATACTCCAAAAGGCTGGGTGGAAGTGGTATTCAAAGAGGCAACAGAAACTTGTGGGCAGTCAGGCCACAGGGTCAGAGGAGGGGTGTAAAGTTACTCCTCCCTCTTAGGCCTCCACTTCAATTCACACCAAATGCTTGGGGACCTCAACCAAATTGTGTTTGAACAATTATCCAAAAGTTAATTAGAAAGCCCTTGAATTAAGACTTGTGGAATTATTCCAAAGATGCCCCACCTGACCCACCCAAGAGATACCCCTGGTTAAATATCATGTGCAAGAGCAGCCAGGAGCAGTGGTAATTGCATCCAAAGTAGGTTCCTCAATTTTTAGTTGAGTCAATTTTCCTTTTTGATTCTGTCTATTCAAAATTTATCAAGATTTTCCCGCCTTGAGAAATGCACTCATATTTGCTCATTTTATTGGTTGATTAGTTTGGTGACATTCAACCTTCCACCCCAATTCTCTCCCCCCTTGAATGAATGCAAGAGTTGTAAAAGACCTTGCTTCATCATTCTCTGATCTAATAAAGTTCAAAATCTGTTATTAAAGCTGGCCACTTGGTTTTATCTTCTCCTTGTGTGTTCAGTTGATTACATCCCTCTTTGGCTTCCCAGGGATTGTTGGTGACAACCATTTGGTTGGTGCCAAAACCATGGTTTTTATTATAGTTGAGAGTATGGAAATATTTCTATTTTGCCTGCCCCCTATTCTTACAGGGGGCCATTGGTACTAAATAGGCCAGCAGGTAATTGTATTTTTCTTGGAATAGCCTGGGCTGGACAGTATACCAATGCCCTTAACAGTTAAATGTTTCTGGTACTCTAGTTCTTGCCAAGGGGTCAGCAATCAGTAATTTTCCAAGGGTGAAAGAGTAGGCTGGGTTGGGTGAATATTCAGTAAAATGGACAGATCCAAAGAGTGCTCCTACTAGTTGGAATAATGCGGGCAGAGGGGCAGGCGGAGTCCTGTGGTCCTACAGGAATAAAGTGTAGATGGTAAAATACTAGAACTAAATAAGGCAAAAATTGGGTGAACTAAAAGTTCATTCAACTTTATTATCAGAATGAAGATACCATCATCTTCAGCATTTTTGGGGTTTTTATGCTACTATTTCCAGTATCTCAAGAAATTGCGGGCTTCAGGTCTGTTGGTATTCCAACTTCAGGAATATGGCACTTGGGTTGGTATTCTGGGCTGGCTGTCTCTTGATTGGTTGACACTGGTGAATGGAAGTGGCAGTGTTATATTCTCTTGCTTCTTTTCTCTGAACTATGCAGCCAAGCCAAATGCATCTTGGTTTGGGCGCTGGGAGCTGGTACTGGTTGATGTTCATTGGGGGGTTCAATCTTGGGTTTCACTGGCACCCCTCCATAACAGGTGTTTACCTCAGCATAAGTTTGAGCCTTCAGTGATGTGCTCTTAGTAGTGGGCAGGTTCAATCTCAGGGAATCTTATGTGCTTTACAGGCTGCTATCAAACAGCCCTCTGACTTGAGCCCAAAAAAACGCGGGCAGCCAGGCTCTTGGCCCTCTGGGTTGGCGGGCCACAGAGTGCAAGATCCAGGGTCAAATTACTGTATTTGACTTTGTTTTGTAACTAAAAGGGAAAATATCATTTTTGATACACTTGGTCAAAGGAGAAGCCAGTGAGTTGGAATGTGACTGGATATAAAATCATCACAAGTGTCAGAAATAACATTTTTTTCTCAAACCCCAAGGTTTGAGGCAAGATTTGAACAGTGGTCAAAACTGCCTGCCTGTGTGTTTTTAGGATTGAATCACCTCCAATTCAAGCTGCAGATATTGTTGAGGTTGAAGGACTCAGTGCTAACCTACCAATGGTGTTGCCCATCAAAAGACATAACCAAAAACTCAATGGATGCAAACAGGCCCCCATCATTGGTCTAATGAGCCTGATGTCTTTCACAGTATCCAATCAGAACCCCATACCTGAAGGAAACACAGACTAGAATGCCGCCCCCAAGAATATTGCTCCATGACAGAAGGATTTTGCTACCCTTCTGAAAAAATCAGCCAATGAACGCCCTCTCTGTGCCTGTGCCATATTACTGCCCTCAAATGTGGGTGTTCCACCCACCTAAATTCCCATTTCCTAATCTTATGATTCCCAATTAGTAGAACTAAAGTCTGGCAGCAGGGTGCTATATGAACCCCTAGACCCTGCTCCATGCTTTATTGCCTTTTTGAATAAAGGTTATGATATATTGATTCTCCAGAATATTGCCATATTTTATCTTAGTTATCTTCCAATTCAACTATAATCCTTCCAGCTTGCCTGCCCCACCGCCTGCAATTTTTTGTCCTCCAGGTGCTCCTACAACCTGTCTACTTCACAGATTACCCATTGAAACCCAAATACCAGGAATACATCTCCAATAACATACTAGCAAGCATCTTCTTGGATCATACTAAAGAGTTGACCAGATATAATAAAGAGGGACCTTGCTTTACCACTGACCCCAACCGTTTAAAGATAAATACAACTTCCTCCCTGCCTACCAACTAGACATGAAGCTTCCTCTCACCCCTAAACCAATGTCCATGTCTGCCTCTGAGCTCCCCCTAGATAACTCAAACAAGCTGTTTAGAATAGTTTATATCATCCTCTCAGGAGTAATTGGCATTATCATCATGGCTTCTGGCCCTTGGTCTTGGGTAGGAAAATCTATGCTGTACCTCCTTAAGTTAGCACCTATCCTATGGTGGGCTCTGCTTGTCTGGCCTGCAGCCTGTCTAATCCCAGAAAATGACAGGCAGACCTCCCAAGGTTGGTTCCCTGACACTGCTGCCTTGTTTGCTGATGCTGTCAAATATGTTGTTGCTGTTAAAAACCATTGTAAAAAAACTAAGTAAAAATCACTAAATTTGAAGTTTAAATTTTTATGGTCTGATTTTTATTGTAATCCTGGGTCCCAATTTGGATTGCTCCTAAAGCCTTTACTTTCAGAGAGCCAGCCTGCAGCGGGTTCAGGGGAACTTTTGGGAAGACAGCCTGCGGGCCTGGAGGGAAGGGCCCACCACAGGATGGGAGCTAACTTTATAATATAGAAGAATGATTTTCCAAGCAGGGCCTAAGGCCCATTAGTAGGCATCATAGAATTAAATAGTCCAGTGAGTGTTTTGTAGAGGATGCCAAATAACTGGGTGAAAGTCAATTCATTGGCAGCCACAGTTTCTTGCAGGTGGCTGGGTCTCAAGGTCACAGGAAAAGTCATAGGCACTAAGTAGGCAGGCAGGTAGTTGTATTTATCCCAGAATAGTAATTGTTGCTTAATATCCCAAGTTCCTTCACGTCCAATTAGTTCAGGATCTAAGGTTCTGGCTTCAGGGTCATAAATTAGAATTTCTTCTAAGGTGAACTCTGAATATGCAGGATTGGGATGATATTCTGTGAAATCTACCAGGACGTAAGGTGCTCCTGGTAGACAGTATAACTTGGGCAGCTTGTCTGCAGTTTCTTGGGGTTGGCTGGTAGAAGATGCAGAGCCAGAGAAATCAATATGTAAATGAAAAAGTGTTAAAATTAGATATTCAATGACCTGAGAGAACCAGAGGTTCATAACACTTTATTCCAAAAATGACAATGAGAAACTTTCTGGCGGCCCCAGAGTATAAGTATGCCCATCTACTATAGAAAAACTTTTGCAGAATCCTTTGGGCTGGGTGGTAGCATTTACCAGGGTTTGGAAATCTTTGATGGCATCTGGAATTGTTGACTTGCTATTGGCTGGGTTTGAGTGGAGAATCTTGATTTCCCTCTTTGAGGCAGAGGATTTGTCATCATCTGGCAGACCTTGTTTTTGGGGTAATTTGTGAAATGCTCTATTGGCAGAGGCCAGCTGTTTATGATAATATTGTTCACATGAGTGCTTCTATTGGCTAGGCCAGAGGGGTGCATAAACAGGCATAATGTGCATGTAATTTGCACCTCATCAGTTTGGTTCAGAGGCTTCTCCAAATTCAAATCTGTTCCTGCTTCAAGCCCAAAAAATGTGGGCGGCTGCACGGTAGCGCTTGTGGGCTGGCAGCCTGTGGGGGTTCAGGGTTTGAATCCCAGAATTGTGTTCTTTCTTGTGAATAAAATGCAGATGACTGTCACTTGTGAAATTTACATACAAACAAAGTGTTGCAACCAAGTTTCCAGACTTGCCTGCTAATGTATCTTACAATACACAGGGGGCGCCCAATGAGCTGCCCCTTGACGTATCTAACGTTATGGGTTAATCTGATGGCAATATCAAATGGCAGGTACTTCATCCTAATTAGGAGTGCTGCCAATTCAACCTGCTGATTTGCGCACAAGTTATTCCTTGGCTCCAAACCTTACATGGAACTTCCCACTATGCCACCCCCTTGTGGCCTTGTGGCTTTTCCCATATAGTATATTACTCACAATATTCTACAATAAACAATACCTTATTCTTATTATCCTGTCCTTTCTATTGGACTGTTGTCTTACCTAATTCCAAATACTGAATCCTCATTGGTCAGTTGTAACAGTGGTAGCAGCAGTAGGTTATCAATCTAAAACAAAAATCCCCCAAGAAAGGACGGAGTACGGGCTGTATGGCTACTCCCCAACAAGTGACCTTCCTGCTAATCCCCAAGGGGGATATTTCCAACGGGTACATCATATATCAAGACCAGTTAGTTCTCATCAGCGTGTACAATCAGCTCTGCCTCAGGCAGCGTGACGCCAGCGTCACCCCGCCCCAGTCAGACCTGTCCCAGCGCATGCTCAACCTTCAGCTAGAAAACTTTACTGGTGGCATCAAGGGGGCTGACACTGTCAGTTGGCTCCAGTCCACTGAGACCCGCCTTTGCATCTGCCAGGTTCCTGAGCCCATGTGGGTTGCCACTGCGTCTGGTTGCCTCACGGGGCCCGCCACTGTGTGGTTCACTAACTGGGCCAGCCAGGAACTTGACTTAACCTGGGCGGCATTCTGAGACGCTGCCAAGTCCTGTTACAGTGAAACCTTCTCCCCCATTGTTGTGGGAACTCCTCTTCTAGCAATCAAGCAAACTGGTTCTGTTCCTGAGTACCTTGCTGCCGCCCCTGAAGCTGTGACTGACGGAAATGCAATGTTACTCACTCTCATTGTCAATGGGTTAAAACCCCATATCTGCAAGTGGGTCCCTGTAGGTTGCTGTACCTCCATTGATGACTGCTATAAAGCCATTGTGGAGGCTAACAACCAGGCCTCAATGGGCTTCTGTTGTACCAGTGACGCTCCATCCTAACCACGTACTACACCTGGCAGTGGCTACAGTCAAGTAGGCCACCGCCAATCATGTCAGCAGGATAATGGGACTAAACGCCCCTGCTAGGGGGAGCTTCAGCTAGCACAGATTGAGGATCAGGGAAAAGCCTGGGGGTTGTAGCAACAAGAGGCCTTACAACCCCACCTGACCCATCCTCTCAATCATTGCTTATGAAGAACCCCTGTGACTACAACATTCACAAAGTTGAAACCCTGAAAGTCTTTCAAGTCCACAGTGACAACCCCGTATTGCAAGCAAGCCATTCCTCAAATAAAGTAACACACTTGTCCTATCCCTTCTGTTTCTGTGGGGGCACCCACAAATTACTGGTAGATACCAGGGCCGACCACACTATGGTGGACCAGGCGTTTGCTGACTCCCAACAATTAGACCAAGTGCCCAGCAGGTTCAAAGCAGTACAAGTAGCTGACTTCCTCAGAGTTGCCATCACCCACAAGACGGTACCCTTCTCTGTGAGAATGGGGAACATCCAGGTTAAGCTATCTGGGCCAATCATGGTAGGGCTCAGCCACAACATAATTGCTGGTCTCAACTGGCTTTGGCACAACTGTCCCTACATTGATTGGGATACCTCTGTCATCATCCTCAACAGAAATGGGGTGGGGTTCCAGATTTACCCTGTGGAAATGAGCAAGCTACTCCATGATACTGTTTTTGTCAGAATAATGGAGACAGGCTCATACAATTTCAAGGGGGGAAACTAGACTTCAACCAATGCTCAGTCAAAGTTATCTGTTCTGAACCATCAGCAGTCCCTCCCTTGACATCTTAACCATCACCAGCGCTTGCGGCACTCCTCGAGGAGTACAAGTATGTATTCAGTGAGACACTTGAACAATTACCTCCTCCCCAGGAGATCCAGCACGCTGTACAACTTCAAGGGTTGTTACCTAAAGCACAACCATTATACCGTCTCACACCAAAGGAAGATGAAACCCTCCACCAGCACCTTGTGGACGCGCTTGATAATGGCTTCATTTGCCCCTTGCTCTCTCCATACGGGGCAGCAGTCTTCTTTGTAGCCAAGAAGGATGGGTCCCTTCACGTGGTCACAGACTACTGCGCCCTAAATTAGGTGACGGTTAAGAACAAGTACCCCCTGCTGCTGATTGAAAACCTGTTTGATACACTCACAGTTGCAAAGATCTTTAGCAAGATTGATCTCACTGCGGGGTACAACCAGGTCCACATTGCACCAGGGGATGAGGCAAAACGGCCTTCTGCACGCGCTACGGGTTGTTTGAGTGTCAGGTCATGAACTTTGGAATGACCAACGCTCCTTCCACCTTTGCCATGTTGATGAACAAAGCATTTGAGGAACTGATTGGGAAATGTGTGATTGTGTACCTTGACAACATTATTGTCTTCAGTCAAGATCAAACCACACACCTCCAACACCTCTGTGCTGTCCTTGACACCCTTTGGAAAAACCAGCTAAAAGCTAAACCCTCCAAATGTGAGTTCCTCAAGTTGGACCTACTATTCCTTGGGCACACCATCTATGCCCAAGAGGTAAAGCCCAACCCTGCCAAAGTTAAGGCAATCACCAGCATGCCTTCCCCCACCAATGTGGCCCAAGTGCAGACATTCCTTGGCATGGTTGCCTACGTGCGCAAGTTCATTCCCAATTGCAGGGAACTAATTGCACCTCTCACTGAGCTCCTCAATACCAAGCAGTGCTTCCATTGGACCCATGTCAGAGATTGAGCCTTTGAGATGTTGAAGCAAAGGCTCATAACAACACTAGTACTGCAGTTCCCCAACCAAAACTGACAGTACAAACTCAAGACCAATGCCTCTGATAGAGCCATAGGATGTGTGCTACGGGTAAAAACTGACAATGGCGTCTTCCTCCCTGTGGCATATGAGTCCAGGAAACTTACCAACTCAGAACAATGCTACCACATCCAGGATAAAGAATTGGCAGCCATTATACACTGCGTCAAGAAGTGGCGCTGTTACCTGGAAAGTGCTACCTTCCCAGCCCGCATGCTGACAGACCACAAGTCACTTCAGTACTTCAACACACAGTCCCACTTGACACGCCGCCAAGCAGGATGGGTGGAGCGCCTATCCCCTTACCAGTTGCACATTGAATACAAGCCTGGGAAGGAGCTTGTCACAGCTGACGCTCTTTCACAACTCTACATAGCGTCCATCACTGGGGACAATGGCTTGGACCCAGATTGGCCCATGCTCTACCTCTGTCCTGAGGCAACTCACTACAAGGGCCTTAACTTGGTAACCATCTCCAAGCTGAAGGACAACAAAAGCCAGTCCACCACTGATGCTGGTAACGTCTGCCGTCGGGCAGAGACAGGTGAAAAGACGCCTTACATTCCCACTATGCAACAATGGGACACAATATTGCACTACCACCAAACCCTGGGTCACATTAGAGGGCGTAACCTCTTTGAGATCATGAAACATAAGGTTTGGTGGCTGCGCATGCGTCAAGACATCTTGGACCTCCTCAAAAGTGCGTGTTGTGCAAAAAGAACACATCCAAACCTGCACCCCCCAAGTCTGTCCTGCCCATCAAGGCCATGGAACCCTTCAAGCAGTGGGCCCTTGACATTGTGGGGCCACTCCCCAAAGACAGACTGGGAAAGAAGTACATTATCACTGCCATTGATTACTTCACTTGCTGGCCAGTGGCCTGGGCAGCAACCAACCACACCGCCACCACCATTACCCGCTTTATTGGCAAGGAAATTGTGGCCTACTTTGGGCAACCCAAACGTCTCATCCCTGATGGTGGTCCTGAACTAGTTGGGCATGTCATGAAGGCATACTGCGCCAAGAACTCACTCCAACGTTTAGTTACAACCCCCTAACATCCTCAAGTCAATGGATGCGTGGAACAGTTAAATGGTTCACTGGTGCAACTGATTGCCAAGCTCTCACAAGAGCACCCCAACACCACATGAACTGAACACCTGCCCACTGCTCTACTCATCCTGCAAGCAAGAATCAACAGGGACACAGGGTTTGCCCCAGTACCCTGGCCTTTGGGACACCTGACAGTCTGACAGGGGTTGAACAGGGAAAGCTACGGTCCAAGGTTCCCAACAAGCCTCCCCTATTAACAACCCCATCCCTGGATCAATGGCGTGCCAAAGCCTGGGAAATTGAACACAAGCAGATTGCAGGAGGGACAAAGCACCTCAAAGCTAGATACGCCTTAGGTGATCCTGGCTACACCCTCAATACCAATTCTGCCAAGTTGGAACCCAACCACCTAGGGCCCTTCAAGATAGCCGCTGTCTACAACAATCATATCTACCAACTTGAAGATGCCCAAGGAAACACCAAGAAGCTTCACCATGACTACTTGCGCCCCTGCTACGCCATCCCCACACAAAGGTTGTTTGTTCGTACCTTACCAGACCTTCCTCAGACTCCAGTCCTGGTGTCTGACAACAAGCAGGAGGCAAGGGGGGTGTTGCAACCAAGTTTCCAGACTTGCCTGCTAACATATCTTACAATACACAGGGGGCGCCCAATGAGTTGCCCCTTGACGTATCTAACGTTATGGGTTAATCTGATGGCAATATCAAATGGCAGGTACTTCATCCTAATTAGGAGTGCTGCCAATTTAACTTGCTGATTCCTGCACAAGTTATTCCTCGGCTCCAAACCTTACATGGAACTTCCCACTATGCCACCCCCTTGTGGCCTTGTGGCTTTTCCCATATAGTGTATTACTAACAATATTCTACAATAAACAATACCTTATTCTTATTATACTGTCCTTTCTATTGGACTGTTGTCTTCTCCAATTCCAAATACTGAATTATCATTGGTTCAGTTGCAACAAAAGAGCCTTGAAAATCAATAAGATGTCACTGTTCTCAAATTAGATAGCTGTTAATTAGCTGCTGAAATGTTCTTTTTTTATTTTAAAATACAAATACTACACATCTTGTATGACTTGATTTGTTTCAAGTTTGTAAAATTTTGCTTCTAGTTGCTCATTTTTGTTTTTTAGCCCTTTTGCTGATGCCTCATCTGATTCTAATAGCATTATAGTACATTACAGAACAACCTCAATGTATTTTGCTTTCTATACCAAGTCATTTTATTTGTAGTTTGGACTACATTGTTTGATATTTGGTATAATTTCATATTTTTGTTAGCAATATTACGCTTCTTATTTTACATTGCTTCAGTTCAACAAAAATTCTTAAAAATTTTGCTATCTGAAACTCACCCAACTTAGAGTTCACTTAAATACAAGTCCATTTTGTTTAAATCCAAGGTATTTTTGCTTAGAGCCATAGCTTTTAAAACTACTGTATGAAATACTGGATGGAACCCAGGGACCTAATACTTGTAAAGCAGATCACCAAAATTTTGTTTTATTTGTTGTTGTTATTTTCATAAACTTTTTTAAACAAACAACATTAACTTTTTTGGGTTAGTTCCTGGCTTCTGGGTTTTAAATTTTAACCTTTTTAATGTTAGAATAAATTACACCCTAATTTTTATGAGCCATTATTTATCAAGAATTTTTTCCTCAAGAGGATAAATCCTTCCTCTCTATCTTATCTCAATTTCCTTTTGAAATGAATAAATACTGGAGTCATTTAACTCAACTCCAAATTGAGATTGTTTGTATAAGAGAAGGGGGCTAGACAAAAGAGTCTGGCTCCCATCCTGGTGGAACCAACCACCAGGATGCCATCCAGTGCAGGACTGGAATGGCCGCTCAAAGAGGCCTCCCAAAAGAGGCTGGCCAAGAAAAAGGAGGAAAATAGACATCCAAGGCCATAACCAAAGCACCAGTAAGTAACCATAGAGAACAATCCCAGGTGAGAGGGATATTGGGACCCACATGAGAAACTTGGTGTGGGGAGGGAAGGGAGTGACTTGGGACTATTGTAAACTTGTTGTTTTGCAAGTCCAAAAAAGGGGATTCATCAGTCCCTGACTCTGGAAAGTATGAGAGGCCCTCAGGATAAGGACTTATCCAATACAACTGGACAAGTGTGGTAAGGATGGTGGGAACCTGATTCAAACAACAGAAGGTATTGGAGAGCATACCAGGGTTGGGAATAGAATTTTGAGCAGCCAAGGAAAGTATATTCCAAATACCTGGGGTTGTGGTCCAGAACAACAGTAAGATGGGTACCATAGTCACCATGAATGCATTATGTAAAGGAGACAACATTGTTGCAGAAGAATTTTTAATCAAAACTTCTGGGCAGACAGTCTGCAAGCGCTAGGGCAGTTCCAAGGGTTCAAACCAAGTTTGGATCCTCTTGGATTGAATCTCAGCAAAAAACACAGCATACAGGCAGTAGGGCATGCAGACCAGAGGAAAGCGGGAGGAGGGACAACAGCAGGAGTCAGGACAATAACCTTTGTTATTTAATAAAACTTCAAAAGTACAAATAAATTTTCAAAATCAGGAGTTTTATTTGGTAATTGGAATTGATAAGCAAGGGACCTGGTGGCCCTTGCTTCTATTATAAGCATAGGAGGGGTAATAGTTACGGTAGTTTAAAGGAGGGGGTTTTGGGAAGCAACAAAAGGGGAGCCAGTTAAAAGTAACGGCCTATATTCCCATGGTCTGGGCCCAAGAAAATATAAGCAACAGACCTGAGTGTAAGGAATAGTCACCCATTTGGCTAAGTGCATTCAAGGGACTTAGGGTGTACATTACCCCTAATGCCTGCCTTTGACGTCACAACTGGGATGCTCCCAAAACCAATTACTTTGGGACAAGGGACCCCCAGGCCAGAGGAATTTCTTTACCGGGACTCCACTGATTGTGGAAATTCATTCCAAATTTTCTCAGGCCGCAGGTTAGCCAACCCCTGTAAAATGTGGCCTGTCTTTTCCTGTTGTCCTGCAAATTGTTTCAAGACAGGACAACACCAAGAAAACAAACAATCTATCTGGATTAAAGTCTCCTCTGCAGTTGGAGGGAACTCCAGAAAAGGGGAAGAAGTTTTGGCTGTGAAAGCCAGTACAAAACGCTTGTCCACAGTGTGGGCCAAGTCCCCTAGGTTTTGGAGAGGCTTTGCCTGCACACAGACTGCTTTTTTTGATGGTCCAGGGAATATATCTCTGTCCAGAGCTAATGTCAGGCCTTGGAACTTTACAGTTTGACTTACATCCCAAAGGTACTTGTTAGGTTATCAGAGCTTCTGTTTATTTGAAAGTTCAAAATTTGTTAGCTTTTTTAATTATGATTCTTTTTTATTATTTATCTCATCAGTTAAGTAAATTTTATAAACAAACTCAGTATTAGATTCTTGATTGTTTTAATCCAAAAAATTGATTCTAAGCAGTATCCAGACCTTGAAATTATTTTTTAGATCAGTCTTCCATTGTTAAAACTGGACTATTGTTGTAACTGAATCAATAATAGTTCAGTATTTAGATTGGAGAAGACAACAATCCAATATAAAATACAATAATAGGAATAAAATGTAGTTTTTATTGAAGAAAAGTGTAATTAATATACTATATTGAGAAGCCACAAGTCCACCAGGGGGTGGCACAGTGGCTTGTTAAACATAAGGTTTGGGTTGGGAATAACTTGAGCAAGGGATTAGTGTTTCAAATTGGCAACACTCCTAATTAGGAGATAGTGCCTGCAATTCAACATTGTGCTCAGACTGGTCCATATTGTTAATCACATCATGGGGAAACTCACCAAGAGCCCCCTGTATATTGTGAGATACATTAGCGGGTGGGGGAGTAAACTTGATCACAACACTATGGTTTAAATTCCTTATTTTGATCATTCATTTAAGTCCTCATTTTGCTTCCTATAAACTTCTAGAAGCTTTGTTTCAGTTGCTTTTACAAACTTTACCTACTTTCTTATATTTGACAAACATTAATATATTGGGGCTAAAAGCATTATTTTATAATCATCTTTCTAAAAGCTTCAGGCCTTACAAAAAATGAGTGTGGCACAAGGAGAAGGAGGGGCAGCTTCACAAGTGGGGGTGCCAATGAGCTTGTGAAAGGGTTCAGTTGTGATGAGGCAGTCAGAGGTGGACTTAATGTTCTGGGAAAAAACCACATTGGCCACGTCTTGAAAGGCAACCTTATAATATTGCAAATTGCTGAACTGGGATATACTAATGTTGTGAACCCAACTTTACAGGTATTATCAATTGAACTTAAAGATAGTTTAGCTCAAGATATGGATTGCAAAATGAAGGATTTTTGCTTTCAAACTGATTTTTCTGGCTCCCCTAAATTTGCATTGGAATCAATTATTTAATCACTTGCGCCTCTATCAGCCTTATGCCACATTGGTGTTTTCACTGATGATACAAAGATCAATCTCCTTGGTATTTAAAGAAATCCCCATTTCTAGATAAAGTCAAGTTTATCTTAACTCTTCTTTTGAAAACTTTCTAGCTTCAAGCGCTCTCTTCTTGTTGTCCAGGGAGATCTATATTTTACATCATCCCATAACAGAGAAAAACGGTGATACACTTTGCCTTGTTGCAACACCCAGGTTGCCAACTCCCGCTTAGTTTGAACTTCACCTCTTTTTTATAAAGACTCACCCTAGTTCTCTCTTATTTCATTATAGTAGGGTGAAACTTGACACTTGATCTTGTTGAGGAAGGGATGGGCATTCAGCTCATACCTCACAAAGTGCATTACACCTTCTGGTTCCAATCCTCCCAGCTAGAGAAGGGAAGCTCCTGATTTCAAAGGTACCTTATCTTGAAAGAGATGTCATAACTCCTTCAAACAAGCAGTATCAGTTAACCCAAGGTTGGTGAAATAGTCCCCAAAGAGGCAGATCCAAGCCTTATAACTATCTCCTCTAAAATGCTCACATTCTGAGAAGCCTAAAACTTGATGGAAGAGGACAAATCAGAATATGGCACCAAGGAAATATTTTTAGGAGAGAGATTCACAGTGGGGAAGGAAGAGGAAGCCTCGGCAGACCTTGAGATGACAACAGGGGGTACCATCATAAAAGGTAACAACAACAAAAAACAAGAGAATAATCCAGGTAAGAATCATTAGACATGGCCTTCAAAAATTTGTAGCAGTAAACCACAACCCCCAAAAAAATCAAAGTAGGGGATAAAGAACAGTTTATTTGGTCTGAAGCAGATGCACTGTTATAGTGGCCAAATAGTGTTAACTGATTTTTGGAATGTATTGAATTTGACGTTAATGTCATCACACCATCTAAGGATTTATGCTACTCTTCACCACTTACTTAAAATATATTAGATGCTTAACTCATCTATTAAGTTAAAAAAGGATATAAGAATGGTTAACTTAGATATTTGACCCTTTGAATGAATAGTGTTATGTATATACTTATGGGAAAAACAGTAGTTTTCAAACTTGTCAAGATAAACATATATTAGTCAATTTAGAATGTATAGGCTCAGTCACAAAACAAATTTCAACTGGAACCAGTTGAAGATCAATTTACTCAATAAAACTTCCATTTGTCTATGTCCAGAAAAAAAATAGTCAATCACAACAAAATTAAAGTCAAATACCAAATTCCAAAAATGAGACAGCAAACACATAGAACTCAAATTCAAAACAAACACAATTCAGTCATATTCTGAAGAATTATACATCAAATTTGATAATGAGTGTCTAGCAAAAATGACACAAGCAGAGAATGCATGAGGTTCAGTCACAAAATTGATAAGTTCAAACACAAAAAACTTCATTTTTTAAAAAATATTGATTATTCTTGGGACTCAAATTGTAAATATTGGATTTCAGGACTGAATTCACCAAAATCTATTTGGAAAACTACAGCATTATTTTCAATGTACATGCTTCTAAATTTGGCTATTTATGTCTGAGAGCATGTCTTAAAAAGGAGCACACACTTAAATAAAATTAATTCTCTGGAAATACTTTTCTTTTTTGTTTTTAATAGAATTTTTACTGCTTTTTGTTTACCATGAGTTTCACCAGTGAAGATAATTTTGACATTGTCAAGGAGCAGTATCAGGAGCTACTCCAAGCTCAGGCAGCTGATCAAGGGAGTGCAACCATCATGTTTCCCATCTATACCCAGTTCAATGCAAGTTACAAGGAGAACAAGCTGTATGTGTCACAAGGCACATCCATGGGTGGCTTTTCTGATAGCCAATATGGTGCTCCCCAAGACCAGGCTCAACCTGGACCTGTGCCAAATTCTGGAGACTGGGCAACTGTGGCCCCCTCCAATCCAATCCAATCATTTCTCAAGAATTTAGGCCAATTAAATCTTACCCTGTTTAATCTAGGTCCCCTTATTCCCAAAGGCCTCAAAAACGTCAAATAATAACCAATGAAATCATAGAGGAGATTGTGAGCCTCAAGCAGAGTGGCATAAATGTTGCTGAAATTGCCACTTGTCTTCAATTCACTGAGGTGGTGGCTAAGTGTGAGTTCCAAGCCCTTTCAAAGAGAGGTGATACCAAGATGGCCAGGAAGTCAAAGAAGCAGGCCAACTCCCAGATCAAGGAGGTGTATCCCATAATGCTTGAAATCCTCCAGCGGGACCCATACCTTCAATTGACTGAGGTCTGTTGCTTACTTGGGCTCCAAGGCATATTCATTTCCAGTACACATCACAGCTCTGGATGCATGGGCTTTTAGTCAGTGATATGATTCTAACCAAAATGGCTGGCTGATGAGTTAGATGGTGGCTCTGATTTTCCCTATGCCCCTGTGATTGAAGCCACCATCACCCACTGCCTGTCCAGTATTTTTGACAATTTCATTTTTATATCATACTATGAATTTTCATTAAAAGTTCAGGACTATGGCACTTTGGTGAGAAAGAACCCCCCAAGGGTAAAAAGAAGGAAACAGAGGGGATTGTGATTAGTGTGTTCCTTGCATCTTCCCTAAAAGGGAATGTATTTTACCAAACCATGTCCAGTTACATCAATGGGTACTGGTACAGAAAATTCTTCTCCAACCTTCTTGCCACCTGGAGCTCAGCTAATTCCAAATTTAGGATTTTCCTGAGCCACCAAATGGAGTGTGCTGAAGCGCCTCTGAGAAGTTCTAAGCAGGCAGCCACAATGTCTCAATTTCCCTGCTGGCCATGTCAATTTACACCTGGTAGATGAGTTGTTCTTGAACATTGGGGAAATCATCCAAGCGCGCAACCCTGCAACCAATAACCAGGTGGTTAGTGCAGCCCACAACCACACAGTGCTTTTCCCCTGTCAGAAGGTTACTGATATGCTTACCAAGATGACCCTGAATGCTCACAGCAGCAGCCAATCATCAAAGGATTCCCAGCCACCCCTTGCAATTCCCTGGCATAAAAGCCAATCACTGTTCTCCTGGAGTCCAAGTATGATGTAATGTATTATCAATCCTCCAAGCCAATCAAGGCAATAACATACCCTAGGTCCTCAAGCTACCCTAGTCCCCAGCCAACCAACCCAGTTGTTTAGAACCCACCCCCAGCCAATCAAATTCTCCTCCCTCAACCCAGTCTGCCATCTAGTTTTCCCCATCTACTCCCCCATTTGCCCAATAAAACTTGCCCCCAACAATTTTTATTTTATAATATATATTAGTTTAACTTTTAGGTATTTTAATTGTGATACAATATATTTTTACATTTAACTACAGTGATAATTGATTATAATCATGCCATAAGTTAAATTTGGTTGCTTTAATATTTATTAATTCTATTATTTTCTATTATAGTATTTTAAAGCTATGGCAACAACCAAAAATACCTCAGATTTAAATAAAATGATCCATATTTAAACAAAATCTAAGTCACACAAGATTCAGGATTCAAATAATTTAAACATTTTTGGTTAACAAATGAGCTGTCAAGCAATAAACAAAATTTCACTAGCACATTATATGAAACTATCTCAAACATCAAGCAGCGTAGTTTAAACCACAAACAAAATGAACTGACACAACAAGTGAGATGGATGGATGCTGTTCCATAATATATTATAATCCTCTCTAGATTCAGATGAAGCACCAACAGAAGGTCTACAATGAAACAAAAATAAAGCAGCCTAGAAGCAAGATTTCACAAACACAAAATGGAAATGAAGCCACACAAGATGTATAGTACAAGCAGCCTAAAAAATAAAAGTAACAGTTTAACAGCCAATCAACAGCTATCTAATTTAGGAACAAGGAAATTTTATTCATTTTCATGGATTCTTATTTTTGTATAAAGGTTTTGAGAACTTTCCAAATATGGACTAATGATCACAATAAAAATAAATCATAAAATTTTAAACTTCTACTTTTAGTGATTTTATCCTTGGTTTTTTTACAATGGTCTTTACTAGCATCATTTTTGACAGCACCAACAACCAAGCCAGCAGCAGCCAAGCCATCTTCAATGAAGGCAAGGCTCAGAACGTGGAGGAACCCATTTACACCCAAGCCTTTGATGCAGGTAATGAGGAAGCTGTCCGGTACTTGACCCCCAACCCATATGGCTTTGACTTGTTTAAGATTCACTTAGCGTCTAGCTCTGCCCTTGCTCCCTTACCCACCCCTGCACAAGCTGCCAACCAACCAACCAATTAGAATGGCAACCCTGATTCAGAAAAACTTCCCACCACCAGCCAACCTGCCCCCCTCAGCCAATCAGGCTTCAGCTCCTGCAGCCCAGTGCCCCAAGCGCCAAATCATCACTTCCCAAATTCTTCAGGAAATTGTGGCACTCAATCTGTGTGGTCTGTCCTGGGACCAGATTACCAGCCAATTACAATTCACCCAAGCTACTGTCATGCAGGAGTTCAACAAACTAATAAACAAGGGGAATCTGATTGGGATGGCAAAGAAGCCAAAGAAGCAGGTTGACTCCCAGATCACCAAGGTGTACCCAATAATGCTCAATATCCTACAGTGGGACCTCAGGCTTCCCCTGACCCAGGTCCAGAAACAGCTTGTGCACCATGGAATTTGGGTGTCTGAGTGCATGGTGCAGCTCTGGATGTACAGGAAAGTGGTGTCAGTTTGTTTGTTAACCAATGTTGCTGGCAACCAATGGGATAGTAGCAAGGATTCCCCATATGACCCCACCATTGAATCCACCCTGGTACAATGCCTGACAAGTTTGTCTGATGAAATCATGTTCATTGCCTATTAAAAATTGCCCATTGCCTTTGACAAGTTTGGTGAGCAAGGAAACACCGCCACCCAAAAAGAAAGGAAGAAGGTCAAGAAGGTGATGTTTATTGGTACGTTTCTGGCTGTTTTGGCCAAGGGTTTTGTCTACTATTGGACAACCCCAGATTTCACCAATGGTTACAAGTATAGCCACATCCTTGGCAAATTGCTTGACTCCTGGGATAGCTCAAATTCTATTCACCAGGTTTTCTTGAGCCACCAGATAGAGGGTAGCTCCGCCGCCCTCAAGGCCATCCATGGACGCAGGCACCAGGCCTCTGTGTACCCAGCCAGTCACTCTGACATCCATCTGTATTATGTTGTGTTCTTCAACATTGGAAATACAGTTCAGGAGCGCTGTCCACAGGCATTTAATGATCTTTATCTTGATGTCCTAGACCATGATTCTCTCTTTGGTTGCCAAATGGTGGCTGACTTGTTTGCGCAGATGGTTTTGCATGTTAATATGAGCAACCAATCACAGAAAGACAAGCGCCTCCCACCCCATGCCACAGCCACCTATCAACCAATTCAGCCAATGACAGACAAGGAATACCAACAACAGTATATGGCAGCCATCACACACAATACTCCTGCCTCTACCTCTACCCCTGCCACCCCTACCTTCCAGCCCCACCCACCTAATCCCAGACCCCCCAGGACAGCACTGCCTCTACACCTTCCTTTCCACACTATTCTGCCTACTAGGCATCACTCTTCCCTGTCCCCAATAAACTCCCTGCTGCCAAGCATTTTCTATTTATATTATCTTTTTCCTGAATTTCATTTTTCATTTTCTCTTTGTTGTTAGTTGCTTTTTATTCTTTATGTTCATCTTATTTCTATAAAAATGTATATTTACTATGCCATGTATCTTGATCTAGAACACAGTTATTTTTAGCACCCAAACACAGCCCCCTGTGAAAATATTAACAACAATTTAGGGATCTGCAACAACTTTGTCTAAACACAATAAACTTATAATTTTCTAATTTAAATTTAGCTGATCCCCAAATTGTTGTTAATACTTTCAAAATGGGCTGTGTAAAGTGCAAAAAATAATATGGCAATTAAGTAAACAATGCCAACACAAAGCAAACAACACATTTTAAGATAAGCGTAAAACATATATAAAATAGGTAAAAATATGAGATATTGTAGTAAGTGGGAAAACAAACATGCATAAACAATGAGGCAATAGTATCAGAATAACACATATTTTATTGGGGTGAAAGCTATAAAAACATATGGAAAGATTAGTAAAAAATCAATGAGAGAACTTGAAAAGCTACTAAAAGACCTTGACTCAGCAATTGCTGAAATCAAGGAAATTGACCGCAAGGTCAAAGCAAAAGTAAATTATGCCGCTCTCAAAGGCAAAAAAATTGACAAGGTGTTGGCCAAGGCGCTTATAATCAAAATACCTGACACCCCTGAGAAGACCATTGAGCGTCTTCTTAACATCCAGTCACAGTTGTGGAGGGCTTACAATTCAATTCCTATGCCTCTTCTATGCTGTTCATCTGGGCCAATGACCCTGAGATGTATGAACATCTTAAACCAACCAAGAGGCCCGCAAAAAAGACACTAAGATGCCTGTGCAGCTGGTTGCACCAAAGATGGCCAAACTGGCAAAGGCTGAAGGCAAGGAGGAAACCCAAGAAAGTAATCTAAAAAAGAAAATTAATAAAAAATTGGAAATACTCACCTGTTTTTTTAGAAAATATAGCTGGCAAAATATGCCAGGTCCTGGTCCCCTTTGTCCCTGCCATCTTTTATGCCAATTATGCCACTCACGTGGCCAAGCAGCTGTTTCTGTCCCCCCTGTCTTGCAGGAGCTCAAAGGCAGATTTCATGGTACCTTTCTGATATTGCATGAGACTTTAGCTGAGCTGACACACAGGGAAGGGGTATCTGAGTGGGCATTTACTGCCTACAAGGATGCCCAATTGGTCCGCCTGGACCTGGTATCCCTCAGTGGAGTTTACTGTGTAAACTCCATTGAGATTGCTTTGGACGTCCTAGAAATGCTCCCATTCAAGAACATACCAGAGATGAGCTGGGCTCATACAGCTTCTTGCTTCTGCTTCCCATTAGAGCATACACTCTCTTAACTTCTTAAGAACTTTGGGCACACAGTGAGGAAATTGGCTGTTGCAGACACAACAGCCATAAAGAAGACTAAAATCTTCCTGCAGACTTTGGGCTGGCCTGGAGTGCAGATGAGACAGGGCTCCCTTTGGCAATGGATCTTACCTTCAGCAAGACCAAACATGAGAAGAAGATCAGTGCTGTGTTTAATAAATTGTGCAAGTTTACTGAAGCCTTTGCTGGGCAAAGGCTTCATCAAGTGGTGTACCTGTGATATCTTTTCTTCTTTGGGATGGGCGCCAGCAAAAAGACCTGGAAGGGGTCCTTCTCAGTTTTGATGAGACCAGGCTCTTCCTAGACAGGAAGAAGGTCCCCCTGGGCTACAGATTGTTCAATCACGTGATTCAGGACGCCCTGGTCCTGGGTGGGATTTACGGGACTGCAGCCCTGCCAGAAAAGCTGCTCCTGAACTCCCACCTGACCCTACTGCCTTTTACAAGTTGCAGAGAATACTTTAATCAGGGTGTATCCATCATATACAGTGTAATGGTGGGGGTTGTGTGCCACCTCAATTGCCAGGTGGGTACATACAGAAGAACCCACTATAGGCGCCCACAATAAAAAATCTCTTTCCTCAATATAATTCTAAACTTTTAAATTTTACTTTTTAAAATAATTAATTTTTCTAACTCTTATTTTAGCAAACAATTTTTGCAAAAAAATCCCAGAGAAGGTCTTCATAAAAGCATAATAATATATGTTAATAAAATTCACTTCTAACTTGAGTACTTTAAATTTATTTTTTAATTTAATTTTTATATTTATTTGATAAGAGTGATATAAATATATATGCATAGTCCAGTATCAAATGTTTGGGATGGCCAGTAGAGGTCATAATAAAATAATTTAATATAAAATAAATAAATTATTAACCTTCATTGATGGTCTCACTGAATGCAATTCCAGGTGTGGAAGCTTCTAAATTTAAAATGATATTTAATAAATATTATATAGTAAATTAGTTTATAAAAAATTTGGACACACTAAGCCTTTAATTGATTGGCTGTTGAGCAAGGCACATGGGGAGAAATGAATCAGGGTGGCCATAGAATTTGGCCACAGTCTCAGCTTGGAGGGTGTGGATCCCAGCCTGGAGAAAATCAAAAAGGTCCTTGGTCCCAGTTGGGGTCCCTTGCTTGACAACTCTCTTTAGCCGCCCAAAGACCTCCTCAATGAGATTTAGGAATGGGGAATAGACAGGGAGGAATAGGAGGCGCAAATTTGACGTGGCTAATTGCTGGGGGCCCACTGCAATGCAATTATCCTTCATTGGGAATTCCTTGAGAATATCAGTCACCTTGTGGAGAGCAAAATTTTTCAACACAATTACGTTGGTGAATCCTGGGCTTGTGCGCCTCAGGTGCTCCTGGACCAATTGGAGAAATAGTAGAGCAGTCTGGCTATTATGAGGTCCCAATATCATTTGGTACATCCCAATCCCTTCTGGGCCAAGGAGAGCCACCATAGAATAGGCTGTGGTGTGGACTGCAGCATGCAAAGCCACCCTGTCATGGGAGCCTTTGGTGACATACCCTTATGCATTGCACATAGACAAGGCAAATGCTGATTTGTCAATATAGTAGAATATGACAGTTCCCTTGTTTTTGAGGGCAGTGTATGCCCCAGCATGATTTTTCTGGGTCTCAATATTGATTGGGCTGTTTCTGTTATAGGGAAATACCCTGAGTTTTTTCCATGAAAAATGCAGACCCTTCACCAGATGGTAGTAAAAGGAAATTGAAGCCTGGACCCCAAAAGTAGACTTGATCATAGCCTGTATATTTGCTAGTTCAAGATGGTAGTCTTGGGTTATCCACTGAAAAATTGCCCATTTGTGCTCCTTGGTGAGCATGGTGGATATACACAAGGATTTCTCTGCGACAAGGACTTGGCCTGTGTTGATATAGGTGTTGAAGGTTTTGGAGGCATACTTGGGATCCACTCCAATAAGGGCTGTGGCCACCTTGTAGTCATCAGATTCCTGCATGATCTGGAGAAGAGTGATCCACTTGATATCAGGAATGCTCTTCTGGGCGGGCTTAGTGGGCTAAGATGAACTGGGATCCTGATTGATGACTGGCACACAAGTCATGGGCACCTTGGTATAGAACGCAGCAACCTTCTTGAGCACTAGCTGCCCCTCTGTAGTCCTATAGAACTCAGGCTTGCTGTTGTCTTCCTGGTTGTCATCACTGACGTAGGGCTCATAGCTGGTGTCAAGCACAGGCTTAACCTTCTCTAGAATGGCTGACAGGACCAACTCTTGGCGGTACACAGGGTTGAACACATATGAAGTAAGTTCTACCTCCTTGTTTCTAACTTTTTTTTGTTGTGGTAACCCTGGTGGGCTTTTGGGTCAGCTTGGGGACACAAGAGTTGATGCTCCACACCCTAGCAGCTTGTGCTCCTTGAACTAGATGTGTCAGTGCAGAGTCACTATTGAACTCTCCTCTCCTGTCTTTTTCCTGATTAGGCACTTTTGTTGCACTAACTCTGTTCTTTGACCTGCAGCGCACAACAGGTGCATTGATACTCTGTTGTTGTGTTCCTTCCATTATAAGAATTTAATAAAATACTAAATAAATTTCAATTAAGTTACTCCCTAATTTTAATTTTTGCTTTTATCTTAATATGAATATTTAAATTAATATTTTCCCCACCCAATATTCTGATTATACATTTTTTATTTCTTAATTATTTATTTTTAGTTTTACAACGCCCATTTAGAATACTAAAAAAAATCCACCCATTTTCCCATATTTTATGCCAAATTAAGCACCCAACACAATATTTTTTAAAAATTTGTTTCAGATCTTGTGTCTTATTTTAGATACCTTGGTATCATCCTTGATTACACTACATTGTGCACAACAATTGAGTGGTTTTGTTTACATATTAAGTTGTTATTGTGTTTTGTTTTTGGTTTGAGTTTTGACTCACTGCACTTGGGTGTATTTGGTCACTGATTCACATAGTAAACATATGTACACTGAAAGTCAACTATCACCATTTTGTTTGTGAATAAATGTATTTTGGATTGTACTTTGAATATTCTTGCTTGGCGCATGAGTAATTCTTTGCTGTTTTGACCCATTTTGTCCATTAACACCAAAAATCCCTGTTAACAGAGTGTATATTTTAACCTGATAGTTGTAATTTGCTTAAATCTGAAATCATTTTGTTTAAATCTGAGGTATTTTTGGTTGTTGACATAGTTTTTAAAACTACTGTATAACTTTAATATTTTTGTAGTGCTACAATAAAGTGAATTTGAAAAATTACAAGTGCTACAGACCAGCCAATTGGAATGAATGTTAATTTTTACTGTATTTGTGCTTGGCTCAGACCAGACACACCTCAGTTATTGCACCCAGTTTAACTTAGTGAAATAAACCTATTAAAAATAAGACATTTCTTATTTTTAATAGGCTTATTTCACTAAGTTAAACTGGGTGCAATAACTGAGGCGTGTCTGGTCTGAGCCAAGCACAAAGACAGCAAAAATTAATGCTCATTCCAATTGGCTGGTCTTTAGAACTTGTAATTTTTTAGATTCACTTTATTGTAGCACTATAAAAAATTAAATTTATAATAGAAAATAATAGAATTAATAAATATTAAAGCATCTTACCACATATACTCTCTGAACTGTATGATCTACATATAACCCCTGAGTGTGATGATTTCTTTTTAATAAATTTGTACTCTAAACATAATTAGCATACCAAGTTAAGAACAAATTATAATATACTTGGACAAAACATGTATATGAACAAAACATGGTGTTATTGTTGCAACTGAACCAATGAGGATTCAGTATTTGGAATTGGGGAAGACAACAGTCCAATAGAAAGGACAGAATAATAAGAATAAGGTATTGTTTATTGTGGAATACTGTGATTAATATACCATATGGGGAAAGCCACCGGGCCACAAGGGGGTGGCATAGTGGCATGTTCCATGTAAGGTTTGAAGCCAAGGAATAACTTGTGCGGGGATCAGAAAGTCAAATTGGTAATGTTTCTAATTAGGATAAAGTACCCGCCATTTGATATTGCCATCAGGTTGGTTCATGTTGTTAGATACGTCAAGGGGCAACTCATCAAGTGCCCCTGTGTATTGTAAGATACGCTAGCAGGCAAGTCTGGAAACTTGGTTGCAGCATTATGATAATAATGGATTGGTTTGCGTGCTCTGAAATATGTAATCTACATATACCCTGTGAAAGTGGCTATCTTTTAATAAATGTGTACTCTGGGTCAAAATGGACGCAATGATTTGAGAAAAAATCATGTTTTACTTTAAAAAAACATGTAATTGGAAAAAACATGTTGCTAATGATACCCAGAATGGGTTGGTATATACAAAAAATATACAGAATATTAATATAAATTGAATAGTATTACTTAAAGATAATAAAAAATTCATAATTAAATCATTGATCTATTTATTAAATCTCTAATAGATACAAAAGACAAGATATATTTTATTGGGATTTTTTTACTGGTATAAAAACCTGTTGGGATAAGAACAAGGGAAAATTGTCAGAATTGGAGGCAATGATCAAAGAGCTGGACGCGGCAGTGGCCAAAATCAAGGAGGTTAATCAAAAGGTGAAAGACATGCTCAAGGAGGTGATGTTAGAAGGTGAAAAACTGAATAAAATTACTGTGAAGGCTATGAAGATCAAGATACCAAATACCACAGAAAAACTTGTAACCAGGATCCTTAATTTACAGAAAGATGTTCTCACCAACCTACAGTTCAAGCCACAGGGGTTTGTAACCACAGAGGTGTGGTCAAAGGATCCTGAGATGTTTGAGTAACTAAAAAATAAAGATAAACAGAAACCAACAGAAGAAGACCAGCAACCATCAAGTGAGATGTCCTGTGAAGCAGCCCCTGTCAAGGGGCAACAGGTAAAGATATAGAGGAAGATAAAAAATAAAATATTAAATAAATAAAAAGATTATACTAATTTTTTATTTATAGAAGAGAACAAAAGAGTAGTACATTAATACCTAAAACCATATGTGACCTAGACCTTTTACAGCAACATGTTCCCCACATAAGGCGCCAGCTGGTCCTGACGCCATTAACCTTCTCTGAAATGATAAAAAATTAGAACAGAATTACCCTATCACCCCATCCCAACTCAAAAAAGCTCCAGCCTAAACCAGATGACACC
This sequence comes from Entomophthora muscae, assembly GCA_014839935.2. NCBI lineage: Eukaryota > Fungi > Entomophthoromycota > Entomophthoromycetes > Entomophthorales > Entomophthoraceae > Entomophthora > Entomophthora muscae. The sequence goes on along the minus strand of QTSX02000066.1, from coordinate 65,711 downwards.
AAATGACGGGTTGCGGCTTTGGCTGCGACCCCTAAGCTCCACCTCAACCAGTATGTTCTGCCCCCAAAATTTTGCAAGCTATTTGTCCTCCTTTTCTGGAACTACATCAGCACAATGCCATATAAAAACTTACCCAAAATGAAGAGAGGACAAGAAGAAGTCTGTTTCTGTTTCCTGACAGGATACACATAATCACATGTCCTAAAAAATTTAAAAGAAAAATAACTGACCTTACTATTAGTTTGTCTGCTGTCCTGCCTGCTGTTGTGGGCATCCTTGGAGACTTTGGGGCCTACTGATGCTCTGAAAAGACTGAAATACCACCAACAATGTAAAAAACCTTTGTCACCATGTCCTTTAAAAATAAAATCAGTACATTATACAATAAATTTTGTGAGTTCTCAGCGCTGTTTGTGAGGCAGAGACTTCACTTAATTGCTTAATTAGGTCTTGTTATAATGTTAGGAATTAAAGAAGAAGCATGTGACATATTTGACATAATAATAAAGCTGGATGAAATTAGATATTTACTAGATGGGAAAAATTGTGCCTGGGTACAGCTCAATAGAGCATGTTATTCAGGATGCAGTTATTCTTGCTGCTACCTATGGAATGTCAGCTCCACCAGAAAGAATTCTCCTGGCCAATTGTATCCCAGTGCTTCTGTACTCAAGCTTCTGCAATCTATATATCACAGGAGTAATGTCAACATACACTTTGGCAATAGAAATTGCTAGTTTATTTCAACAACAAGTCCTGGAATTCCACCGCTCCACCCCCAATAAAGCTCTAAACCTAAATGATTTTTTTAAAAAAATTTATATCTAATTTCTTTAAAATATACTCTAATCAAACCATTTATATTCAACAAATAAAATCATTATATAACAATAATTATTTCTGTATGTTCATTCATTCATTCATCCTTCTTTGCTTTGTTAATTTTTATTATACATGACAGTATAAAATTGAAATCATATAAAGAATGCCAATATAAACTAAACTAAATAAAATCATAATATACAAAAAATGTTTCTGTGTGTTATTCATCTATTCATTCATTTGACTTTGCTTTGTTAATTTTTATTATATCTGACAGTGTACAATCAGGCTTGTATAAAGAACACTAATATAAACTAAATAAAAAACAAACAATAAAAAATAAAATGCAGAATAAAGTATTCAGAATTGCTAATCCTTTAATTGATTGGCTGCTTGGAGAGGCACACAGGTAGAAACAAATCAATGTGGTCATAGAACTTAGCCACATTTTCAGCTGGGAGAGTATGGACACCAACCTGCAGCAAATTGAAAAAATCATTGGGCCCAGATGGTGCCCCTTTATTGACTACTTTCTTGAGCCACCCAAAAACCTCCTCAATTGGGTTGAGTAATGGGAAATAAGAGGGGAAGAATAGCAGGTGCAAATTAGATGCAGCCAGTTGTTGGGAGCCAATTTCTACACCAGGCTCAATCATCTGGAATTTATTGAGAATATCTGCCACCTTGTGGATCCCAACATTATCCAATACTATGATATTGGTGACACCCAGACTGGTGACTTGGAGGTGCTCCTGAACCAATCAGAGAAATTCCAGAAAGGCCCCACTATTATGGGAACCCTTGATTATCTGGTATAGTTCAATACCAAGGGGACCAAGAAGAGCTACCATCAAGTAAAAATAGAGCACACAGCCGCACACCTGAACATGCTGTTCTTTTTGCCTTTGAGGACGTAGCCCTACTTGTTTTATATGGAGGATGCAAAGGAGGACTTGAGAATGTAGTGGAATTTGACAGTCCCCTTTTCCTTGAGAGCATTGATTGTCTTGGTGTATTTTTGAAGGTATTCAATGTTGCCTGGGCTTTTCTGATTGTATGGAGAAACCCTGAGTTTTTTCCATGAGAATGTAGGCTCTTCACTGCACAATAGCAAGTAAAAACTGAAGCCTTGATCCCAAAAGTGGACTCAACCATCAACTGAATATTTTCTAGTTCAAGATGGCAGTTTCAATTGATCCACTGTTGGATTTCCCACATGTGCTCCTTGAACAATAGGATTAGCTTGCACTTGGATTTCTCCAAAAGGAGAACAGTATCTGTTTTCAGGTAAGTTTTGTGAAGCTTATGGGCAATTTTCCCAAAAACCAACAATTGCTGCAGCCTTCTTGTAGTCAGTTGTCTCCTCCATGAGTCTGGCAAAGGTTGTGCAGATGGTGTCAGGGATGATGGTGTACTTAGGATTTTTGGCATTGTGAAGCAACCACATGGGCTCAGCCACAACACAGGGCATAGGCACTTTGCTATAGAACACAGTAACCTTTTTGAGCACCTTCTGCCCACCAGTGGTTTGATAGTATTGTGGCTCCTTGTTGTCATTTTCCCCTTTTTTATCACTCATGTAAGGCTTATACATGGTGTCAAGGACTGGCTTCATCTTCTCCATGATAGGAGCCAGAACACCATCATGGTGGTATACATGATTGTATACAAAGGACACCCTCTTGATGATGATATCATTTACTGCTTTGGTGGTGATAACCTTGGTGTATTTTATGATCAGCTTCTGGACCCTGTGATTTATTCTCTGTTTTCAGGGATCCATCCTGTAGTAGATTCCTGAGAACTTGCGGGTGGACGGCCTGCAGGCCCAAAAAAAGGGCCCATCACAGGATTGGGGCTAACTTTACAATGTAGGATAGTGACTTCCCAAGGATGGCCCAGAGTCTGCTTGTGGGCACCATAGAATCAATTAAGCCAGTGATAGTGATGTAAATGACTCCAAATATCTGGCGGAGGTGGACTCACCAGTAGCAACAGATTCTTGCAAGCAGTTGGGCTGCGGGGTCAAGGGAGGGGTCATTGGTACCAAATACACAGGCAGGTAGTTATATTTGTTGCAAAATAGAAAAGGTGACACAGTGATTCAAGTTCCTTTACAACCAATAAGCTCTGTTTCTCTGTTACGGGCTTCTGGGTTGTAAATTAGGATCTCCTCTAAGGTAAACTCAGAATAATCTGGGGTTGGATAATACTCTGTAAAATGTACCAGGTTGTATGGTGCTTCTGGGGGACAGTATAACTTTGGCAGTGTCACGGTATATTTCATAATGCCAGGAGTTATCTGCCCAAGTAAGAAATCTCAAAAAAGCTGGAAAATATTAACAAAATTAACTGATTTGATGGATTTAAATCAAACAGTTTATCAAAAATGGATTACAGCCACTCCAGTCCACTAGTTGTATCAATTTCCCCTTACAAGCTGATGTTGATAAATTGACGTAATGTGAGAGTCACCAGATATGATCTTAATTATCAGCACAGTCATCAGAAGTTGGCCACACAAGAGTTCTTTTCAAACTGGACTAGGTGCTCCTTTAAAAATGCAGAAGGGATAGGAGCCAAGGATCCAGGTGGTATTGCTTAGTCAAATTTTGATATATATTGAATAATTCTCACTGTTTCAACTCTTAAGATTTGAGTCCTCCAAAAGTTTTACTCAATAAAAATCAAATATACCCTGGTTTAACTTTATTTTACAATGTATTGTTACAACCAAGTCTCCAGACTTGCCTGCCAACATATCTCACAATACACAGGGGGCGCTTAATGAGTTGCCCCTTGACGTATCTAACAACATGAACCAATCTGATAGCAATGTCAAACAATGGGCACTTTCTCCTAATTAGGAGCGCTACCAATTTGACCTGCTGATCCCACAAAAGTTATTCCTCAGTTCAATCCTTACATGGAACTTCCCACTTTGCCACCCCCTTGTGGCCCAGTGGCTTTCCCCATATAGTATATTATTCACAGTATTCTTTAATAAACAATACCTTATTCTTATTATTCCTGTCCTTTCTATTAGACTGTTGTCTTCCCCAATTCCAAATAATGAATCCCCATTGGTTCAGTTGCAACAGTGGTAGCAGCAGTAGGTTGACAACCTACCTAAAGAGAAAATCCCCCCAAGAAAGGATGGAGTATAGGTTGTATGGCTACTTCCCACTAAGAAACCTTCTTACCTATCCCCAAGGGGTACATCCCTAATGGGTACATCATCTATCAAGATCAACTGGTACTTACAAGTGTGTACAATCAACTCTGCCTTGGGCAGTGCAATGCTAGTGCCACCCTGCCCCAGTCAGACCTGTCACAACGCATGCTCAATCTTTAGTTGGAAACCTTTGCGGGTGACATGGAAAGGGGTGACATTGTCAGCTGGCTCCAATCCACTGAAACTCGCCTTTGTGTATGTCAGGTATCTGAGTCTATGTGGGTTGACACTGCTTTGGGCTGTCTCTCAGGACCTGCTGCAGTTTTGTTCACCACCTGGGCCAGTCAAGAAATAGAAATCATCTGGGTGTCATTCTGGGATGCCGTGAAGTCACACCAGCAAGAAATTCTTGTCCATTGTGGTAGGGACTCCCCTCCTGGCTATTAAACAGACTGGTTCTGTTCCTGAATATCTTGCCGCTTAGCAGCAAGCTCTTGCTGCCGCCCCAAAAGCCGTGACAGACGGGAACTCCATGCTGCTTACCTTGATAGTTAATGGGTTAAAACCCCATATCTGCAAGTGGGTTCCCATAGGTTGCTGCACCTCCATTGATGACTGCTATAAGGCCATTGTGGAGGCCAACAATCAGGCTTCAATGGGTTTCTGCTGCTCCAATGACGCATCACCCCAACCTTGTCCTGCTCCTGGCAGTGCTCACAACCAAGTAGGTTGCCGCCATCCACGCCAACAGGAAAGTGGGGTTAAGCGCCCCCGCAAAGGGGAACTCCAGCTAGCACAGATTGAGGATCTGGGAAAAGCCTGGGGGTTGTAGTTACAAGAGGTTCTAAAACCCCACTTGACTCTCACTCTCAATCCCTACTAGCAAAGAATCCCTGCAACTACAACATCCACAAAGTTGAAACCCTTGACGTCTTCCAAGTTCATAGCAATGACCCCATACTTCAAGCCAGTCATCCTCCAAATAAAGTAAGTTGCTTGGCCTACCCCTTTTTTTTGTGTGAACACCCACAAACTACTAGTAAATACTGGGGCCAACCACACTATAGTGGACCAGACGTTTGCAGACGCTCAGCAGTTAGACTGAGTGCCAAACAGATTCAAGGAAGTACGGGTGGCTGATTCCCAAAGAGTGACAATTACCCATGAGATGTTACCCTTCTCTGTGAGAATGGAGAACATACAGGTTAAGCTCTCCAGACCAATCATGGCAGGGCTCAGCCACAATGTCATTACTGGCCTTGACTGGCTTCGCCACAACTAACCCTACATTGATTGGGATACGTCTGTGATCACCCTCAATAGGAATGGGGTGAGTTTTCAGATATACCCCATCAAAATGAGCAAGTTGCTGCACAATAATGTGTTTGTCAGAATCACAAAAACAGGCCCATACAATTTCAAGGGGGAAACTAGACTTCACACAAAGCTCAGTCAAAGTTATCTGCGCAGAACAACCTGCAATCCTCCCCTTGACTACTCCACCTCCACCAGCCCTTGCCGCTCTCCTTGAGGAGTATAAAAATTGTCATAAAATATGCAGCCTAGGTGCTGATTTCTACAAATAGTTAGTCTACTACTTCTTTATCTTAATACTATACCTGTTGTGGTATAGTGACAGCCTGGGTAAGGACAGAAGAATATAAGAAGATAATAAGACAAAACTGGTGTTTTTTATGATAGTATCACACTTATATAGTGTGAGGCAGGCAAATTTTCCACCAGGGAAAGAGAGGCACAGAAAGAATAACTTTCCTAATGGAGGGGAGTGGACTGGCATAGCAGAAAGTCCCATGCAAGAGAACTACCAGTTTCACGTGGCTTTCTTTAAGGAGGCAGGTGGCAATAACTTTGTTGTTCTATTATTAACCTTGGAAGTAAAGCCTGTGTCTTGTGCGCATTCAAACGGCGCTTTAAAAACCTGTTTTAAGGGCGTTTTAAACGTCATTAATCTTATTGTCAGGATTGACAATTCTTCCTCTCTAGAAACCCGGGCCCAGGAGCAGGAATTGAACCCCAAACCTGGATTCCTTTGGGCCGCCAGGCCTGTGGACCGCAGGACCGCCCACCCACGTTTTTCTGGGATTGAGCTCCCACAAGCTGATACCAAGCATATTGACCCATGCAGTAAAAAGAGCCAAACCAAAGAAATCATTGCACCAAATGGAGGATTAATCACTGCGCCTAATGGAGGTACCAATCTGGCAACTATTAGCTTCATGAACTTGAAGTCTACCCCAGCAATCAATCAAGCGCCAACCCAGGAAAGAGGCATGGGCCTGCAACCTGGTCCCATGACCTTGACACTAAAGCAAGATAACCAGGCAGCCAAATCAAGATTTCTGATCAATGAAAAAACTCCCGGGCCAAGTGCCATTTTGCTGCCTTTGGACCCAAGCACCCAGTTCCCCCGGCCCTGGCCTTCCCAATGCCCTGATGAACCCCCCATGGAAAATGTTAATTTTGGAGGGGGGTACTATATAGACCCAAGGACCCCAAGCTCCAAACTTATTGCCATTTTTGAATAAAGGTTATGTTGATTTGGCTCATACAGCTATTGCATTATTTTTTATTTGCTGTCTACCAATTTATTTTGAGATCTCCTGGCCTGCCTGCCCCACTGCCTGCTGTTTTCTGTCCTCCTGGTGTACCCTTTGGACCTGTCCACTTTACTGATTACCCTCTGAAGTCTGAATACAAAGAATACACCCCGGAAAAGATACTTGAACTCAATCCCCTGGCCTGCATACAATCCATAGTTAGATACAACTGACAAGGCCTGTGGATATTTTCAATACCCAAGTTGTTCAGAGGGAAATTCAACTTTCTTCCTGCTTACGGCCTGTCCATGGAACCACCTGTGACCCCAAAACCTATGCCTGCTTCCTTTCCTGACCTCCCAACCAACCATTCTGGAAAGCTGTTTGGGATTGTGTATATCACCCTCACAGGGGTGATTGACACTATAATCCTGGCTGCCAGCCTGTGGTCTTGGGTGGGGAAGTCTGCCTCCTACCTTTTAAAGTTAGCTCCCCTCTTGTGGTGGACATTGCCCGCAAAAAACCTGGCCTGAGTTACCCCTGAAAACAACAGGCCAGCTGCCCAAGACTGAATCCCTGACACTTATTAAAACCAGGACACAATAAAGCAATCATGCAACCATTCTGTTGCTTGATTCCTAGATGGACAACTTAATGTCTAATCCATTCAATCTGCGACATTTCCCTCTACTGGATTAGACAACAGGGTCAAGAATGGTTTGGTGTCTCTAGGTAGTGGCTATGATGTTGGGGTCAATCATGTATCTCATTAGGTGGGGGTTCATTGCCCAATCCTTGGTCATTAGCTTTGCAGATCTGTAGGTAACCAGTTGTGTTTCCTGGCTACCATTCAGGTGGTAGAACAGTTGATGTGGTACAGGAAGAGTCTTATCAGTCTCCAATAAACACCTTGCTCTTTTATTCTTATTCCTCATACTTTGGTGCAACACTATTGCAAACAGGATAACAACCCATGGAATTTTTTAATTAGGCTTTTGTTTTTTTGGGTTGTTGTCCTCATTGGGGCTTACTCTTGGTCACTAGAAAAAACACGCATATACTGAGCGTTTACTCTAGTGAGCAATTGCCCAGAATGGGGCTCCTTAAGGGTGTAGGAGTCAGGCCAGTCTTCTGGATAACTTGAACTGGGCCTTGCCAAAGGGAGGCAAGTTCGGATTTGCAGCTGTACCCTCTGTTGCTGAAGAAGTAGACTGATTCTCCTACCAGGTAAGTGGGTAAAGCAGGGCTTTTGGATGAAGCTTGTTCTAGGTCCTGTAACTTATGGTTTAAGTTTACAGTGTAGGCCTCTGATTGCAAGCAAATAAGAGTTTGAAACAGCTTGTTGAGGTACGCCTCTGGGGACACAGTCAGGCTGGGCTTTACCAAGGAATATAGTAAAGGGGGAAGTCCTGGTTGCCAGCTGTAGAGCAGTTGGAAGGGCGGCTTGCCAGTGACACAATGGTACCCAATGTTATATGCAAAGGTGGCCGCAGGCAGGAAGGTATCCCATTAAGTCTCATGTTGATGACTGAGCTTCCAGAGTATCTGGACCAGGCTCCCATTAGTGCGCTCTACCATGCCATTTGTCTGTGGGTGATAAGGAGTGGATAGTGTCCCAAAAATTCCCATCAGTTGGTTGAGGCAAGGGATGATATAACTGGTGAATTTGGTACCATTGTCTTTCAGCAGAATCTGGGGACAACCATGTTTGTATATGATATTCTCCAGGATGAACATGGCTGTCACCAGTGCAGATTGATTGGGAATTACCTTGGCCTTTACCCATTTAGTCAGATGGTCAACAGCCACAATGATGAACTTGTTGCAACTGTTGGTAGCTGACAGGGGGGCCACTATGACAATGGCTACAGTTTGGAGGGCAAACCCAGGGTTTACACATCTGTGTTGGAACTTGGCAACCTTAGGTCTCTCAATTTTGCAGTCATGACAGGTAGCCAGTGTATCTACTACATCAGTGTACATTCCTTCCCAGAAGCAGTGCTGCTGTAGCAGGGCTAAAGTCTTCTGTTTGCCACCATGGCCAATAGTCTTGTGAGCGGGCACCACTGAGTCCATGTGTAGGAATGGGTGTATGTAAGATAGCCAAGAGTCTCCACAAAGCTTCAGTAGTTGTCCTTTCAAGACCTTGGTATCAACAGCTACCTTCTTGAGAGCCCTTTGTATCCCTACCGGCTCCTCCCCCCCACAAAGAAGGATCCTCCATAATCTTGTCATAGAGAATTTCAGCCATGGAGGATACTAAAGCAATAGTAGGAAGATAGGAGAGGCAGTCAGCATTCTGATGAACAGCTCCAGCTTGATGAATGATTTTGTAGTTGTAGGCCTGGAGCTATTTGGCTTAACACGCCAGCTGCCCTTCAAGATCCTTGAGGTTCTTCAGCCATTGCAGGGAGGCATGGTCTGTTACCACTGTGAAGTTTACCCCATAGAGATACACGCTGAACTGCTGGTAGGAGTATATTACAGTCAGATACTCCCATTTAGTGACAATGAAGTTGTTCTTATGAGCATTGAGAGTGTGCAAGCAGTATCCAACAGGATGTTTGAGTCCTTCAGGGTCCAGTTGGGAGAGAACACTCCCAATATCAGTCAGGCTAGCATCTGTATGAGCCACAAATAGCTTGGTAAAGTCAGGGTAAGCTAGTACTGGGGCTGCAGTCATTATTTCCTTGAGAGCAGCACTTACTGTCTTGCAAGCCAGGCCCCAGAAGAAGTCCACATCAGCTTGAAGGAGTTGGAACAGTGTATTGCCCAGGGAAGCAAAGTTGGGGATAAAGCAGCAATAATAGTCAACCAACCCCAGTAAGACCTGGATGTCCCTCTTGCTTACAGGCACCTGCATCTTCTTAATGTCCTCTACCTTGAGAGTTACAGGACAGGGGCCATCACAATTGATGATGAACCCAAGGAAGTCCAAGTGCTCATTAAAAAAGTTACATTTCTTTGTATTCAGCTAAAGTGTAGCAGCCAGCAGACATTTGAACACTTCTTCCAGGGGCTCCAGGTGTTTGTTATAGATTCAAGAGAAGATGTTGATGTCATCCAGATAGACCAGGGCACATGAGGGCTTGAGGACCCCTATCATAGCATCCATAGCTTGTTGAAAGGTGGCTGGGGCATTAGAGAGATCCTGAGGCATCCTGTAAATTCACTACCCCCTTTGGCTTTGGATAGGACTGTATTTCCCATTGCACAAAAAAGACTGCTCAAAGTCCAGCAAAACTGCTAAATTCACTCAATGATTTAGCTCACACAGTGGATGAAAGATTTGTGTTGGCATACCCCGCAGAACCCCCGGCTTTAGTTGCCCCAGCTTGGGAAGAAACACTGGTTAATTTGGACTATTTATTAGCTTGGTATTGCCTGCTTTTAAAGACAATTAGGAACATTCAATCAAAAGGGGCCACATCAATAACTGCAAAGTCAACTAGATCTGAAATGGTTGGGATGTCTTCCAGCCAAACAGGGGGGTTACAGAAATTATATTGAAACCCTCCAGTCCCCCTGGCCCTGGCCAGCAAAATTTCTCCCATGGCCCAATCAGATGCAACACTTGAGGTCATGTGATCAATACCTGCCAACTCACCCCTTTTAACAATGCCAGGGGACTTTGAGTCCCCTGCTTGTCAATTTTACAATTTATTAAAGTTTGGGTCTTTTTTGCACTTGTTTTAAAATTTTGTAGTGATTGGATTTCATTTTGGGTTCCTATTGCCTAAGTTTCTAAAATTGTTAGTTATATCCCTAAATCTTACCTTACGTCCACCTGTTTTGAACCCTGTCCTTCTCCTGGGACTCCTGAGACAAGCTTGAGCATATAGCTGTTTTGCTTTTTGCTTTTGTTTTCAAAGCTTACGCTTGATCTTTAAAGTTTTAATCAAATTCATTATAAATACTTGCTTTATATTGATTTTCCACTTTAAATTCTTCATTTCAAACCCACCTTTTCTTTTGCCCTCTAATAAAGACACCCAAGATTACTGTCAAGCTCCTCCAGGCCTCCTAGTACATTTTCTGCCTGTCTCCTTGTTGTGGCCCCCCTGTTTGACAATCTGTTAATTGTTTTACATAGACAAAGACCACCTACCTTGCCCAAATTTTGCGGTGAACTTAACAATGCTACTCCCAGCGTTGAAGTTTATAATATTTTCTTTGGCCCCCTTTTTGCTCCTCCTATGTTCAACCTCACCAGACCTGTGGTTAAAGATCTCCTCTTCTGCGCGGCTCATGAGCAAAGCCCCCTCCAGCCTTTTGAGCCTTCCTGGCAGTCTCCTTTATTCTGGGGAGGCTGTGATGAAAAGCTTAACATGCAATGATCTGGACTTGGATAGCATTGACTATGCTCCCCTTGCCCCTGTGGCCAAGGACCTGACAATGCTCTCCCTCCCTGACCCAGAGGAGAGTAACTCAGTGCCTTTGTGCGCTCCTGCAATGCCCTCTCCCGCCCATACTCCCTGGTTACTCACCGGTTTGGCACTGATGGCACAGAATGTGTATTTTCCTAAGTTTTCCCCTGTGTCCTCCTTTTGGTCCCCCCCTTTGAGCAGCTGTTCCAGTTCTCCACTGGACGGCATCTGGCGGTTTGTTTTACCAGGATGGGAGCCAAACTTAGTTAGTTTAGCCCCCCTCTCTCACACATCCTGGTAGGTTAGAACAGCCTTTAGTTGGCAAGGATGGCACACTTCTCTGGGTCATCTGGAGGGAGATCAATCTTCCAGTAGCCAGGTATCAGGTCCATGGCCAAGAAGAACTTGTATGTGGGGACCCAGTAGGCAAGATCTTCTTGCATTCTCACAGTGCAAGAATCCAACGTTTCTGATTGAGAGGCAAAGTCAACCAGCGGAGGAGCATCAGAAGGCTCTGTTGTAAAGGAACAACAAGTGCCAGGGTCAGGCACAGGCTTGTCAGGGGGGAGAGGAGGGAGGTGAAACCACAAATGCAGCCAAGGATTTCTCCTTGTCCTGGCTGCTTAGTAGTTTTTGAGTGGTCCTCATTGTACTCCTCAATGCCAGAATCATCAGTGAATTCTTCCTTGCTCTGACTAGCCTGAGGTTTAGTTGCTTGAGAACCATCAGGAGTGATGGAGGTATTTCTATCAGGCTCCCAGGGAGACTCCAGGGTACCTGCTAAAGGTGCAAGGAAGAAGACATCCTCTTCATTGCTTCTGTGACAGTGGTGGGAGTCAGGAAGGGGCAATATAATATGGATCTTATGAGAGGGGGAACTATCAGCTTTAGCATTACCATGCAATCCCATTAGAGTATCAGGGGTACTAATTGCTGAGGCATCTTCAAGGTGCTTGCTTAGTTGGTCTTGAAGGGAGTCAAGGAGAGCAAGTTGAGCATCCAACTCATCTAGCCACTCTTTCTTTTCCTGAAAGGCCAGAACTAATTCCTCTTCCAGAAACCCCATCTGTCTCTCTTGAGCCTTTATAGTATCCTGAAGAGCAGAGAATTCCACAGTGCAGCTGTTATAGATGTCTTCTGGCTTAGGAGTTTTCTGTTGATGATCATAGAACTCCAGGGCATCATGCTGATTCATCTGGGCGGGTACCTAGGAAGAAAGTAATGTTCTATCTTGCTCATCCATAGAGCCATTCCAGAGTGAGAGTGAACAGCTTCTGATATATTTTGAGCAAGGTTTGGGGGGCCAGAGCAGGGGCCAGAGCAGCTACCAGTTTAGAGGGTGCCAGAATTAAGGGAGATTCTATCAGGAGAATAGCCAGAAAAAGAAGGAGGAGAATATTGATAGCATACTTCCTTTGCCAAGGCAGGCTCCAAGGAGCAGGAGACGCGGTTTATGCCAGTTGCTTCAGCCATGGGGTCAGGCTGGATTGGTATCAAGGAGGTAAGAGCTTCTTCAACAAAGTTCATCCAGGAGATCATACTTGACTGTGAGCTGGTAATTTCCAAAAGTTGTTGGCAGTTAGGCAACCACTGGCTTAGCCCTGGTTGACCATAGGAAGAGCCATGGAGTCTAACAGATAGAGAGCCAGAAGCAGTGAAGGTTGATCCTGGAGTGAGTTAGGCAGAAGGAGCTGCAGGTATAGGCAAGGATGTCTCTCCCTCCACAAAAACAGGGCCACTGGGGTAGGAAGAGAGGAAGCTGTGGTTTGTAGAAGCCATGAGCGCCAATGTCATAAAATATGCAGCCTGGGTGCTGATTTCTACAAATAGTTAGTCTACTACTTCTTTATCTTAATACTATACCTGTTGTGGTATAGTGACAGCCTGGGTAAGGACAGAAGAATATAAGAAGATAATAAGACAAAATTAGTGTTTATTATGATAGTATTGCACTTATATAGTGTGAGGTAGGGGAATTTTCCACCAGGGGAATGGAGGCACAGAAAGAATGACTTTCCTAATGGAGGGGAGTGGACTGGCTAGCAGAAAGTCCTGCGCAAGAGAACCACTGGTTTCACATGGCTTTTCTTAAGGAGGCAGATGGTAATAACTTTGTTGTTCTATTATTAACCTTGGAAGTAAAGCCTGTGTCTTGTGCGCATTCAAAAGGCGCTTCAAACACCTGTTTTAAGGGCGTTTCAAACGACATTAACCTTATTAAAACCAGGACGCAATAAAGCAATTGTGCAAATGTTCTGTTGCTCAATTCCTAGATGGACAACCTAATGTCTAATCCATTCAATCTACAAAAAAGATGTTTTCAGTGAAACACTGGACCAACTACCTCCTCCCTGGGATATCTGAATGCTGTAAAGCTACAAGGGTTGCTTACCAAGGCGTGTCTCATCTATCAATTAACCCCAAAAGAAGATGAAACCCTCCGCCAGCACCTTGTAGATGCACTTGACAAGAGCTTCATATGCCCCTTGCTTTTGCAATACAGGGCTGCTGTCTTCTTTGTAGCCAAGAAGGACAGGTCCCTTCATCTAGTCACAGATTACTGCGCCCTTAATGAGGTGACCGTTAAGAACAAATACCCCTGCCGCTGATTGACAACCTGTTTGACACGCTTGTGGATGTGAAGGTCTTTAGCAAGATTGATCTCACTGCAGGGTACAACCAGGTCCCCATTGCCCCAGGTAATGAAGCAAAAACTGCCTTCCAAACACAATACGGGTTGTTTGAGTGCTGGGTCATGAACTTTGGAATGATCAACACTCCCTCCATCTTTGCCATGTTAGTGAACAAAGTATTTGAGGATTTGATTGTAAAGTGTGTCATTGTGTACCTTGACAACATTATTGTCTTCAGTCAAGATAAAACACACACCTTCAACACCTCTGTACTGTCCTTGACACCCTTTGGAAAAACCAGTTGAAGGATAAGCCCTACAAATGTGATTTCCTCAAGTCAGATCTCTTGTTCCTTGGGCACACCATCTCTGCCCAAGAGATAAAGCCTGACCCTGCCAAAATCAAGGCAATCATCAGCATGCCACCTCCCGCCAATGTTGGTCAGGTGTGTACCTTCTTAGGCATGGTTGCCTATGTGCGTAAATTCATCCCCAATTGTGGAGAGCTTATTGCACCTCTCATCAAGCTCCTGAACACTAAACAGCACTTCCACTGGACCCCTGCTAGAGATCAAGCCTTTGAGACGTTGAAGCATAGACTTACAACAGCGCCCATATTACAGTTTTCCAATTAAAACTGCCAATAAAAACTTGAGACTGATGCCTCTGACAGGGCCATAGGGGGTGTGTTATGGGTAGAAACTGACAAGGGCGTCTTCCTCCCCGTGACATACAAATCCAGGAAGCTCACTGACTCAGAACAATGTTACCTAATTCATGACAAGGAGCTAGCAGCAATTGTGCACTGTGTCAAGAAGTGGTGCTGTTACTTGGCAGGGGCCACCTTCCCACCCTGTGTCTTGATGGATCACAAGTTGCTCTAATACTTCAACACACAGTCCCACTTGATATGCCGCCAGGCAGGCTGGGTTGAGCGTCTATCTCCTTATGAGTTGTGTATTGAGTACAAGCCTGGGAAAGAGCTCATCACAGCAGATGCCCTCTCAAGGCTCTATGTGGTGTTCATCACCAGGGATGATTGTTTGGACCCCAATAGGCTGATACTCTACCTCCAACCTGAAGCAACTTGCTATTAAGTCCCTAATTTGGTAACCATCTCTAAACTGAAGGACAACAAAAGTCAGTTCACCATCAATGTGGGCAATGTCTGCTGCCGCACGGAAACAGGAGAAAAGACACCCTATATTCTCACCACACACCAAGGAGATACCATACTGCACTACCACCGCACCTTGGGCCATGTCAGAGGACACAACCTCTTTGAAATTATGAAATGTAAGGTTTGGTGGCTGTGAATGCGCCAAGACAACTTGGATCTCCTTGAGTCATGTGTGTTGTGTGAAAAGAATGCGTCAAAGCCTGCACCCCCAAGTCTATCCTACCCATTAAGTTTATGGAACCCTTTGAGCAGTGAGCCCTTGACATTGTTTGGGCCCTCCCCAAAGACAGACTTGGGAAGAAGTATATCATTACAGCCATTGACTACTTTACCCACTGGCCAGTAGCATGGGCAACCACTAACCACACTACCATCACTCACTTCATTGGCAAGGAAATTGTGGCCCATTTTGGATGCCCCAAACGCCTCATTACAGACGGGGGTCCTGAACTTGTTGGACATGTCATGAAAGTGTACTGCGCCAAAAATGCTCTACAACAAATAGTCACAACTCCATACCATCCACACACCAATGGGCGTTTAGAGCAATTGAATGGCTCCCTGGTCCAGTTGATTGCCAAACTCTCACAGGAACATCCCAATACTGCATGGGCTGAACATCTTCCCACTGCACTGCTCTTTTACAAGCAAGAATCAACAGGGGCATCCGGTTCAGCCCCAGAACCTTGGTCTTTGGGACACCCAATGGTTTGGCAGGAGTAGAAAAAGGTAAATTATGGTTCATGGTTCCCCAAAACCCCCCTTGTTGCCTACTCCTTCCCTGAGCCAATGGCACGCCAAGGCCCAAGATATTGAACACAAGCAAATTGAGGTAGGAACAAGACACCTTGAGGCCAGATACACCGTAGGTGACCCCGTTTACGCCCTCAACCCCAATTTGGCCAAGTTAGAGCCCAACCACTTGGTACCCTTCAAGATAGCTGCAGTCCATGACAACCACACCTATCAACTTGAAGATGCCCAAGGAAACATCAAAAAGCTTCACCACAATTGCTTGCGCCCCTGCCACGCCATCCCCACACAAAAGTTGTTTGTGCAGACCTTCCCAGATCTCCCGCAAACTCCAATCCTGGTGTCTGATGACAAGCAGGGGATTGTTGCAACTGAGTCTCCAGACTTTCCTGACAATGTATCTCAAGATACACAGGGGGCGCTCAATGGGTCACCCCTTGACGTATCTAACAACATGAACCAATCTGATGGCAATGTCAAACAATGGGCACTTTCTTCTAATTAGGAGTGCTACCAATTTGACCTGTTGATCCTGCACAAGTTATTCCTTGGCTCCAATCCTTACATGGAACATGCCACCATGCCACCCTCTTGTGGCCTGGTGGCTTTCCCCATATAGTATATTGGTCACAGTATTCTATAATAAACAATACAGTATTCTTATTATTCCTGTCCTTTATATTGGACTGTTGTTTTCCCCAATTCAAATACTGAATCCTCATTGGTTCAGTTGTAACAGCATCCTGTAGTTGGCCTGCTGTGCTACATTCCCTACAATTTAATTCTTAGCAAATCATTACAGGAAGATAGGACCCTGCCATTGGCACTTTGTTGTTGCCTCTGCCCAATGTTAATCCAATGTCCACAAATTTAGGAGTTTTCCTCATCATATCTGAAGCTGAGACATTTGTAACATCTCCATGTCCTGAATTCTACGCTGAAGACTCATTGCTTCTCTCTCAGATTATTTATCTTGGGCTCCTTTTGTTAGGGTTAACCATTTTTCTTAACCCTAGTGTATCTTTTGCAAATTTCACAAAACGGTATCTGAAGCCTTGTTGGTGGTTAATCATCAACTCTATGTGGATTTAGGTGGTGATTCCCCACCACCTGGAGACTTCTTCTTACTATCCAACAATTTCTGTCTCAGGGACGGTCTCAGGAAGATTGAATTGAAAATAGTAAAGTGCTAAAAGGATGTAGGGTAAGACCTGTGTGAACCAAAGGGTTATAACACTTTATTGTAAGAATGATGATGAGCATCTTCCCGTCATTTCCTGGGTATAAGTATGCTCATCAAAACTGTGAAAAATTTTGCAAATCCTTGTGGGCCGGGTGGTAGCCTTTACCAGGGTTTGAAAATCCTTAGTGGCATCCAATGTAAATGATTCATCATTGGCTGGTCTGGGACGGGGAATCTTGATTTCCTTCTTTGAGGCATGGGATTTATCATCATTTGGCGGCCCTTGTTCTTGGGAAAATTTCTGCAGTACTCCATTAGCAGTGGCCCAAGTTATTACAGGGATATTGCTTGGGTTAGTGCTCTTATCAGCTAGGCTAAGAGAATCCTTTAGAGGGCAGGGTTCAATAGTAGAAGGTGATATACTGGTGGGTTTTGGAGGTTTCTCTGAAGTCAAATCTATTCCTTATTTGAGCCTGAGAAAACACAGGCGGCTGGGCCTGTGGGCTGGCAGCTCACAGGGTCCTGGGGTTTGAATCTTGTATTTGGGGTTTTTCCTTGCTAATTGATACCAGGAATCTTTCACTTATGACATCTGTGCCCTTGCACTCTGTTCCTCTTGAGCTGGTTGTGTCAGTGCAACCTCACTATTGAACTATCCTCTCCCGTCTCCTTCCTGAGTAGGCACTTGTGTTGCACTAACTCAATTTTTTGACCCACAAGGGCGTCTACATCTGTGGTGTACTCCTTTGGTCCCTTGGCTCTGTTGTTGGGATACATCCAGCTTTGGTATAAAAATAAATTAAAATTAAAATAAGTTTATCTATATAATTTATTTATTTTAATCCTTATCTGTCCATATATAGTAGCCAAAAGGCTTTTAGCCACTACTGCTTATTTCAAATTAGGTTTTAGATTTCTATGTTACTTATTTTTGGCCATAAATGTGCACTGTTAATCATGTGTTTGGATAAATTTGATCTTTTTATTAATTCTAATCCCAAAACAGACAATCAGAATATTTATTTCCTTTTTGGATTCTAGATTTTATTTTTAATTAGGAGAAGCTGGTAACAGTATTATAGATTCATTCATGCATTTTGATATTGGATATTTTTGCTGTCAGTTTTAGTTGCTATTAAGGGTTGTTGTTGGATCAAGTTTGTAACTTTTTTGAATAAGTCCTATGTGTTCATAAAAACATAGTAAACATAGTATATTTGTTCTGTGAATGAAACTCATGTGTTCTATTGTTTGGTACACTTGTTGTTGAATCATTACACATTTGCCCCCAGTTTGAGTAGGCCGTTGTATGACTGGACATTTTCACCAAATAGTGCACATTTTTTGTGAAATTATCTTCTATTTAGATCTAACAAGTTGAAATTTGTTGTGTGACTGAACCTATGTGCTCTAAATTGACTAATATACATTTATCTCAACAGGTTTGAGAACTACTGTATATAAAACAAAAATAAAGGGGGAAATTTAAGAAGATAATGATACTCTATTGATATGAGTTTAGAGTATTATATAGTATCACAAGAAGCAACATACTGTCCATGTACGTCATGGCAGTCATGGGGATTATCCAATTAATTGTTCCATTTAGGGTTCAAAAGGTTTGATCCCATATTAGATGGGTATTTTATAAGAGTGCCACTGACTTAATGATTAGTTGGGGAATAACTCAGAGAATTACTTCTCTGAAAGCAAGTAATCAAAGATTTTGTAACAAGGGTAAATTTATTAGACTATCTTGTGGGATTTCAAGTATTTGAATCCACTTAAGATTGGTTGTCATAGCCCATACCAGAGTCCAACTGGACTCCCATAGGGGAGGCGGGCCAGGCCTGAAAGGCCATTTACACAATTGGTGCTATTCTGAAAAGGTAATTCACATCTGTAGTTAGGGGACATCATCTTCTAATATGGGGCACAAGCTGATCAGCCAGCCCCAATACTGTGATTTAAGCAAACCCCAACTTGCTGAAGTCCTGGGCAGGAGGTAAGTTGGGCAGGGGGAGTAAGAGAAATCCCCTTCATGATAGGCGGAATGGTCACTCTAGGGTAACCAGGAGGGAGATCCAGGTGATAAGAATGGAAGAACTCCAAGTCAAAGGCGCAAGGTGGCTTAACTAAAGTGACAGGAGCAGAAACAGGAGGAAACAGATAGGTATAGTTGTATTGTGTAGTGAATTCACAAATAGATGCAAACAGAATACTTATTTTGGTGCAAAAATAGATATTTCCTGCAAGAAAAAAATGGGTCCTGGGAATAAAGTTGATTGTTTTATGATGTCAACAGTGAGAAAAGCTTCTCCTTGTGGGGTTCCTGTTCACCAGTCCCAAAAATGTGTCTTGGATCATAGCCAGGGACCAGCTTGGAGGAGCTGTCATTTCCTAGCAGTGGTAGGTGGCTTGATAGAAGTCTATACTTAGCCTGCATGACTGCAAACTCTTCCAGTACTTTTCCAATTACTAGGCGGACATCCCCACCATGCACCTGTACTTCAGCGGGCGCTAACTCCTCTGTGGGTCTGTACCAGTCTTTTAACAACCTATTAAACTCATTTCCTATAAACTACCTTCCTATATCTGTCATTTCAAGATGCTTAGTTAATCTCTCCCACTCCTCCTGGGAAGACTTACTGGTGGCAAATCTTCTACAACTTTGACAATAGGTATCTTCCTCCCCTTGACTAGGGTAAAAGATATGGGGTAGCTCACTCATAGGGCTTGTATCTTGATTACTGGAAAATTTGGGCAGTGGTTGTAATAAGCTTTTATTCACAGTCAGAAGAAAGATCCCCTTAGAAACCTTCTGATATATTGCCTGGGTATGAGAAACAATATGGTTTTGCCAATACTTGGAGTCCTCCAACAATCTCTTGGACTCCTTGTACTTGGTCTTAGGCTCCTGTGCTCTGCTCCAGCTCTGGTTTCTTACCCTCAGCTCTAGCTTCTTTATATTGGGCTTCTGCACCTTTAACTTGGTCTTCAGCTCCTTCTGTAGTCCTTGTGGCCTTTGTAATCCACTTGATCCAGTCCCTGAAAAGCCTCAGATAGCTCCCCCTTTTATAGTTCCTTGTTTCAGACTGAATTCCTTCTCAGAACTCTGGTTTTACAAAGCTTAAACTATCCAGTTTTTCTCTCTGTAATATAATAAACCTTATTACTTACTTCAACCAATGAAAGCCTTGTTTTTTCTTCTGTACCTCATTTTTAGGCTTTAACTCTTAAGTTAAAGCCCTCAAAACACTGTTTAAATAAACTTTGACTTGCAGCCAATCAAACGCCTTAATTCAATAGTTTTGCCAAAAAGTTCACCCAAATGACTTGCTCTTGACTATGGTTCAAACCCAAAGCTGTCTTGCTCCAGATAAACAACTGCTCTGTGTTTCAAACGGTTTTGCTGTAATTCCTCTCATATTTCTCCTGGCAAATCTTGAGTGCTTTTGCCTATGTTTTACATAGGGTATTTTTGAACCCTTGATTCTTCAACGTTTCTCCAAGTTTCCCTGCATTTTCTTCAACATCTCACAGCTTTGAACTTGCCTGTTGCTTGCCTTTTGCTTGCCTTTTGCCTCTCCTAGTTATCCTTGGCAAAACTCAATCATTTGTCTTTACAGTTTCTCCGTTCTGTTTCCAGTCTCTTTCCAGCTTCCTCTCACTCAATCAAGTTTTGATAAAATACAGTTTAAACACTGTAAGTTATTCTTTTACTCTCTCTTTTTAAACATATGATAATCAATTCTTTCTTTATATCATACTTTTGACAGCATTAAATCATTATTTAACTGCTTCTTCCTTATTATTTCCTTTCTTAAGAAACCAAAATCAGCATTCTAGCTCCTGTATTAATTCCAGCTAGTCCTGAGTCGCCATCTTCTGGTCCTTCAGCTAGTTCTTCACCATGAACTTCTGGTCCTTCAGCCAGTTCTTCAACCACATCTTCTAGCCCTTCAGCCTAGCCAGCAATATGTCCATCTCAATCATCAAACAGCCCATTTCAGTCTCCAAACAGCTTAAAACAGTCCTTCAGCTACTCCTGCATCCTGATCTTTTGGTCCTTTAGTCATTCCTGCATCATGATCTTCTAGTCTTTAGCCATTCTTTCATGTTTTCAAACTTCAACAAAAACCAACAGTCCCTCAACTAGTCTTCACTGTGATCATACAGTCCTTCTTACCAGTCTTTACTGCTGATCCCATACTATGAACCACCTCAAATCTATATCTCAGTCCCCATTGCCAAAACCTGTAGACCCAGGCATGAGTCTACATTGTTATTGACGTTTGACTGGGCCCTTTCAAGTGGCAACCACTTAGGCCATCCAACTATAGATCAATGTCTATGCATTGTCTTTACTCACCCAGGTGATTATTTCTGAGCTTTCAGCCGCAAAGTAATCAGCTTTACTTCCCAGAGGCCTGATCACACCAAGTTCTGTATCTGCTTCTCCAAGCAACCGCCTTGGTGACATCCCTGAGCATATATATGCCCTCCAATGCTTACTTTGGGATCTCCCCAAAGCTCCCATAGGGACATAGACAAGGACACCCTACCAGTCCGTTAGGTAGAGTGCTTGCTCACAGACCTCCTGTAAGCATATCAGGATATGTAGAGCTCTCAGAGCTTCTCTCCTCCATGACAGCCCATGTTACCCACCAGGGGTCCAAAAACTTACAGCCATGGTAGCCAAATTACCTACCATGCTGGCACACTTTCCCATCCTGGAAGCCCGTGTTACCTGCCAGGGTCTAAACAACATCCAGCCTATATATCCCATGCTACCCACCAGGCTAGACTACTCCCCACCCCAAACAGCTAAAGTTCCCTGCTGAGCTATCTCATTCCTCACCCCTAGTAGCCACAGTTCCCTGCTGGGTGAGGACCTCTAGCCCACAGCAGCCAATATCTCCTGCTGGGTGGGGACAAAATTTGCCTCTAGTAGTCCTTTGTTACCTATTAGCCAGGCCTTACCTCCCCTAGTAGACATTATTCCCTACTAGGCCTCTATATGTAACAAACCAACAACACACTGTCAATCTTTAGCATAGCATCTTTATTTGAAGCCCAATCACCCCTTGCCTGCAGAACTGCTTCCATCTGGACTATCACACTGCTCCTTACTATTTATACTTACTGTGGAATCCTTAGCCTTTTGTGCCACCAGAGGCCTGATGGCATCATTATCAGTGAGACATGTGATTTGGCCTGGAAATTGTGCAATTGGACCTGGGGGTGAAAGGGCATTGGCTGCTATAACATGAACCTTGGTTTGGCTGCAGCATGCCGAGGTGCCACAGCTATACTTAGAACCCACAAGCAATCAAGCTTCCAATCACACAATCAAACAATCACCCTCCCAATGTACCATTTCCCAATAGTAAATGTTAGGTATATTCCTGACACTTATAGTTGTGTAACCAACAAACTGTCACCTGCTGCCACTGAGCAGACATCTGCCACCACCAAGCAGATACATGCCGCCACCATGTGGAAGCCCGCCACAATCAAGCCGTTGCCCACTGCCAACTTGCAGACGCTTGCCGCCATTGAGAAGATGCCCACCGCCACTGCACAGGCGCCCGCCACTCTTGCCAGCCCCTCCTGCAAGCCATCCTCAAACCAGGCACCCATGAGCCAGCCAGCCACCTGCCAGCCTTTGCCCTCCCATGCCAGCAGGCCAGTCCCCATCCACTCTTTTGGGAAATAGCCAAATCTGGAAACCAGGAAAGGCAATTTTCCTAAAGCCAAACTTGGGAGTAACTGCTGCCCAATTTGGGAGCTTATCAAATGGAGAATGGACTGACAGTGTCAGGAACCCATCTGCTCCAAAACATACCACCCAAAAGGCGTATGGCTGAAGATGGATTCAACCCTGTGATTAGAGAACCAATTGGAATAGAGACCATCCTCATATGGAACAATTCTCTAATAAGACGGTATCAACCCAAAAGGGGATTGAATCTTCCCAACATGAAGTAAGCTCCAAGATAACTTAGAAGGAAAACAGAAGCCAAGGGATGAAATAAGGAAGGAGTGGGTAGACTGCCCCCCATGACCTGTGGTTCCTCTGTGATGGGGGGATTCTGTGACAGTGGAGTGGCGGTGTACCATATGCCTGGTACCACTTGGCGCCACAACTTGTCCAGGTAATTGGGAGGAGGTGAACCAGAATCTGCTCTGGTTCCAAAAAAATATGCTTGCAGTAAGGAACTGTAAAAGGAGCAACCAAACCAACCATTTATACCCAAATGGTTCCCATTGGGATGACTTGGGTAGCATCATGGTGTTTGATTTCAGGACTGGAGAGCAGGCAAAAGAATAAATAAAGTAGGTAAGGAAATTTACTTTATTGATTGAACAAGTAATAGATCATAACTTACCAGCCTTATATAGCATGGTAGCAAAATGATAAACTGGAGGAAACATAAAGGGGATCAAACTCATGGAGAAGAAGTTGGTGATATTTGGGGAAATTTGGAGATCCTGGGGAGTTTGGTATTAAAACTAGGATTATTTGTCTTAATGGAGTCATTATACTGACCTCAAGGTAATTTAAAACAATATTTGATTTAAATTTACAACCCACAGGAAAAGGCAGAAGCAGAAGATGAGCAACTATTCCCCAGTCAAAACTGGGGAAGGAGAACAGGGACTAACAGCGGGCAATGGGCAAGTTGTGACTAATTCAAAGTTGAAACCGTTGTAAACGTCATTGGAATGCTTAAGAGAATCTAGCAAAACAATCACTGCAACAGCTGATTGGCTGGATTTGTTAATTGAAGGTAATGATTTGTGTTTAACTAAACTAACGTTTTCATCAATTCAAAAGTCAACACAAACAGCGGGAGACCCGGGTTCTAAACCCGGTGTTGAATTTCCTTTGTCCAGGGCTGTATTGAACCCAACAATTTCAGGTAAAATAGAGCAGTAGCTACTAACTAACCCAACCATTTTAGGAGACCCAATTAACCCCAGAGAAGGGGTTATTTCTGCTGATGTCCTCAGAGGTAAATTGTTATCAGTAGGGTCTGAAAGAGCATTCCTGACAGACAGGATCTCCAACAGTGAAAATCATGCACCAAATTCAGTAAATGAATTTGGATGCATGAAGAAGGTCCAACTTGCACTATGCCAATGCAAGCTGGGATCCAGCCAAACCTTCTCAATTGCCAGCCACTCAGGCCAATCCATAAAAGGGAATAACAGATGAAACTCAGACTCTTGGTTCCCCAATGCTATGCCTTCCAATGATCATGCCTTGCAGGTCCACTAGTATAAATAAAGAAAAACCCCTCAATGATAGTTTGTGCTATCATTGAGTGAATATCCTCCTCAATATTATCACATTAATCAATTCTTTACCCAGGCTAAGCAAGTAACCTTACTAAACCCATTACACCTCCCCAGGTCAGAAGATGAACTACATCATCTTCACAGCTGTCTTGACAGCTTACCTTGGGATAGGGGACAACTAGCCAACCAATGCTCAGTTTGGTCCTGAAACACAGGGACCAAAAGAGATATCATACAATGAGCCAACTCATCTCAACTCAATGGTTTTGAATCTGTGGACACCTCTGGTGTCATCTTACCCAACTCCTAACTTGGCTACTTACGTGATCCCCGCAGCTACGCTACTGTACCTTGCCGTCAGCCTTAGACAATGCAACATCCTTGCCAAAGCTTTCTGTCAGGCAGTGAACTTCTATCCAATTGCCTATGCCTTGAATGGTTTTGAGCTGCCTAACCTGCCTTCTTATGTTACTAAAGTTTTACCCTCAATACGTGGGTATTACAGTAAATGGGCCCAAATTTGTTATTAGATTTGATGCCAGGGATTCAAGGCTTGTGGGCCTCTCAAATCCCAGGCCATTTGTTATTCAAAAGGGGGGGTTCTTTCTGGAAGGCAGTTGGTAATGTTTCCCATGCTGTGGGTTGCTTTGTCTCTAGGAAGGCTAGCTGATTGTCCAGGGCATTCTGGGCCCTGACATTGGTACTGAGATGACTGGTTGAGCTTCCAAAAAAGCTTTAGTACTCGCTTATATAAATATTATGTGCAGCAATGATAAAACATAGCCCTATATCTTTTATTTGTACTCCAAAAAGTACTGAAACCGGACAATTTGTTGGAAGTAACATTGTCAGAAAATAGAGGTCCCTAATTTTATATGGGAGATTGGATTTAAAGTTCCATAGCTTTAATCACATTGATTCAAAAAGTGAGATTTGGTTTAGTACTTGTATTTTATGCAGTGGAAATTGTGGAGCTCTAGTTGCATCTAGAATGTATACTTCTCTGTAAAGAGATTGAATTATCTGTTTCTTAGCATGTCCCATGATTGATAGAATAGAGGTGGGAACTTAAAGGCCGGATAAATGTACTCCGAGGCGGCCGATGGGGTTACTAATGGCGATCTAAAGCTCCCAGTTGAGATTTAAGGAAGGGGTTTTTGATCCGAGTTTTTTATTGGGACTAGGATTCTTTAGAAATTTCTTTTATGATTATCAGAAGAATCGGGGGTGGCTGTTTTTTACAAACCTTATCGGAACAAATTCCGATTGGTGGTCGGGCACTCAAAATTTGGCGTGAAACAATGTAGGATTAGATATGATGAGCGTGAGACTTTTTGATGGAAATCATAGATGACTTGACTGTTTATATCATAGCTAGAGCTCTTTGAAACATAAAGGCTTGATGCTAATATATGAGGTGGAACTTAATCTGTAGTTGCTTTCAAAGACCCTTGGGCTGCTTATAAAAGCTATCTTCGCCACTAAAAAGATGTGAGATAATTGGTCAAAGCAAGTTCAAAAGGAGGGAGATTGATTCACTTTATGTTGTGATGTCAGACCTGCTTCCACAGCATGGCTGCCAATTGATGATTGGCTGAAAAAATAATTTTGACCCCACAAAAAAACAAGTAGAGGTCACAAATTCGCATGGTTATTATTTTTGGAAGCAACTTATCACAAAAGAGTAATCATATCATCAGCCACAATGCAGGGTATCGTGCTTAATTATAAAACTACACTTAGAAGCTTCTTTTCTCGTCTCCACAATCCTTATCATCATCTTGAGACATCTATTCCGAAGTTGCAAGAGACGACAAGCTGAAAACTTGAAACCCTTTGTATTTAAACAATCGTCACGCAGGTTAGCACCTTTTATTTTGTCTATACTTCTCCTTTTTCCTAAAACTTTCCCGAGTAGCTTTTCCCCCTCTCGCCACAAGAGCATAATGTCTTCAGTACATTCGAAATTTCTGGGGGGTAACAGCGTTGAGAGCGCTTCCCCTTCATCCGTTGCTGAATTTGTCAAGCAAAACGGCGGCCACACCGTCATCACCAAGGTGCTTATTGCCAACAATGGTATAGGCGCCGTCAAAGAAATACGCTCAATTCGTAAGTGGGCCTATGAAACTTTTGGCAATGAGCGTGCCATTGAATTCACTGTCATGGCCACTCCCGAGGATTTGAAAGCTAATGCTGAATATATTCGCATGGCCGACCAATATGTTGAAGTTCCAGGTGGAACAAACAACAACAACTATGCGAATGTTGATCTGATTGTCGATATCGCAGAGCGCACAGGAGTTCATGTAAGTTCACATATTTGACTTGCTTTTTATTGTACTTGAGCTAATGTTTTTTAGGGTGTTTGGTAAGCTTATCTTTTTATTCGTTATTTCATCATGGGATCTAATTATTTGTTTTCATTATTCTATCAGGGCTGGATGGTAAGATTTTTTTTATTTTCGTGAACTAAAAGCTTTCAGGGGTCATGCCTCCGAGAATCCCCGTTTACCGGAATCGCTTCAGGTTAGCAAGAATCGTGCTGTATTTATAGGCCCACCTGGATCCGCCATGCGCTCACTTGGTGATAAAATTTCCTCAACCATTGTTGCCCAGTCTGCCAATGTCCCAACTCTAGGCTGGAGTGGCTCGCATGTTAGTGACACTATTAAAGACGAGCAAGGGTTCATTACAGTTCCCGCTGAGGCTTATGCTCAGGCTTGCGTCTCCAACGCCGAGGAGGGATTTGAACGTGCCCGTTCAGTTGGATATCCCATCATGATCAAGGCGTCTGAAGGTGGTGGTGGTAAGGGTATCCGTAAGGTGGAGGACGAGGAAATGTTTGCCCAGTGCTACTCTCAGGTTGAGAAAGAAGTTCCTGGCTCACCAATCTTTATCATGAAGCTTGCCGGTAACTCGCGCCACTTAGAAGTACAACTTCTTGCTGATCAGTACGGCAACGCCATCTCAATTTTCGGCCGTGATTGTTCGGTGCAGCGTCGGCATCAAAAGATTATCGAGGAAGCCCCTGTTACTATTGCCAAGCCTGAAACCTTTGAACAAATGGAAAAGGCCGCAGTAAGACTTGCTAAACTGGTTGGCTACGTCAGTGCAGGAACAGTCGAATATCTGTACAGCCATTCTGACGACAAGTTCTACTTCTTGGAACTCAACCCACGCTTGCAAGTCGAACATCCTACCACTGAAATGGTATCGGGAGTCAATTTGCCCGCTGCCCAACTTCAGGTAGCTATGGGAATCCCCTTGCATCGTATTCGTGATGTACGTCTGTTGTACGGCATGGCACCCAACGCTTCCAATGAGATTGACTACGACTTTGCCTCGCCCAAAGCGCTGCAGGTCCAGCGTAAACCTATGCCACAGGGCCATGTCATTGCCGTGCGTATTACTGCCGAGAATCCCGATGCAGGATTTAAACCTAGTGGAGGTGTCATGCAAGAGCTCAACTTCCGTAGTAACACCAATGTTTGGGGCTACTTCTCAGTTAGCTCCAACGGCGGTCTTCACGAGTTTGCTGATTCACAGTTTGGCCATATCTTTGCTTTTGGCGAGAACCGCCAGCAGTCACGAAAGAATATGGTTGTTGCTCTCAAGGAATTGAGTATCCGTGGTGATTTCCGTACCACTGTCGAGTATTTGATTCGCCTGCTTGAGACTAATGAGTTCACTAACAACACAATCAACACTGGATGGCTTGACACACTCATCTCCAACAAGCTCACCGCTGAGCGCCCTGACACCACTCTGGCTATTCTCTGTGGTGCTTGCTACAAAGCCCACACTGCCTGCCAGCAGTTGCGCAATGACTACAAGGCGTCAGTGCTTAAGGGCCAAGTTCTTTCGAAGGATACCCTCAAGACCACTTTCTACATTGAATTTATCTATGAAGGCATGCGCTACAACTTTGCCGCAATAGCCTGCGGCCCTAATCTCTATAACCTTTACATCAACGGGTCCAAAGCCCACATTGAGATTTGCGATCTTTCTGATGGCGGGTATCTCCTTCTACTGGATGGGCGTAGCCATAGCATGTATTGTCGTGAAGAAGTAGGGTCTTCGCGCATCATGATTGACGGCAAGACATGTTTACTGGAACAGGAGAACGATCCTACACAGCTTCGCTCACCTTCCCCTGGTAAGCTGATGCAATTCATGGTAGAATCCGGAGACCATGTCAATGCTGGCCAGGCCTATGCTGAGATTGAGGTTATGAAGATGTGCATGCCTCTTATTGCAACCGAGAGCGGCACCGTGCAATTTATCAAGCAGCCTGGATCTACACTTGAAGCTGGCGACATCCTTGGTATACTTAGCCTTGATGACCCTAGTCGTGTGCGCCATGCTGTACCATATACCGGACAGATCCCTGCTTTTGGCACTCCTCGCATCCAGAGTAGTAAAGTCCATCAGCGTCTACGAGATGTTATCCAAGTCATCAACTGGACTCTCAATGGATATGATAACCAAGCTATCCTTCAAAATATCATCAAGGCCCTTTTTGAGCTTTTGCGTAGTCCTGAGCTACCCTACTTGGAGCTCAACGAGGCTCTTGCTTCCCTGTCAGGACGTATTCCTGCCTCGGTTGAAGCTGACTTGCATCGCATTGCTGATGAGTCCCTGGAGCAGCGCAAGGACTTCCCAGTTGCTCAGCTGCGTAAGGTCATAGATGATCAGTGCCGAGCACCTCAGCACCCCGCCGACCTTACCAAATTCCTTTCTGCCATTGTGCCAGTTAGCCAGGTACTCGAAAACTATGCTGAAGGGCTTAGCCACCATGAAAAACAAGTTGTACACGCCTTCCTTGATAAGTACTATCAAGTTGAATACCTGTTTGATAACCCTTCAACTCGTGAAGAGGAGGCAGTCCTGCAGCTCCGCGATATCAAGAAAGATGCCATTGATGATGTTGTGGAAACAGTTCTATCGCATTCCCGGGTAGCCAATAAGAATTCCCTCGTCTTGACGCTGCTGAGCCTGATCAATTTTGAAAACGTCAATGGCCAGACTGACTCCGTCTATTCACCAGTTCTGAAGAAGTTGGCGTCCCTTGGCTCGCGTGCCACCTCCGTAGTTGCCCTCAAGGCGCGCGAGATGCTCATTCACAGCCAGCTCCCATCATACGAGGAGCGTTATACTCAGATGCACCGTATCTTACTTAACTCTGTTACCGAAAGTTTTTATGGCGGAGGCCAAGGTTTCCGCCCTCCTAGTTACGATGCTCTCAAGGATCTTGTGGTTACCAACTTCAACGTTGAGGATGTCTTGCAGAATTTCTTCTTCAACCCTAACGAGTACGTACGAGGGGCTGCACTTGAGGTCTACGCTCGTCGCTCCTATCACGCCTATGAAATCCTTGAGACTATCCATCACTGCGAGGAAGATAAGCCTGCTTTGCTGGAGTGGAACTTTACTCTGCAGGACTACTCCATGGAATCACTCAAGTCGTCTGGGCTCCTTACGCAGAGTAAGCGTGTAGCAAGTATGTCAGATTTAAGTTACATGGTCCAGGGGCTTGAATCCCTGCCTGTACGCAAAGGTGTCATGTTTGCCCTTGATTCCATCTCTGATCTTGCGGGCCAGATCGATCGTGCCCTTGCTATATATCCCGAGGATCAGAAGCCTGCTGAAGACCGCTTTTCACATATCCTCAGTATCGCTATTCGAAACATGCCTGACACCAGCGACTCAAAGTCTGCTCTAGAAATGCGAACCATCCTTGTCAAGTATAGTGCTGAACTTCGCAAGAAAGGCATTCGCCGTGTATCCTTCATTGGCTTACGTGAAGGGAAGCAGCCCGCTGTTTTCACCTTTCGTGAGCGTGACGATTTCGACGAGGACAAGACAGTTCGCCATATCGAGCCTGCCACAGCCTACCAGCTGGAACTTTCACGCCTTTCCAACTTCAACATCACCCCCTGCTTTGTTGAGAGTCGCCAGCTCCATGTGTACTATGCTACTGGAAAGGACAGCTCGGCTGATCAACGTTTCTTTATCCGTGCTCTGGTACGCCCTGGCCGGCTTCGCTCTTCTACGCCCACCCAGGACTTCCTTATTTCCGAGGGTGATCGGCTGCTTGGCGATATTCTTGATAGTCTTGAACTTTTGCTTCCCACCCATCCTAAATGCGACTGCAATCAGATCTTTGTCAGCTTCATCCCCACCTTTGCTTTGGAGCCCGAAGAGGTAACTAGCGCTCTGCAGGAGTACATCATGCGCCACGGCAAGCGCCTTTGGCGCCTGCGCGTTACTGGTGCCGAAGTTCGTTTCACGATCCGCAGCCGTAGGTCTGAAGGGCCCAGCATCTTCCGTTTCATGATCAATAATGTATCGGGCTATGTACCGACGGTGGAGATATACAGCGAAATCAAGAACCAAGAAGGGGTGATGATTTTCAAGTCCATGTCGGGCGCCAAGGCTTCCTTGCATCTTCAACCAGTACTTACCCCTTACCAACCCAAGGAATGGCTTCAGCCTAAACGCTACTCCGCCCATATTATGGGAACTACCTACGTCTATGATTTCCCTGAGCTTTTCCGCCAGGCCCTATCTCTTCAGTGGCAGCAGTACTCTGAACAAAACCCCACCGTCACTGTTCCAGGGTCAGTCCTTACCGTTAAAGAACTGGTGTTGGATGAGAACAGGGAACCCCAAGAGTTAGTACGCCCCCCTGGTGCCAACAACTGCGGTATGGTGGCTTGGATATTCGAGTTATTAACTCCTGAATGCCCTTCCGGCCGCAAAGTTGTTGTTATTGCCAATGACATCACCTATAAGATTGGATCGTTTGGTCCAGAGGAAGACGAGGTATTCTTCAAAGCATCGCAGCTTGCTCGCAAGCTTGGCATCCCCCGCATCTATCTTTCAGCAAACTCAGGTGCCCGTATTGGTCTAGCCGAAGAAGTCAAATCTCTTTTCAAGATCAAATGGTCTGATCCTACCGATCCTTCACGTGGCATGGAGTACTTATATCTTACGCCTGACGACTATCGCTTGTTGAATGGAGAACGATCTCGCAGTGTTAATGCCCAGCTCACCACTGATGAGGGAGAAGAGCGCTACATCATAACTGATATCATTGGCAAGACGAATGGTCTTGGAGTCGAGTCTTTACGTGGTTCTGGCATGATTGCTGGTGAAACTTCGCGTGCCTACGAAGATATCTTCACTCTCACTGTCGTGTCCTGCCGTTCAGTTGGTATTGGTGCATACTTGGTCCGTCTTGGTCATCGCACAATCCAGAACGAAGGCCAGCCTATCATCCTCACTGGTGCACCTGCTCTCAACAAAGTTCTTGGCCGTGAGGTGTATAGCTCCAACCTGCAGCTGGGTGGTACTCAAATCATGTACAAGAATGGCATCTCCCATACTACTGCCGAGAATGACATGGACGCCATTGATCAGACTCTTAACTGGCTCTCCTATGTCCCCGAATGCAAGGATGCTCCTTTGCCGATTCTTCCACCCAACGATCCTATTGACCGCAAGGTGGAAGTCGAGCCTACCAAAGGTGCTCAGGACCCACGTGAGTGGATTGCAGGGAGAACATCCGCCGAGAACCCAAGCACTTGGATGGGAGGCTTCTTTGATCAAGGCTCCTTCACGGAGACTCTCTCTGGATGGGCGCGCACTGTCATCACTGGGCGTGCTCGCCTTGGTGGGATCCCTGTTGGTGTCATTGCTGTCGAGACCCGTACTGTTGAACACATCATTCCTGCCGATCCTGCCAATCAGTTGTCCGAGGAGCAGACTATGGTTGAGGCTGGCCAGGTATGGTATCCCAACTCTGCCTTTAAGACGGCGCAGGCCATCAAAGATTTCAACAATGGGGAACAACTTCCTCTTATTATCTTTGCCAACTGGCGTGGCTTCTCAGGCGGGCAGCGTGATATGTACAACGAGATCCTCAAGTATGGTTCATACATTGTTGATGCCCTCACTCAGTTCAAGCAACCCGTGTTTGTCTACATCGTACCCAATGGCGAGCTTCGTGGTGGTGCCTGGGTAGTCTTGGACCCCACCATCAATCCCGAAATGATGGAGATGTATGCTGACGTGAAATCTCGCGCAGGTGTCCTTGAACCCGAAGGAATTGTTGAAATTAAGTTTCGCAAGCCTCAACTCCTCGCTACCATAGAGCGTCTTGATGCCACATATATTGATCTCAAAGCACGTCTTGCAGCAGTCGTAGACGAAACCGAGCGCCAGAGTATCCTATCGCAGATCAAACAGCGCGAGGAGCTGCTCTTGCCCATCTATACCCAGGCTGCCGTTCAGTTTGCTGATCTGCATGATCGCTCTGGTCGTATGTTGGCCAAGGGCACTATTCGCAAAGAGCTTACATGGTCTGATTCCCGTGCGTACTTTTACTGGCGCTTACGCCGTCGCTTGGCTGAAGAGGGGCTATACAAGAACATTTCCAAACTTTGCCCCAAGCTTACTCGTGCTCAGCTCCACGGCCAGCTTAAGCAATGGTGTACTGCAGAATCTGGTGCTGCTGATTACGAGAATGACGATGCCGCTGTTTCCAAATTCCTAGCAAACGCCCCTAAAGATGCCTTTGCCAAGCGTCTCAGCCGCGTCATCTCGGATAGTGTTGCTGAAGACCTCCTGGCCACCTCCAAGCTGTTCCCCCAAGCTGCTATGGAAGGGTTCGTCAAAGTTTTTGAAAGCCTGAGTCCTGAATCTCGCAAGAACACTCTGCAACGCCTGGCCCAGTCTAACGCCGTATAACTAGCAGACTCCCACATGAATTTCCCATAAATTTTGCCTGACCCTTACTGTAACTTCTTTATGCCATAAAAGAATGTAAACTCTAAGCATGCATCCATTGTGCTCAACTTAGTGGCCTCAATTTTTCACCTGGGCTCCCGAACTGATCAATATTTCAGACTCTCACCAAAAATAATTTCCATTTTTGAATTTTCAAAACGAAATCAATCGCACAACCTAAACACCGCAATTTCTGATTTTAGTTTGAATTATTTTTGAGATGCTAACTCATGTTTTACATCAACTTAAAGCCATCCTAAGCACCACTACTACATCTATGAAATGATTTGCACTGTGAAACAGATACCTGCTTCAATTTGGACAAGCAATATCTCAAATCAATTCTAAATCGTTGCATCACAACTTCTGCCCAAACCCCACTTTCTTCCATGCTTGAGGAGCTTAATTTGTAGACAAGGCCTCAACTGGCTACAGTTTAGTTTAATTTCAATACTAACATATCCCTCTACCATAGACTGATGCCATGAAGCTCCATTAAACCTGAAGCTTTCCATGTATCAAATGGTTTTTTATGGATCGAGCTTAGGGTTGCGGCGGACAAATTACAGCATTTACCTTAACCAAGATATCAAAATTGGAACCTTTCAGGAAACCTGGATTTTTCATAGAGGATCTAGGATGAGAAGGGGTTCTCCCTCTAGAATCCAGCACTACTCACTTGGTATCCAGTAATGAAATCTCAGAGTGAAACCAGGGGGGTGTGACAAGCAATCAACAAAAACAAAACTTTCACCAAATAAAGGTATACCTTTAAACAGCAGAATCCCACAAGATTTTAAGAGTTGAAGTTTACCCAAACCTGTTCAGCCCATCGATGCATAATATAAGGTCTGGAACAGATCATCTACCAGTGGATGCAGGGTGGCTTCAACTTTCCTAGAATATGAGCCAGATTTGATCTCATGCATGCTTTATCGTTGACCTGCCATAAGATCTACCCCAACCCTGATTGAGCTTTATATCAGATAGGCCTGGAAACCTATAGCACCGCTTAATCCAGAGTTTTAGACATAATTCAATAGTGAGATAAAACTTTAAGCAACTGTAGGATCTTAAAGGATATGTCTACAAGCTATACCAGCTTAAAGGGAACCAATAAGCACTATCTTTATACTGACCTAAAAGGGATCCAAGATCAAACTTTGATTTACAGAAGCTGATCCAACTATCAAAGCCATGCAGGTCCAACTTTACCCGCACATATGCACGGTTCCAGCCAAAAGGTCGGTCCCCAGGGTTTCAACCAACCAAGGTGACCCACTTATTTCATAATATAGGGATAAGGATTGCTACCCCATTTTCATCTTATTCCGCAAAACAAGCATACCCTTTATAAGTCTTTCCAGGGCTACAATAAACCAACCCAGCTTCAGTTTTAAGTGGGGTTTGATCTTTTCAAGAAGCCTGAACCTGAGATAGGTTCTGAGATGGACATGGACATCCACCATCAGTTGACTTTGAAGTTTACCAGAAAGGCTGGTATGCATGACACTGGCTTAGCTGATCTACTTGGCTAAACAGACCCTGCCTACTTTTCCATAACAAGCAACCTGATACCAGTGGGGGTTGAACCAATATCACTAAATCTTTGCTATAGGAACCACCTGATTATAAATCAGTTCACCACCCAGCCCAACCTGCTGCCTAAAGTCTGTGCACATCAGTATTGGCCCTACTAAAGATATCACCCAACACCATCTAACTAGGGTAACCTCATCTATGCAATCCAGCACATGCTATGACTGGCAGTAGTGCAATACCAGGGGGATTTATGGCCCCAACCATCAAGATATCCAGCCACCAGGACCCAGTACAGGAAGCATACAGACCCGGTCAGATACAGAACCCTGGTTGCAAGGGGGATTTATACTCCAATAGTAGAAATGGCTACCCCTTTCAGACTAAGGATGGTTAGGATAACCATCCCTGCTCTGCTGTGATCATAGTGTTGGGCCTTAGCAGGTATGGGAAAGGGAGGATTCAGGGGATCATCAGTGAGCCCAGGGTTGGCCTAGGTCAGGACTTCATGGCTTCTGAAGTGTGTTATTGAGATACTTATCTGTAGCTGTCTCTATGGATGATGTAAAAAATGGACAGTGCTAACAAGACAAACAGAAATTGATGGCCCATCCACTTCATTTGATGTCTGCAACTGACTTAAGGGGAGCAAAGTGGAGTTTAATCATACCTGATCATGCCAGTAAAGTACAACCTGTCTGAAAGATGCAGGTTTTTCTCATCCACCCTACATGATCCCCAACCCAAAGGGAAGGCAGTTCACCCAGGTTAAAAATAAGCATTGCAGCAGCCCTGAAAGCTGCATGCATGGGCTTGGTTGGCAGGGCAATATGGATGGATTGGGCAAAGCTTTGGAAGAGAAAGAGTGGCACATAAGTAGGATCTATCTCCTGATCTAGGTGTCTGGTGGAGAGGACCAGCACAGATGTTGGTTCTGTTGAGGCAGTGGAGATCTGCTCAGTTTCCTAGCACAGGCGTCAAAGCTTTAAGTACTCTCTGTTTGATAGTACCAAAATAATAAGATTGGTTGTGATGTAATAAAATCCTGCAAACGTAGGTGCACAAGTTGCATTAACTTGCAGCTGTTTATTTGAAGACCCAACAGGGAGGGGATCCCCAACTTCCCCAGATATATGCTTCTGGGAAACCAGTTTCTGGCTTTGTGATAAACCCTTGTTGGCCAGCTGGTCAGCTGCTGCAGTTTCTCTGGAATTGACACCATCTGTGTAAGACTTCAGACTTTTTCAACAACAGCTGCAGTTGTATCAAAGCCTGTGCTCAACCATCACCAACAAATTACTATTTCCCAAGGATACAAGAGATACAGCTAGGATTGAAACAATAGTTTTATTGATGAGCCTAAACAGGAGGAGATTGAATTGCTTGGAATAATAGAACTGTGAGGGTTTTTATACACAATCCTATGAAAAGGAGATGATAGAAGAATTATGTTTAACTGAGATTAATGTCAAAACTGCAGGCTTGACCCGCCAGCAAGGTTCCAACCAAGCGGGTTTGTGACCCACAATCCAATTATCCAGTCACTAAAAGCCAGACTAGGAAGGCAACTCAAATTACCAAATCCAACAACATGAACAGATGATGATCCTTTACGGTGGATACCTCATTTTGGCACTTGTCTTGTTATCAGGATCAAGCCACCCCCTTCTTCCATCCAACCGTGTGATCACCAATCATGTTCCTGCTATCCATTGATTCACATGAGCTATATAATCACTATCTCCCAATAAAGATTATTATCTAGCTTCTAAATATTTTTCCCCGTGTAACTCTGCTAAAACAGCACAGTTACAACATTGGTAGCACAGGTAGGTTCTCCATCCTACCTTATATTGAAAAATTCCGCCTGTTGCTCGCACACACCGCGGCCAACAAATCCTCAACAGAATTATGACTGTCCTCCTGCCCGACTGGACTCCGTACACTCCTGGTACCGCAATACCCAATGGTTTTGTCCTATACCAAAACACGGTGATCCCGCTACCCGCCTTCAACGCCATGTCTGCACAAGGGTTCTTTCAGGCTCTGCCATTGATGCTGCAACCAGCCAACAAAACTACCATGCCCGCCTATGTAGCTCAAAGACTACAAAGCGCCGCCTTGAAACCGTTTGCCGGGGCCAACAACAACAACGCCACTGCATGGATCCAGTCCGCCCAGAGTAAGCTAGCTCAGATGGAATGCCCACAGCAATTTTGGACTGCAGAGATTTCCATTTGCCTGACCCATGACACTGACACCTGGTGCAACAAGTGGCATGAGGAGCACACTGACAAGAACTGGGATACCTTTAAGCAAGACTTCCTGGCAAGATTTGTGCTAAAAGATACAGTGCTCATGATCATTTGCCAAGTAAAGAACCTGACCCAGACAGGCACTGTAAAGAAACTCACCTGCGCCTACAAGGAACTCTGCCTTTGTGCACCCTCTGACATGGCCTTTGACACCCCAGCCACACACCTCATATACTACAACGCTCTCAAGTTGCACGTGATGAGACATGTGAACCTGGATCAGGTGACCAACCTGCAAAGCCTATACCATGAAGCAGAGAAAGTGGATCAAACATCCAATGCTCTGCACAAGGCACAAACTGGGAAATAAAAAAGACCCAAGGATTCCCATCCAAGTGGGCGCTTCTCTCGACCACCTCCTAGAGGCAACAGGAGCACCGCCAACCACAAGCCAACAGGTTCCAATGGACATGAAAATGGAAGTAATGGCCAGTAAAACCATACCCATTTCTGTGTCACCGCCACAAAAGGCAACCCAGATGAGGGAAAAGCCCAGGGAGAGCACTAAGCAAGTCAAGCTCTCCCCACGCAACTCCTGACTCACCCAACAATGAATACCGACCCAAGGACGTGGACTAGTGCCCAATGATCCAGGTGCCCTCAGAAGATCCAGTACTGTACACCATCGCCAGACATCCTAATAAATTGATGTCCTATCCTTTCTGCTTTCACAGTTACACAGGCTCAGCACTCTTGGACTCAGGCGCAAACCAAACCTTAGTCAAAAGCAGCTTTCTGAATAAGTTCAAGCTGACCACTAATCCTTCGTGGATTAAAAATGTGGTCCTGGCTGATGAACACCACATTGCCATGGCAAAGGAAACTGCCCCCTTTTCTGTCATGCTTGAGAACCTTCACTCCACCATCCAAGGTCCCGTCATTGACTTTCCTAAGTTTGACATTGTACTGGGACTAGACTGGTTACAAAAGAACAACCCTCACGTAGACTGGGTGACCTCAGTATTGACCATCAAGCGTGAAGGTGTCAACCACCAGATCTACCCTGACTCTGTGGACTAACTACTACGTGACCACGTCTTTGTGTGTATCACAGAGACCCAGGGCGAGAAGAAAGATTTTAAGACAATTGACTGGGACTCCTGCCAGTACAAGATCATACACTTCAAAGACCACCAGTACACCTCTACACCTCAGGACTGCAACATTGTAGCCCGCCACCCAGAAATCTTTAAGGAAGCGTTACCTGGGCTGTCTCCTGAGAAGCATATTCAGCACTCTATCCAACTCAAGGGGGCTGTACCCAAGGCGCGCCCTATCTACAGGCTGACCCCAAATGAAGACAACACCTTACGTGCCTATCTCAAGAAAGCATTGGAAAAAGGACTTATCTGCCCCTCACAGTCTCCCTTTGGGGCCGTCATATTCTTTGTGGCTAAGAAGGATGGTACCTTACGCCTGATCACAGACTACCACGCCCTAAACAAAGTCACCATTAAAAATCATTACCCACTACCACTGATTGACGACCTCTTTGATGCCTTGGGATGAGCCACTGTCTTCTCCAAGATTGATCTAACTGCAGGATACAATCAGATTTGTATCAAGGAGGAAGATATCCCCAAAACAGCTTTCCACACTAAATACAGCTCCTACAAATGTGTGGTGCTCAACTTTGGCATGACTAATGCCCCGTCTACCTTTGTAATCTTCATGAACAAAGTATTTGCGCCCCACATAGGCAAACACGCCCTAGTGTACCTAGACAACATTATTGTCTACAGCCCCTCAGTGGAACAGCACCACAAAGACCTGGAGGCAGTCTTTGCAACCTTGGCACAACACAAGCTGTTAGCCAAGCCCTCCAAGTGCCAGTTCTTCTGTGAGCAACTACCCTTCCTGGGACATATAGTCTCAAAGAACAGCATCAAACCCAACAGCAAAAAGATGCAGGCCATCTGCAAGATGCCACCACCCAAGGATAAGTCAGAACTCTGCACCTTATTGGGAATGGTGTCCTATGTACAACGCTTCATATCTGACTGTGGCGTCTTGACTACCCCCTTATCTGCCATAACCGGCGCCAAGTCTAAGTTTGTATGGGCCCCCCAATGTGACATCTGTTTTAGACGCCTCAAAGAGAAGCTCACAACAGCTCCCATCCTGAAATACCCCAAACATGAAGGGGAATACCAGATGGAAACTGACACCTCAGATGCATCCATTGGGGGAGTACTACAAATCAAAAATAGCAATGGTGACTTTCTGCCTGTAGCCTACAAATTGCAGAAATTGACAGATGGCAAGTGTTGATATCCTATCCACAACAAGGAAATGCTGGTTATCATGCACTGCCTAGTCAAATGGCGCTGCTACCTAGAACACCAGGAAGAATTCACAGCATTAACCAATCACAAGTCACTCATCTATTTCAAGACTCAAGCAAATCTGTTGCGCTGCCAAGCGCGGTGGATGGAACTATTAGAGAGGTTTAACATGCTCATCCAGTACAAGCCTGGGGCCGAGCTTGTCATGGTAGACGCCCTGTCCCGTCTGTATGTCTGTGCTTCAAGAGGAGAGAATGGGCTCAACCCAGACTGGCCTCTCCTGGTGTTACGGAAAAAAGACAAATGGTTCCCCCCTGGCACAACCGACATAACCAAAGAAACAGTCATTAAGAATGAACATCTCTTTGCTGACGTATATGGGACTCTTTACAGAAAGATGACTGACAGCACAACCATTCCTACATCCCCACACATCAGCAAGTCAACACTATCCTTTGCTATCACAGAGACCTTGGACATACCAAGAGCAGAAACCTATATGAGTTCCTAAAAGATAAAGCCTGGTGGCCAACCTTGTACCGCAATGTCCAGGAAGGTCTAGACCAATGTGATGTGTGCAAAAAGTTTGCCAAAAGCAAAACCCCGCCAAAGTCAGTACTTCCCACCCGCACACAACTACCTTTCAAAGTATGGGCTCTTGATATTGTTGGCCCCATGCCAGGGAAACACAATGACAAGAAATACATCATCACCACCATTGACTTTGCAACGAGATGGCCAGTAGCCCAAGCAGTAAAGGCACACACCAGCAATGACGTTTGACAATTTATTGGCAAAGAAATAATCAGCAAGTTCAGCAAGCCAGAACTCCTGATAACCAATGGAGGCAAAGAGTTGACCTCCAAAAACACCAACATATACCTCACCAAGAATGGGGTCAAGCACACTGTAACAACACCATACCACCCACAGGCCAATGGACGAGTAGAGCGGCTTAATGGTAGCCTCGTGCAAGCCCTAGTCAAACTCACCACCAGGAGACATGAAGATTGGTATAAGCAGCTACCAACTGCACTACTTGTGTGCCAAACCCAAGTAAACAGATCCACTGGAAAAAGCCTGTTTGAACTGGTATACAGCACACAGCCAAATATCATTCAAGCATTGACAGGACCTTAACTGGAAATTCCAAGTGAAGTCCCCCCATGCTCAGACCCTCAAGTAATGGAGGCTAATTGCAAGCAAGCAGCCAAAGAGGATGAACATCTGTAAAAGACATTTGTTCCCATCCGCAATAGACATGAAGTTGGGGACAAAGTATGGGTCATGAATGTTGACAAGAGCAAGTTACAACCTGAAAAATTGGGGCCAGCAATCATTCTAAAGGTAAACAACAATAACACTTAACTTGTGCAAGGGCTTGGCAAACATAAGCAAGACAAGACCCTACACCATGACTGCCTACAATCCTGAAAAGCAAGACAGAAACAACGAGAAACCGCCCTACCTGCTACAGAATAGCAACTAGTTCAATACGGCGCCCGGGCTCCTGACAACCTGCCCCCAGAGGAGGCCGACCTTCAGTTAGGGGGGGGTGTCAAAACCGCAGGCTTGACCCACCAGCAAGGTTCCAATCAAGCAGGTTTGTGACCCGCAATCCAATTATCTGGTCACTCAAAGCCAGACTAGGAAGGCAACTCAAATTACCAAATTCAACAACATGAACAGATGATGATCCTTTACGGTAGATACCTTGTTTTGGCGCTTGACTTGTTATCAGGATCAAGCCACCCCCTTCTTCCATCCAACTGTATGATCACCAATCATGTTCCTGCTATCCATTGATTCACATGAACTATATAATCACTATCTCCCAATAAAGATTATTATTTAGCTTCTAAATATTTTTCCCATGTAACTCTGCTAAAACAGCACAGTTACGGCATCAACTCATAATCTCAAATTGGAATATATCATCAGGAGTAATTTTCTGAAAGCTGGAATCAAGGGCTTTTGGCTGACAGCAATTTGGGCTGAAGCGGTTCAGTATTTGTGGAAATATAGGTGACCAAAGATGGTAAAGGAGAAACAAATAAACAAGCAAACAGAAGTCTTGGCATAAATATCAACAAAATAGAAAATATCAGTTGAGACTATAATTCTCAGTCCTGACAATCTGTCTGATCACTTAGGGATGCCAGCACACTACTTTTAGGCTCTGAGGCCTGGCTCAAACCTTGGGGGCTCCTTGGTTTTTTGGGTGCCTAAATCCCTAACTTCTGATATTTTTGGCCAATTATAATTAATTCTGACAGGTAGCATTGTATTTCTGGGTGCCTCCTGATGCAGGAACCCCAAGGCGTTGATACTATTTTTGGAGAGATAAGAGCATTAGTCACTAAAGCCTTTTTGATGGCACAATTGGGCAATTGGATATTTTCAAATTTAAGCACTTTTGATTTGATGTAGGATGACACCTTTTTGTGCTCATTTTGGGCTCTGAAACTCACAGCTCTAAAGTCTACTGGAATAAAACTAATCTTTCAACTTGGAATTCTCTGAACAGTCAAATCTGGAAATTCAAAGCCCTGGCTACAAAGAACCCAGCTATTTTCAGAAAAACCTTGGAAAAATAGAAGGGTCCATTTATTGGAAAGGGGGTCTTGATGTACCATGTGATATTTTCTTAAACTCTACTGATTTGAGGTCAGCCTGAAAAATTAATAGATCTGAAGGCATGGGAATTTCAGATCTGACAGCCAAAAATAAAGTATTGACTGAAGTAGAGTTACAGCAAGTTTAGCTTCCAGCCAATGTAAAAGGGAAGCAGAATGTTTTAATGTGGATCTGCGCCAACCCTTCCTGAAATCACTGACATCCTAAAATTTCCCCAGTTCCATTGTAGAAAGCTTAAATCTGGATACATAATATCCCATAAGTTAGACCTCTTTGAAAACAAAGCTGACTAGGACATGTATTCCTCATATTAAGCTTATTTTTATTAAAATATATCATGCCTTCATTCACCATCAACCAAAATAACAAACTTTTCCTGGACAGAAAGATATTCTGTTAATTTTTTCCCGCCAGCTGATTTTCAGCCATTTTTGATCCAACTATAATTTTCTTCACACATAATTTTTTCCCTTTGAAACAATAAAAATATTAAAAATTAAAAATAAAGAAATTATTCACCATGAAAGTTATTCAATGAAACTTTTAATGTTCTTTATTTATTTTTACCAGTGGTATTTAATTAATTAGCTTTTAAAAAAGTATTCATTTAAAATTAAGCCTCTTAAATACAAAAAAAGAAAAGAAAAAATTATGTTTGAGAAAAATAGCTTTTATTATCAAATACTGTAGATTCAGAACCTAAAGGTAAAAATGTGGGATTGTCAAATTGTTTTTGCGTGAACTCACCAACTTACTGGAATACTTTTCATCCTTTTATATAAAAAAGTAAGTTAGTCTGGGATGAAAATTACTTCATTAAGTTGGTGAGTTCACGCAAAAACAATTTGACAATCCCTCATTTTTACCTTTAGGTTCTGAATTTACAGTAGAGCATATTTTTAAAAAAATTTAATCTAAAGTTAAATAATTTACATATGAAGAAATTTATAGTTGGATCAAAAATGACTGAAAATCAGTTGACAGGAAAAAAATTACCAGAATATTTTCCTGTCCCGTTTTCCCTGGGTTCAATGAAACTTTCAAGGTGTATGCTGGTTCTGCCTATTCTCTAGCTTGTCAGGGCCCAGGATACCCATGTCAACCAGGTAGCATGCATTGCTACGATACCACAAAGAGTATGGAAGCACTTGCTCAATGCATACCCATAAGAGAAATTCCCCTTAACAACCTTGAATGGCCAGGGGTTTTCAAGCCCATATGCTACAAAACTCAAAGATCAATGGCACAAGAAAAATTGGTTCAAAAATATACCAGGAAAAGATAGATTGTACAAGCAATCAATTTCTTGCAGGTTCTATAAATAGTTGTGGCACTTTGGCAGAAAACAGCCAAACATACCACAGTTTGGAAGCAACCAATACACCACCCT
The DNA here is from genome assembly GCA_014839935.2 of Entomophthora muscae. Lineage (NCBI taxonomy): Eukaryota > Fungi > Entomophthoromycota > Entomophthoromycetes > Entomophthorales > Entomophthoraceae > Entomophthora > Entomophthora muscae. The sequence goes on along the minus strand of QTSX02000066.1, from coordinate 22,780 downwards.
CCTTACGCCCCAACATGCAGTTTTCTAAAAAAAATTACTAATGTCACTGAAGACAATGCCACCAGGCAACTGGTGGCACTAGAGACTGATATTTCCCCAGTAAGCATAAATAATGAGAGAGGGAGGCCTTCCTCATTGTTGACAGTGTTTAAATAAATATTTTATGCCAAGGAGTCATTATTTGATTGCAGGAATTTTCTATTTTTGCTCCAATATAATTATTCTGCTAGCATCTATATGTGAATCACAACAATAATACTCCAGCGGCTTCCATTGCCTGCCTGGTTCTAATCCAACTCACTTGGTCACACCTACTTGCATTCCTGACTTAGAGTTTTACCATCCTCACCACTTGGATCTCCCTCCTGGCTACCCTAAAGGCCAGATCCCACCAACCATAAGGAGATCCCAACCACTTCCCCTTTATCAGAGGCTCTTCCTGTCCAGGACTTCAGTAAGCTGGGGTTTGTCTACATAACAGTGTTGGGGCTATCCAATAAGTTTGTGCCCTGAGCTAGAAGTTGGCATCCCTGGGCCACCACAGCCAATTATCTTTTCAGGATTGCCCAATTGTCTACATGGCCTTCCAGTCCCAGCCTGCCTCTCCTGTGGAAGTCCATCCGGACACCAGTATGAGCTGTGACAAAAATTAAAATCACTAGTTTATGTTGATTATGAAACTAAATTTTATTCATCAAGCATTAGCTCAACCTGAAAAATACCTTGAATTGTGTTCACCACAGTAACCTTCTGATGTTAAAAGAGTGCAGTAAAAATCTGTTAGAAGGCAACCTTTTAACATGTTTTCTTGAACCTCTATCAGCTCCAGATCTCCAAAGCTCACTATGATGACTGTATATCAGTCCCTTTTTCACTCATGAGGTAAAATATGGCTATGTCTATCTGTACCTCTCTTGGCCATCAGGCTTACTACTGTGTTACAGATGTAACAAATTTGAAGCCCCAGCAGGAATTGAACCAGCAGCCAGGCAGGGCAAGCAGGTGCAGGCAAATCTCCTGCACCTGGATTTACTTCAAAAAGCAAAAATACAGGCGCAAGAATCACTCCTGCCCTGGTGGCAGCTGCAGGGACTATTCTGGGCCCCAAAAGCTACGCCCAAGCCTTGGTGGGCTTGGTGGCAATAGCGCCCATATTGACACTAAAAATGTTGACAGTGGCCATGTTGACACTTTGATGACATGGCCACTGTCAACTCAAAACTCTAAATATCCTATGTTTTTTGCTAGTTGTGCTAGCTTAATTCTTTTTAAAGCGTTCAGGGGTGCAAACCCAGAAAGCACAACAAAATTGTGGCCATCCCAACACAATTTAATATTAAGCTTAATAAAAAACTCAATTCAACCTGATTTTTTCTTTACTTTTACTAATAAAAATTAGTTTATTTTTTATTTGTTTTCACAACGTAAAAGTGTCAATGTCAACGCTTTTTAAGCTGAACTTATTTTTAATAAAAAAACTGAAGCGTCTACAGTAAAAAAAGGCATATTTAAAAATATTTTTTTATTAAATTATTATATTGAAAAAGACAGTGCACATACATTTGATTGTTGAAATGTTCATGTTATAAATATTTATGTGGCACTTATTACAGCTTTAATATATTAAGCAGATTGGTGGCTAACGGCAATCCAATAATTTAAGCGTGAGTTACTATGTAAGTTACTATAGAGTTTATTATTAAAATAATGTCAACACTCGTAAATGTTGTTTATTTGCTCATGATCATCCCCCGGGATGGAGTTAAGCAAATTAGAGTGGTGTGATTAAGCCTAGATTAATATGCCACCTCATATAAAGAATGCCATAAGTGATGTTGTCGACGCTTTACCCTTTTCAATACTTGAATACAACTTCTTAACAGCTTCATATAAGCGCAATGGTAAAATATCATATTACCACCTCCAAAATATAATTTTTAATAAAGAAATAAAGAACCTTGATACTTTTTTACTTATTTTTATATATATATATTTTTAATTTTTATATGTGAACAAAAACACACATAAAACAGTTAATTTTTGCTAGCCCGCTTAAATTTAATTAAGCGTACTATGAAAAAACATAGTAAATTTTCAAAAAAATATTGACAGTGACAATGTTGTCAAAAATAATGTCTACAATTTTTGTAATTAACCGTGAGAATTCAGCTTTTTTTTACTAATTGTCACTCATAATGTTGACGCTTTTCAGTTCTCACATATAAAACTAAATGGGTTACATAATAAAAACTACTCATTTTTTGATATGTTGTATTTTTAACTTTCCTCTTTCATATTTTTTAATTTTAAAATAAAATCTATATCTAAATATAATACTTTCACATAAATATCTTAACTTTTAATTTTTTATTTAAAACTATAATAAACTAAAACCTATACAAGTATTTTTTAACTTTTAAATGCCAAGATAAGCCATCTAAGATTTACTTTTTATATTTTATACTTTTTAAGTTGTTTTGTTTGTTTTTTTACATACATTGCTTTATTTTAAACCATTTTACTTATTATTTTAGAACAAGAACACTTCCAAACAGCTCAAAGGAACCAAGCGTCCTTCAAAGCCAACCAAACCCACCAAAAAGAAGCCTGTCTCATCAAAGAAGGCCACCCCCAAACCATTCCCAAAGCCCTCCACTGAGCCCTCTCCTGAGAAGAGCCCTGCTCACTCCACTGGGGGAGAGGAAACTGATGGCTCTCTTACAGAGCACAGTTTCTTCAACTCAGCTTCTGACAAGGAGCCAACCAAGAAGAAGCAACAAGGCAAAAAGACCCCACCCAAAGATAAGTCTCCTGCACATGAGGAGCACCACAATAAGCCCCCTTCTGCTTCCCCACCCCTGCCAAACTCCCCTCATCAAGCTCATCTGGGGATGATTCAAAGCCCTGCCCCAATTACTTCCCTGGCTTCCGCCATACTCCTGCTGGCCCCTGGGACTCTCTGTTGGCCCACAACATCTGCAACATTGACGGCAAATTCAAGGTTCCCTCTTCCTTGCCCAAATACTTCCCAATCATGAGTGTAAAGGGTGGGCCAGCCATGGTGGCCAATGGGTATATCTTCAGCTGCAACAATGCCAACCGGGGCTTCAAGAGCCAACATTACACCTGTGAGGACCGCTCCTTCCCAGTGCGGCTCAACACTGAGCTCTGGGACCTGGTTCAAACCATCAAGAACAAGCATACCTGCATCATGCCCAACACCATCATAGCCTGCCTTCTCAAGTGGTATATGGTGCAGGTGATGCCCACCTCTAAAGATCTTTCTGCCACCCAGCTGGCTGTGCTTGCTTGCAAGTACCTCTTCCCAACCAACTTGAAGAGGGTTCCAACTCACAATCAGTTGGTCAAGTTTGTAAGTGATAGGCGTCAAGCCTCTAATACCCTGGCCAAGAGTACCACCAGCATCAAGGACCTTATCCTCACAGATTCCCTCAAGAAGACAGAGGATGATGAGATGTTCCTGCTCCATGACAATGGGCAGGAAGTGGAGGATAGGATTTTAGCCTACACCACAACCCAAAACCTGGAGCAGCTGAACACTGCTACCACCTGGCTGTGCGACAGCACATTTGCTACTTACCCCTCCCTATTCAAGAAGCTTTAGGTCCTGCATGGGCAGTTTAATGACCAGGTCATCTCCCCTGTGTTCTTTCTCCTTCCTGGTTCCAAGACTGAAGTCTACACCAGAGCCTTCAAGATTGTCCAGGATGCTTTTTGCTCTCTTCCCACCAACCAGCTCCCCCTCCCACTCACGCCACAAGGGCAAATCCCTCCTCTTCTGAGAAGGATGAGTCCACCATAGCCGCTGAGCAGCTAGTTCATACGCACTCACTTGGACCAAAGGTTATCATAATGGACTTTGAGCAGGCTCAGTTTAGAGCCTTTGAGTCCATCTTTAATGGAGAAGTCCAGGGCTGCTTCTTCCATTTTAGGTAGGCCCTTGTCAAGAATCTTAAGAGTTAGAAGGATATTTTCCAGAAGTATCTTAACAATGGTAAGGGGAAGTGCCGCTTTGCCTTGACTCAGTTTACTGCCTTGGCTTTTGTGCACCCGGAGCATACTGGGATTGGCTTTGAGGCCCTCCTGGAGGACACTCACATCAAGAAGCACTCCACCATCTTCAAAGGTTACTTGGATTACTTTGAACGCCAATGGGTGGACAAAAAGGTGACTGCCCGGAGAGATAAGAGCAGGGCCACTGCCCCTTGAAATTTCCAGGGTGCCTGCCTCAAGGGGGAGATGAAGATCACCTCTAGCCTTGAAGTTTGGCACAAGCACCTAGAGGTGAAGTTTGGGTCAAACCTCAAATATAACAAGCTCTTCCAGAAGCTACAGGAGGAGCAGGCTAAGACTGTCTCCAAGTTTTGCAACCTGGCCAACTGGGTGGTCCCCAAGAAGTGAAAGTCCAAGGAGCAGGACTACCAGGAGGACATTCATAAGGTGGTAAAGAAAAAGTATAAGGTGGCAGAGATTAAGAAATACCTTAAGGACGTTGCCATTGCTCTTGCTGGTGGCTTTAATTAGCTTACTAAACCTTGCTTTGCCTGTACATTTTTTTCTTTTAAACTTTTAATTTTTTAATTTATTTATAGTGTACTAATCTTTTTATGTATAAATGGTAAGTTTCAGATACAGTTTCAATGTGGTTTAGTAAGAAATATCTTAAATTTTGTTAATTTATCTTTAAGGCATGAGATATTTTCAGTTATGCTTATAAGAAGTATAATAAATTTAAATTAGAATTTTCTTATATTTTGTAGTTATTATGATATATTAAATATCTTTATTTTTGGTTCATTAGAATTTTAATTTTTTGGGAATAAAAAATAATTTTATAATAGTGTAATTTACATAGTAAACTGAAAAATAGTTACTTGTATCTCTTTATTCTTATTACTTATGGTAATTTTTTATTGTAGTTTTGAACTTTCTGGGGTCATTTTAGTATAATAATGGATTTTAAAATATGTTTTTATATTATAAATGTTCAGGGTAAAGTGTTTTGCTAATTATAAAAGTGTTGACATCCAGGAAACAACATTTAGTAAAACCGGGTCGTCACTTTACTATAGTGTCAACATTAAAAGTGTTGAAATGGCCACTGTTGACATTTTTAGTGTCAACATGGGCGCTGTTGCCGGTTTGGCTGGGCCTAGGCAGGATAATTTTAGCTTCCCAGTGCTCCCAGTTCAAGCCACCCTCCTTTTAGTAATTTAGGGTTCCCAATTTGGGAACCCATTTTTTAACCAGGTTCTTTTGCCTCAGGAATGCCTATCAAGACAGTCCCAAAATGGAAATCAAATTGAAAAAGACCCCATGACCCCTACAGCCAAACCTGCCAGAACCAATGACCAGTCAGGCCAAGATGGGTCCGCAAAAAGCCAAACAACTGTTCCTGAAGACCCCAAAAATGATGATGAAGCAGCCAACTAAACAGAAGAACCTGAGATGCCAAACCCTGCTACCCAGATAGCACCAGAAGAATGTCAAGAGGCACTGTTACAAAAGTAACAGTTTTGAGGCCCCGGGCGGGAATCAAACTGCTCCTAGCCACCAGGCGGGGCTAGCGGGCGGAGGAGATTTGCCTGCACCTGGATTATTGCTTTTTGAAGCAAACCCAGGTGCAGGAACCACTCCTGCCCTGATGGTAGCTGAGGGGCCCGCTTTGGGCCCCAAAAGCTACGCCCAAGCCTTGGTGGGTTTGGCTGGGCAGGCTATTTTTAGCTGCCCAGTAAACCCAGATCAAGCCCATCCTTCATTAAGTAATTTGGGGTCCCCAATTGGGAACCCCTTTTTTAATCAAGTTCTTTGGGCTCAAGAGAGCCTGTCAAGCCAGTCCAAAAATGGTGATCAAATTGGAAAAAACCCCAAAACCCCAAAAGCCAAACCTGCCAAAATCCATGACCAGCCAAGCCAAGATGGACCATCAAAAAGCCAAATGATTGTTCCTGAAAACCCCAAAAATGACCATGAAGCAGCCAACCAAACAGCAGAACCTGAGATATCAAGCCTTGCCACACAGATAGCACCAGAAGAATGCCCAGAGGCACTTGCATGTGAGTAAGTATATAAACCAGAAGCACCTGAAAAAGTTATGTATTGTCATCCTTACCAAATAAAAAGTTGTTATGAACCTTTGGTTCACCAATCTGTTTCCATACCTATTTTTGATACTCTTCCATCTGCATACACCCAAGTGTCAGTACCCATCTACTGGGATAGATAGTCAGACTCCAGTTGATAAAACCAAAGCCTTTGACTACTACCGCCCACCCAACGCTCCCTTTGGCCCTGTGCATTTCACTGAGTATCCCGCCAATCCTGACCATTAACCTGGACATTGGAAGACTTGCAGTGGTACACCTTCCCAAATGCTCCCAAGGAACCCTACCAAATTGTCTGTGACAGCAGAGAAATCACTATATACCCTTTGATCTTCAACGGGAAATACAACAACTCTGCTGCCTACCTGGTCCCCATGGAACCACCTATTACACCCAAACCAACCATCTCAACCCCCTTTCCACTTCCAATGCCACTGGCCAGAGTAGTCAATTCCTGGGAGTGCTTTATTTGGTGCTCACAGGATTGATTGACTCTGCCTTGCCAGCAGCTGGACCCTGGTCTGTAGCTGGGAAGGCCCTTTCCTACTTGGTAAAGTTAGGTCCCATCACCTGGTGGGCCATGCCAGTACCCACATCAACTCCTCCCTCACCTGCTGGAGCTCCATGGTACTCCTGGTATCCTGACATACTGGATGAAAAGTAGTCTGGTCATTCCTGCACCCATTTCCCTCTTCTGCACATATATTTATGTGCAGCAATAATTCACAGTATAAATTGAATCTTATCTTATAAACAATAAAGACAATTGTTAACTTTATCTACTTTTGCACTTAGGCTTGTTTTCTTGAATTTAAGAACATAAGCCCTACACCAGACTCTAGTAAGACTCTGCTTTTCTGTTGCCACCCACTACCAAAGGTAACAGAAAGATCCCCCCACTGTGCTAAAAAATTAGAGTTAGTGCTCTAGGCCCAATTGAAATGTATTTTACTGTGTGTATGCTACTGCAGCCCAGTACTTGTAGATACCCTAACTCCTTGAATAGGAGCTCTCCACAGGATCAAACTCCTTCCTTACATCACCCTTGAGCACCACACTCACCCATTTCACAGGTTACCCATATCACCTTTTCTTGGCCTAACTAATGACTCATGTCATTTCAACTACACCAACCCTGTTTATTCTCTGCCCAATCACTATCATTATTCCTGCCCCTATTTCACATCTGCAAAATATACATCTCTTTTTGCTTTGCCCATTATGTTAGTTAGAATGAATCATACCTCTTTTTCTTTACTTGAGATTTATATAAATTCCTAAATAAAATATTAATTAGAGCCACAAAAACTTGGTTTAAAATATTGTTATTACTTGTAGAGCTTGAAAGAGGGTTCTGTCGAGTAAGAGGAAATAAGTCATTTTGTGTATTCCTGCCCTTTCCCTGCTCTGTTGCATTGGCCTAAAAAATCTTTGAGCACCACAAAAGGGGTTCACAATCCTGATTTAAAATACACAAAATACAAAAGTATATGAAGAAAATATCATCAGGTATGCTAGTCAAGCACCAGTTAATGATGGCCACATGAGAGGGATCTTATAGAGAATCCATACTATCATCCAATTAGTTGCCTTTGGAATCAAAAACAGCATGAGTCAAAGTCACTGGAACATGTATCTAGAGTTGAACTGTGTAACACATAATCCAGATGTCATTATGTACAGGTTGATTTCTGATCTGGGTCAAAGAGAGCTTGAGTTACTTCTTTAAAAGATTGATTAGGATAGAATATGTTTTGGTGATTGGTGAGTTTGATATCACTTTTTCTTCTTTGCTCTAAAAGCATTTCCCCTGTTCAGAAAGTTTTTTTGAACTCACAAATTAGCATGGGATGGGCAAATTTCATTTGAATTGTGGTTTTATCCCAATTTAGACCAAACTTATTGAGTTTTATTATCTTATCCATGTTTCTTTGTCTAGGATTATTTGGTGATTTTGCTTAGGAGTTACATGCAATGTAGGCAGATTGACTGTACCTAAAGTTGATTGGTCATTAGATGCTGATGATAATATAAATAATCCATCAACTTGTATAGCTACTTAGATGCTGTTATATCAGAGGCCAAGAAAAAGGAGCATAAAATGATCTGGTCAACTGATGATTTTTAAATATATGATGAGTCCAGTTGAACCAGGAGACATGAACAGATCTGATTCCACATTGCCCATATCAAATATCTGGGCTTAAATGAAGGATTAACTATACTTGTGACCCTCTCATTGACACTGGATTGAATTTTATGTTTCTCATAAATCACATTGGGATCAGAGCTGCTAGAAACCCTATTTTAAAATAAAAGCCATACAAAATCACTAAAAGAAGGTTTAATTTTCATGGTTTTAATTTTATTGCAACTATATGTTCCAGTTTAGAAAGCTCCTAGAATCAGTATACTTAAACAAAGATATTCAAAAATTGATAAGATGTCCCTGTTCCCAAATTGGGTGCCCTTTATTGCTTGTTAGAGTATTATTATTATATTTTAGGATGTAAATATGGTACATATTATATGAGATCAATTGTTTTATCTTTGTGAAATTTTATTTGGAGGGTGTGATAAATTTTTATTTTGTGTATCTGTTGATATTATTTCTGTATCAAAAGCAAGTTAAATTACATCACAGATCAACACAGATCCATTATATTTACTGTAATGGGTTATCCTGTTTTATTTATCAAATCTGTTGTCCCAAATTTTATTTTTAGTGCATTTGGCTAGACCTTTATTTCCTGCTTGTCTTTTTTGCTGATTGAACAGTTAGTTCCATATTATTTGTAATCTATAACTGGTCCAGCTGTGTTTCACTTAAAGTTGAGCTTTATTGTATATAAGTAGTTTTGTCTATCTTCACAGCTGTGAAAACTAATGCATACATGTTGTGTTGGCTTTATCATTGAAAAAAATGATATAGCAACACAATTTGAACGTTTTGGGCAGGCATCAGCTATGGTTGGTTATAAAAACAGGCAAGGGGAAAGTACCTTGAGTTAGTTTGAATGTGTTAGGATACCAAGAGCATTTTGCTGCCTCTTCAGGAAAAAGAGGGATGGGAGTAGGTACAGGTATGGCCCACCAGATGATGGAGCCTAACTTTACCAGGTAGTAAAGGGCCTTCTAAGCCATGGCCCATGGTCCAGCTGCTGGAAAGCAGAATCAATCAATCCAGTGAGTGTCAGGTATAGCGCTCCCAGTAATAGACAACTCTGGCCAGTGTCATCAGAAGTGAGAGAGGTTGAGACAGTTGGTTTGGATGTCAAGGGCTGTTCTATTGGGACCATGTAGGTGATAGAATTGTTGTATTTATTGTTGAATATCAAAGGGTATATAGTAATTTCTTTGCTGTCACAGAAAATTTGGTAGAGATCTTTGGGAGCGTCTGGGCAGGTATACCACTGCAAGTCTTTCAAAGTCCAGAGTTTCTGATCAGAATTTAGGTGGATACTCAGTGAAGTGCACAGGACCAAACAGAGCGTCAGAAGGGAAGTAGTAATCAAACGCTTCTGGTTTATCAGCTGGTGCTTGGCATTCAATCCCTGAGGGTGAGTAATGTTGCTTAGGTGATTGTAGATGGAAGAGTATCAGAAATATGTATGGAATTAGATTGTTGAAACAAAGGTTCATAACAATTTTATTGGATAAAAATGACAATACATAATCTCACAGGTGCTCTTGATGTGAGAATTGGGGAGCAAGTTAAGAGGAAATGAAACCAAGCTCTCAACCACAATAAAATTGTGGTTTCAGCAACAACCCAAAGGTTGTTGCCAACAATTCCTGGGTAGGTCAAAGGTGGGAAAGAAGTCAACTGAGCACTGCTAAGCAACAGATAAAACCAAATGATCAAAATTACTAACAAAGTTCAAACTTTATTAGATTAGAAAATGATGAAGCAAGGTCTTTCACAACTGTTGCATTCATTTAAAGGGAGGGAATGGAATTTGAGTGAGGAGTTGAATGTTCAAAACTGATTGGCCAATAATATGAAGGGATATGGATGCATCTCTTGAGGCAGGAAAATCTGGAAAAATCCAAATGGACAAAATCAAAGGGAAAATTGACTCAACTAAAAATTGAGGAACCTGTCTTAAATGCAATTACCAATGCTCCTGGCTGCTCTTGCACATGATATTTAACCAGAGGGGTCTCTTGGGTGGGTTAGGTGGGGCATTCTCAGACTAATTCAGCAATTAATAGTGTGAGAACCTTTATTGGGGGTTTTTCAGTAAAAATTTGGAAAATATCCAGGAGTAAGTTGGCAGAGATTCCCAAGCATTTGGTGAGGATTGAAGTAGAGGCCCAGGGGAAGGTGTAACTTTACACTTGACTTATATAATTACTCACATTCAGGTGCTTCTGGGAATTCTTCTAGTGCTATCTGGGTGGCAAGGTTTGGCATCTCAAATTATGTTGTCTGGTTGGCTGGCTTGTCAATATTTTGAGGTATTCAAGGACAGCTGCTTGGCCTGCTAGCAACCTATCTTTGCTTGGCCTGTCATTGGTTGTTGCAGAACTGATTGCATGTGTCATGGGGTCATCTTCAATTTGATTACTTGATTTGGGATGGCCTGACAAGCATATCTGGGGCTGAGGAACTTGATTAAAAAGGGGTTCCCAATTGGAAACTCCATTTTACTAAATGAAGAATGGGCTTGGACTGGGAGCCCTGGGCAGCTAATTCAGCCTGCCCAGGCCCAGCCAAAACCACCAAGGCTTGAGCATAGCTTTTGGGGCCCAGGACAGTCCCTGCAGCTTCTGGCAGGAGCAGGGATGGTTCCTGCTGTTGCAACTGAACCAATGAGAGTTCAGTACTTGGAATTGGGTAAGACAACATTCCAATAGGAAAGGACAGAATAATAAGAATAAGGTATTATTTATTGTGGGATATTGTGGTTAATATACTAAATGGGGAAGCCACAAGGCCACAAGGGGGTGGCATAGTGGGGAGTTCCATGTAGGGTTTAGAGCCAAGGAATAACTTGTGCTGGGATCAGCAGGTTGAATTGGCAACTCTCCTAATTAGGATGAAGTGCTCGCCATTTGACCTCACCATCAGATCCATTCATAATGTTAGATACGTCAAGGGGCAACTCATTGAGCGCCCCCTGTGTATTGTAAGATACATTAGCAGGCAAGGTTTAAACCTTGGTTGTAACACTGCATCTGGATATTTTCTTTTCAAAACAAATCACTGCTACTACTCTCCTGGCCTGGTGGCTGGGCATGGGGTTCAATTCCCGCCTGGGGGATTGTAGTTTGTCACTTCTGTAAAGAATGGCAGAAGAAAAAAATAGAGAGCTGTTAGCTTTACCCAAAAAAGAAAGATAAAAGAGTGGTTTTAAAGGGGCTTGTTCTTCATTGAGAATTACTAAAGTGGTTTTCTAAAGCTATGGCACGGTCAGGAATGTTCTTTTTATAACTCCTGACAACTTAATCTATTACTTGGTTTAGGAAAAGATAGCATTCCTCCTTTGGTTTCTTCTGAACCTCCTAAAATTATTTAGTTAGTTAGTAGTAAATGTTCTGTTTTAACTGAGGGGGAATGTTCAGGTTTGGCCACTGAACCAGGAATTAATGCTACATGATTCAAACCTGGGCCTTCTCCTGTCTGCCTTGCCGCTTTGGTCACTAGAAGAAACAATTAGTAATAGTGCAACAAGCAAAACCATTACCTTGCAAAATTGATTCTAGCCAATCCAGGGCTACACCCAATCTCTTTTAAAAGTATCTTTTGAACATGTTGGTGACATTGGGAGCTCTTGTGACTCTGTTTTTGCTGTTGCTTTGTTGTTGGCTTTGGGGTCTTCTGCTGGCTCCTGCTCCTCTTCCCCAGTTTTAACTGGGGAATAGCGTGGCTTAACTGATCATGCCTGGGATATATTTTAATTATTTTTTAATCCAAAAAATGGTTTTAAGAAAATTTAAGTTAGCATAATGGTTAAAAATTCTAAATTCATATTTCAAACTGCCCAAGATCTCCAAATTTCCCCCAATTTCATCCCCACTGAAATTCAATCTCCTTTATGTTTTCCCCAGATCATTTTTTGTTACCATGCTATATAAGGCTGGTAAGTTATGAGCTATCACTTGTTCAATCAATAAAGTCTATATTCACCCACTGTGAATCCTTTGCTTACCCTTTTTAACTTGAATTAAGCCTTAAACATCCAAAACCATGAGATTACCCAAGACTCCTTCTATGGAGTCTCTTGGGTATAAATGGTTGTTTTAGATAATCTTGCTGCCAGCTGTATTGGCCAGCATTTTGATAGGCTCACACGCTGATTCTGGTACCTCTCCCAAGGCACAATTTTAGACAGCTCCTGACGCCGGGTGATAGCAGGAGTTTGGTATACTGTTACACCTTTATCACATAACCTGCCTCTCAGAGAAGAGACCAAGAACTATTGTCTTCACCCCAGATCCCTGAACCCCAAGTCTTCTGTCCTTTGGCTTCTGCCTTTCTCCTGTGTTACTTGGGGGCATACTTCTTCTTGGGGACGTTTCAACCCACTGCTAGGCAGATATGAGTGTTCAGGAGAATTATTCTATCTAGGAATGGTGTCCTTGCCAGTAGGATCCTTGGTAACTGGATTAAATCCATCTGCCATCATTCACCACCTAGGAAGATTACTTCCTAGTGGGTGGGTGCCTGACAGGCACTAAGAAAATCAACTTGGATAGAAGCAAAATTGAAGGAACTAAGTTTATTTTCAATTGATATAAATTCATTGCTGTTTGATTTTGTTTGCATCTAAATAGATTTTTCTTAGCACCATAGCTTTGAAAACTACTGTAACATATTATAATTCATTTAGGTGGCAGTTAAACACATCTAACCCCCCAGGGATAGATATTCAAATAGCCACAGGGAATGGAAAAGAGTGGTAGAGGTAATTATAAACAGAAGGATGTCCAAATAAGTATTGAGATAAAACTGGAATGAATTTGCATCGGCCACCTGACTCATTGAATTAAACTCAAATATGAGGATAGAAGGCTATCCAAACCAACAGGTACCCTATTGTCATGGATTGAAATTTTAGAACAGGCAAATTCTCAACAGCCCAGATTTAAAATATAGATTATCAGTAACCGTGCACCTTGTCTAATATAAAGGCCAGTAATATTCAAGAAACCTTTCTAGAAAGCTTCAGCTTGTTTGAAAATACAATTGGATAACTTATGGAAACCTCTGAGAATTTGAATAACTCATGTCAAAACAGCAGGCTCAACCTGCCAGCAAGGTTCCAAGTAAGTGGGTTTGTGACCTGCAATCCAAATATCCAGCCACCCAAAGCCAGGTTAGGAAGTCAACTCAAATTTCTAAATACATCAACATGAACAGAAGCTGATCCCCTCTGGTGGATAACTTGTTTTGGCGCTTAATTCATTACAAGGATCAAGCCACCCCCCTTCTTCCATCCAGCCGTGAGACCACCAATCATGTTCCTGTTATCCTTGATTCACATAAACTATATAGTCACTATCTCACAATAAAGATTATTATCTATCTCTCTAAATATTTTTCCCTTGGAACTCTGCTAAAACAGCACAGTTACAGCATTGGTAGCACAGGTAGGTTCTCCATCCTACCTTATCCTGAAAAAAAATTCTGCCTGTTGCTCACACACGCTGCGGCCAAAAAAATCCTTGACAGAATTATGTCTGGCCTCCTGCCCGACTGGACTCCGTATACTCCTGGTACCAAGATACCTGATGGTTTTGTCCTCTACCAGAACACAGTGATTCCACTACCCGCCTTCAACGCCCTGTCCGCCCAAGGGTTCTTTCAGAACCTTACTTGATGCCACAACCAGCTGACAAAACCACCATGCCTGCCTATGTTGCACAAAGACTTTTCAGCGCCGCCTTGGAGCCCTTTGCCGGGGCCAACGACAACAATGCTGCCACATGGATCCAGTCCGCCCAAAGCAAGCTGACTCAAATGGAATGCCCAAAGTGATTCTGGATTGCAGAGATTTCCATTTGCCTGACCCATGACGCTGGCACCTGGTGTGACAAGTGGCACAAAGAGCACACTGACAAGAACTGGGACACCTTTAAACAAGACTTCTTGATAATATTTGTGCTGAAGGACACCACACTAATGATCATACGCCAAGTGAAGAATCTAACGCAAACAGGCACAGTGAAGGAGCTCACCCGCGCCTACAAGGAACTTCAACTGTGTGCCCCCTCCAAAATGGCTTTTGACACCCCAGCCACACACCTCATGTACTACAACGCCCTCAAGTTGCACGTGATGAGGGCATGTGAACCTGGATCAAGTGACCAACCTGCAAAGCCTGTACTGTGAAGCAGAAAAAGCGGAACAAACATCCAACGCTCTGCACAAGGCACAGACAGGGAAACAAGAAAGACCCAAGGATTCCCATCCAAGCGGGCGCTCTGCTCAACCGTCTCCTGGAGGCAACGGGAACAACGCCAACCACAAACCCACAGGTTCAAATGGGCATAGAAATGGAAACAATGGCCAGTCAAACCGTACTCATTTCCGTGTCACCACCACACAAGGCAATCAAGATGAGGAAAATTCCAGGAGAGCACTAATCGAGCCAAGCTCTCTTCCTCACGCAATTCCTGACTTGCCCAACAATGAATACCGACCTGGGGACGTAGACCAATGCCCAATGATCCAAGTGCCCTTGGAAGACCCGGTACTATACACCATTGCCAGACATCCCAATAAATTGATGTCCTACCCTTTTCCGCTTTTACAGTTACACAGGCTCAGCACTCCTGGACTCAGGCGCAGATCAAACCCTAATCAACAGCAGCTTTGTGGATAAGTTCAAGCTGGCCACTAATCCTTTGCGGGTTAAAAACGTGGTCCTGGCTGATGAACACCACATTGCTGTAACAAAGAAAACCGCCCCCTTCTCCGTCATGCTTGAGAACCTCCACTCCACCATACAGGGTCCCGTCATTAAATTTACAAAATTTAACATTGTACTGGGCTTGGATTAACTGAGAAAGAACAATCCCCACGTAGACTGGGCAACCTTGGTATTGACCATCAAACGCAAAGGCGTCAACCACCATATCTACCCTGACTCAGTGGATCAACTTCTACATAACCAAGTCTTTGTGCACATTAAAGAGACCCTGGAAAAAAGAGAGAACCTCAAGATAATTGACTGGGACTCCTGCCAGTACAAGATCATACACTTCAAAGATCACCAGGATGCCACTACGTCTCAGGATCACAAAATTGTAGCCTGTTATACAGAAATCTTTGAGGAGGCTTTACCCAGGTTACCTCCAGAAAAACACCCAACATTTCATTCAACTCAAGGGAGCTTTACCCAAAGTGTGGCCCATCTATTGCCTGACCCCAAATAAAGATGACACCCTATGTGCCTACCTCAAGGAGGCCTTGAAGAAAGGGCTTATCTGTCCCGCACAATCTCTCTTTGGGGCTGCCATATTTTTTGTGGCCAAGAAGGATGGCACCCTGCGCCTAGTCACAGATTACCAAGCCCTAAACTAAGTTACCATCAAAAATTGTTACCCACTATCACTTATTGACAATCTCTTTGATGCCCTGGGCGGTGCCACTGTCTTTTCCAAGATTGACCTAATTGCAGGCTACAATCAGATCCGTATCAAGGAGGAAGATATCCCCAAGACGGCCTTCCGTACTAAGTACAGCTCATACAAGTGTGGTACTCAATTTTGGTATGAAAACGCCCCCTCAACCTTTGTGACCTTCATGAACAAGGTGTTTACCCCTCATATAGTCAAGCATGCCTTAGTCTACTTGGACAACATTATTGCCTATAGCCCCTCAGTAGAACAACACCGCAAGGACCTGGAGGCAGTCTTTGCTACCCTGGCACAACACAAGCCCCAGCCAACCCCTCCAAATGCCAGTTTGTCAGGAATATTCCTGATAACACTAGTGTTCAGGAAGTTGCTCTGAGCACACTGCAGGATAAAAACAAAACAAAAAGGGCAGCAGTTCCCCCTTATTGGGGAAACTGCTGCGGAAAGCCGAGATTTACAAACAGGAATTAAAAATAAAATTTTTAATTTGGATGGGTTTTATACCCTGTCCGCGGGCCGCGCGGCCGGCCGCCCATCACTGCCTGCCAGCCCCCATCCCACCGCCAAATGGGGAAATTGCCAAAGGGGAAACCCCAAAAGGCAATTTCCCAAACCCAAATGAAGGGGGAACTGCTGCCCAAATTTGGAATCTACCAAATTGGGAGGGGGTTGACAAGCAGTCCAGCATTACAAATAATGCATCAACTGCAAAAGCTGGATTGAAATGTATTACTGTGCCTGAAGATGCTCCAATCCCATGCCATGCCATGCCAATGATAAAAATTCATTGCTTCCAAAACCACTCCCATCCCACTCCCAAAAGGGAATTCCAGACAACACCAAGTCTTTGGGGTCCCCTGACCAATGCTTTGTACTATTCATGCCCCACTAAGGATGACAGTATATAATAAATCTCAATCACTTGATGGTAGTTTGTGCTATCATTGAGTGAAATTACCCCCTCAATATTATCACATAAATCAATACCCAAGAAACTTTTACACAACAGAAAGTTAAAGACACTAAGCTTTGTCTGCCCTTTCCCAGGACTAGAAGATAAACCACTTGATCTTCTCTGCTGTCCTCACAGCCTGCCTCGGGATTGGGGGCCACCAACACTCTCATCAGCATGGGCCGTACAACAAACTGCCCAACAAGTACTTCTACAAGGAGTCAGCGCAGCTCAACTCCTCTGAGACGTACTCCTGGCCCACGCTGGTATTGCCCCCGCTCCACCCAGCACGTAGCAATCTATTCCTTTGTCTTCTACGTGCTTACGTACTTTGCCAGTAATTTCAGACAATTTAATGTACATGCCAAAGTCTTTAGATGGATGATGACGGTCTATCCCATCTTGACGGCACTTACAAGATTCCAAGTCTCTAACTTGGTACCTTACCTAGCTAAAGTACTCCCTCATTTTATGGGGCTTTACACAGTTCTTCTGCAAGCAACTGCCTTTCCTAGGGCATATAGTCTCAAAAGACGGCATCAAGCCCAACAGTCAAAAGATACAGGCCATCTGCAAAATGCCACCACCCAAAGACAAGTCGGAACTCCACATGTTCCTAGGAATGGTTGCCTATGTACGACAGTTCATACACAGCTGTGGCGTCCTAACTGCACCCCTATCCGCCATAATTGGCGCTAAATCAAAGTTTCTATGGACCCCCAACATGACCTCTGCTTTAGACACCTCAAGGAGAAGCTCAAAATAGCACCTATCCTGCAATACCCCAAAAACAATGGGGAGTACCAGATAGAAACTGGCACCTCAGACTCATCTATTGGGGAGTACTAAAAATCAAAAACAATGATGGTGACTTCCTGCCTGTAGCCTACAAATCACAAAAACTGACAGACAGCAAGTGTTGATACCCTATCCACAATAAAGAGTTGTTGACCATTGTACACTGCCTAGTCAAATGATGATGTTATCTAGAACAATAGGTAGAATTCACAGTGTTGACCAACCACAAGTCACTCATATATTTCAAAACCCAAGCAAACCTATCCTGCCATCAAGTCTGCTGGATGGAACTCTTGGAGAGATTCAATATGCTCATACAATACAAGCCTGGTCCAGAACTTTCCATGGCAGACGCACACTTGCGCCTGTACATCAGAGCCACAAGAGGCAAAAACAGGCTCAACCCAGACTGGCCTCTCCTGGAACTCCAAACAAAGGACAAAGGCTTCCCCCTGAAACCAAAGACATAACAAAGGAAACAGTCATTAATAATGAGCACTTATTTGTAGACGTGTATGAAACCTCACATCAAAAAATGACCAACAGGACCACCATCCTTATATTCCCACACATCAGCAAATTGACACAATCCTATGTTACCATAGAGACCTAGGGCATACAAAAAGCCACAACCTCTACAAATTCCTTAAACACAAAGCATGGTAGCCAACCATGTACTGGGACGTTCAGGAAGTCTTGGACCAATGCAAAGTATGTGAGAAATTCACAAAAAGCAAAACCCTACCTTAGTTGGTACTATCTATTCGCACGCAACTGCCCTTCAAGGTGTGGGCCCTAAACGTGTGCGCCCCATGCCAGGAAAACATAATGAGAAGAAGCAAATCATTACTAGGATAGACTTTTCCACATAATGGCCCGTGGCCCAAGCATTTAAAACACATACAGGCAATGACGTGCAGGATGGAAAAGAAATCAAGTAACCAGGTTGGAAACCACTAACTCCTGATAACTGATGGAACCCAAATTGACCTCAAGATACCAATTTATATCTCACCAAGAATGGGGTCAAGCACACAGTGACAGCACCTTGCAATCCTCAGGCCAGTAAACGGGTAGAGCAGCCAAATGACAGCCTTGATGCCTGCCACTTGGCCAAACTCACCCTAGGAAGCCTGAGGACTGGCACAAAAACTACCAACTGAATTGCTTGTATACCAAGAGGAGAGTGTGTTAACAAATCCACTGGAAAACGCTGAGTTGGTCTATAGCACACACAGCCCAATATCATCCAAGCACTATCAGGACCTAGCTGGAAGTATCGAAGCAAAGTTCCACCCTAATTAAAGTTTCACAGGTCATACAGGCCAATAGCAATCGAAAGAAAGAGAGGAAAAGTGTCTACAAAAGACCTTGTCCCACCCATCCAAAACAGGCATAAGGTCAGCAACAAAGTCTGGGGTCATGAATACCCAAAAAGTAAACTACAGCCATAAAAAGATGGGCCCCACCATTATCTTAAGGTAAATGAAAAAACAGCATGTGCAAGGGCTTGGAAAGGCGTAAAAAGACAAAGTTCTCCATCAAGTTCCCTATGAGACCCTTCAAGAAAGGAAAGACAGAAGCAACACAAAACTGTCATACCCACTACCAAACAGCAGCTAGTACAGTATGGCCACTGGGCTCCCTGAAAACCTCTCTGACAACCCTATCTAAGGAGGCCAACCTTCAACCGGGAGAGGGGTGTCAAAACAGCATGCTCAACCTGCCAGCAAGGTTTTGAGTAAGCAGGTTTGTGACCTGCAATCTGACTATCCTGTTACTTGGAGCCAGACTAGGAAGTTAACTCAAATTTACAAATCCAACAACATGAACAAATGATGATCCCTTATGGTAGATATCTTGTTTTGGTGCTTGACTCATTACCAGGATCAAGCCACCCCCTTCACCATCCCACTGTGTGATCAACACTATTATGTTCCTGTTATCCACAATTCACAATGACTATACAATACCTATCTCTCAATAAAGAATATTATCTAGTTTCTAAATATTTTTCCCCTTGGAACTCTGCTAAAACAGCACAGTTACGACACTCAAAAGAAATATTTTTGGCTGGGATTAAGAATAATACTTATATTATGGAATTGGTATTGGCCGGTAAAATGTATATCATACACTTATTTCTCATGTGTTGATAATATTGTGCTTCCTTTTAAGCTTCAGACAGTAATCACTCAAGTATTTCATCCTGAGGTAATATAACCACTCAATTACTCATAAAAGTGTAGTATGTTTTAATTGAGCTATAAGTACAAATAGAGTTCATATTATCTTTAAAATAAATCCCTTTCTAGAGTTTTTCCCTATAGTATTTAAAGGTTTTAACCTTTACTACTGACATATTATTTAAAGTTCAAGTGACCACTTCTGCGTCTGAATATACTGTCCAAAGGCATTTGAATGTTTTAGCTTTTTGTGCATATGCCAAGAACAAGAAGTTGCTGTATTCTAATAAACCACTATTTATTAAAAAAGCCGCCTGCTTAAATTTAAAGTGTCAAAGTTGAGTTATAGGGCCACTTGCTCTATTTCAATTCAAAATAATATGTGGGAATTCGATCTCAAAGGCACAACTAGGGCTATTGATTCCCATTTGGCTTAATTCAAGTTCTAAACTTCAACCCATAATTTAAACGGTTTTTGAATGGGAATCAAGAGCTCTAGCCATAATGCTCGCTATTTTTACTGGCGGCGTTAAATACTTAAAAATCAAGTCAGACTTTCTTGTAAACCCTTCAAAGAAAGTTTTGATGTAAGGGGTTTGAGATAGACACTAAAGACTTTGAAGCCTAGAGGCCAACAATGCTAAAGCTTTAAACGTGCCAAGGAATAATAAGCATGCAAAAATAAATTGCTATAGCGCATAAAACAAATATTTGATTTTAATGCTATCTGAATCAAATCACTTTACTCCATAAGATTTACTGCCTAAATTCTCTAGTTTATCCTGGCAGATAGATCGTTTTTGAAACTTTAATCACGAGCTTAACCTTTAAGCAGGCTTGAGTAGCGTAAAGATGAAATGATTGACATCTTAATGAGAAACTCTGTATATAGGGCAGACTAACTATATTTAGTACTTTGGTTAGACGGCGTGTTTTACTAACTAGTTTACAGGAATAATCTCGCAACTCCCAGCCCAATTAATCCTAAGTAGAATAAGCAAGTGATCAAAGAATCCCTGACACGGAATTTGATGGTTAAATAAGTACTATCCATGATACTTCATCAAATTAAAAAAGGTAAATATGAACATACCAAAACCGGCTCCCCGCATGAACCTGATATTGTTTGGTGTCATATCATTTACTGGAGACGAGGTTAAAGCACGGTACCAAGCTTGCGCCATTTTTTTACTGTTCAAAAGAATTTGTTGATGTGTCTTTAACTCAATCTCACATCCGGCATCTTTCGCATGGAAAACCTTTGCTTTTTCAGAAATACTTGGGTTGGTTTCCTGGGTGGACTTGTAATTACGAGTTTCATATAAAAAGAAAGAACCAATCGTCGAAAATGTCAAGAACCCAGATATTTTACAACCCCAACAAGATTCGCTTTTGGCTGGTTGCACTTCTTTATCATTCACGTTGTTATACTGATCGGAAGACATTGTTTCTGCTGAAGATCTGCAGTCTGCTAATTTAAGATAAGAAAAATTCAAATTTAAAATACGAGTTCTTTAAAAACCAAGAGCAAATTATAAACTACTAATATATTAAATGTTAAAGGAATTCTAATAGAAATTAAGACACATAAAATACGTATTATTAAAATATAAGCAACGAAATTACAACCAAATGCATACCTAATCACCGAAAAGTGCTTTATTGATGAGAAGCTTTTAAAGGAATGATGAATTTAAATAAAAAAAATTTCGGAATCTCTCTTTTATCTAGAACTGCAAGGATATAAAAATTAGAGTGATCAGTAAAAATGATTAACCGCCCCTGCTGCAAGTTTTATTGTTAAAACAAAACTGAGGTAAAAATGTTCTGTGAGAAAACAAATTTTTCTAAGCTCAAAAATAAAGCTTAAGGAATGAGGACCATACTAATAAAACTTTTTATCTTGAAGTGAAACGTGTCAAGTAATTTTAAGGTAATCTACCAAGACTAATTATAATATACCTTTTTAGATAAGCTATAGGGCTTCAAAAAATGTTAATATGAATTCACGTTTAGCTTAGCAGTCTAATACCCACTGAATGCAAAAGGGAATGAGCTGGATTCCAGGTTTCCTTAAAACACACCTTTCATCATCTTTGTCAATCTCAAGGGTAAATTCCAACCATAAATCATGTTATGACTGAAAATTATAGCCCATGTAATGAAATCAATGAAAATTTCATAAAAATAATTCAATTACTTGTATCTTTTTTACCATGGATTGCAATAATTTTGTTTTGCAAAGAAGTAGCAACTCTTTTTAATATCTGATTGTGAATACTGGCTTCAGATTTAAGATGATAGTTTTAAATATTTTTTGATATTCATGATATTTTAAAAAAGCATTGGTGCATATGAAAATAAATACAGCATAGGTCTACCAGACCAGAGCTATAAAAATAGACAATACTTTATTGTTTTGCTCTTGATTGATTAAATAATCTCAATACTTTATTTGATAAGATTTGGTCAGTACTTAAGATTTGATTTGCTAAGACAGTTATCATATTTTGTATTACGTTTTATGAGCCAAGGACAGAAAACAAAGCATGATAGCCTTGCAAAAAATTTCAAGGTTTGGTTTAGACAAGAACTCATCTCAGTGATAAATAACAATGGACTATCTTCAGGTAATGAGAAGGTCAACAAGCTGTTAGTTCTTTACTACTGTACTTTCAGAGCTGTTGAGATGGACAAACCAAAGTCATATTAGAGCAAACTAAAGTCACACATGAAAAAATATAACACCAAACACACAATTCAATGGATATTGACAGAAATTTAGGCTTTATTAGGCAACTCAAACCAGTTATACAACATTTATGTCAGGAATGTCATTTTCTTTTTCAAACCCCTGTCGAGTTTATACTTCTGGGAAGTATAATAAACAAAATAAAAGGGAAGATTAAGAAGAGAATGATACTTTATTGAATATGAATATAGGCTAATATATAGTATCATGACAAGCCACATGTTGTCCATGTACGTCATGGAGGTCATGGGGCTTATCTGAGTAATGTTCCTCTTGAATCACAAGGCTTAATCAAGTTGTGTTCCATTTAGGACCTGGATTGAGTGATCCCTGTCATAGATGGTTAACTGATAATGGTGCCACCGGTTTATTGACTGGG